>CM051020.1:1456418-1473918 GCA_027704905.1 Muraenolepis orangiensis
AGAATTCTAGGTATATATATATAAATGTATATACAGCAGTTTAAAGGTTAACCGGCTCTATGTCTTGGTTTCTAGTCGTCTGCGAAACACAGGAACAGCTACGAGGCGTGGCTGGCCGGCCGCGGGTTGATGCTGTCTCCCTTCCACCTCCGATGGCAGACCACCGCCTTCAACCGGCTGTTTGCCTACTGCTCCCGCCTCAACCCCCATGGCCTCTACCTGTGGTAAACACAAGGGCCCTAGAACCTTCCTTTACCTCCCGTGTTCTCACCTCATCTGGACGCTTTTCCTCCTGTCTAACTGTGTGTCGATACTACACCGTCAACCTTTGGATGTGGTTGTGTAGTCCAAACCACACCAGGCAAACATACATCTGTTAATTGTACATGTATACGGGTTGTATATGTGTGTACATGTATACGGGTTGTATATGTGTGTACATGTATACGGGTTGTATATGTGTGTACATGTATACGGGTTGTATATGTGTGTACATGTATACGGGTTGTATATGTGTGTACATGAAGGCACTGAGGGAACAGTAGTAGTTCTCCATACATTGTGCATCGCCAATGGGTTCAATATCACCTTATCAGTTTGGCCGACTTTCAGTCCAGACTTTGCATTCCATACGCTATTGATTATGGCTCCTTGTAGGCCTCCAGATAAATACATGTACATGTACAAAAGTTATTTCAGTTTGTTCTAATTACCTTTGTAATACATGTATTGTGGTCATTTGTGTAGCTGTTTTACTGTAACACTGAAATTTGCCCTTCATTGTGTTATCTTATGACGTGTTGCCATCTAGTGGCGGAAAGACCACATTACACCCATAAACACAAATCAACTGCTATTCATTGGCATTTCCTCAATGACTCATTTCCTTTGATGATGGAGAACATGGTAAACCCCCTGGTCCCTGCTCCTCCATCCCGCCTGGCTCCGCCTCTCCTCTCCTCCCCCTGCAGGTTCAACAGTGGCGTGGTGTTTGGGGTGGTGGCCATGGTGGGCTCCGTGGTCCTGCTGGCCCGGACCCTACAGCAGACCCTGGCCCAGATGACCTCTGATGACCCCCGCATGGCCGGCCAGCAGGCGCTACAGGTGGTGGTACGTACCTGTGTGTGTGTGTGTGTGTGTGTGTGTGTGTGTGTGTGTGTGTGTGTGTGTGTGTGTGTGTGTGTGTGTGTGTGTGTGTGTGTGTGTGTGTGTGTGTGTGTGTGTGTGTGTGTGTGTGTGTGTGTGTGTGTGTGTGTGTGTGTGTGTGTGTGTCAGATGTTTTGATTTGCAATTTGCAACAAGTACAATGGAATGCTTACTCTCCATTCACTCCTGCAGTATAAAGTACAACTATACTAAACTATGCAATACTATACAATACTACACTATAAACAACACTATATTCTACCTACTATAAACTATACTATATACTACCTACTATATACGATACTTTATACTATAAACAACACTATATACTACCTACTATATACTATACTATATACTATAAAAACACTATATAGTACCTA
The DNA here is from genome assembly GCA_027704905.1 of Muraenolepis orangiensis. NCBI lineage: Eukaryota > Metazoa > Chordata > Actinopteri > Gadiformes > Muraenolepididae > Muraenolepis > Muraenolepis orangiensis. Next base: position 1,457,945 of record CM051020.1, read on the forward strand.
CTATATACTATACTATATACTATAAACAACACTATATACTATAAACAACACTATATACTACCTACTATATACGATACTTATAGTGGCTATTCCTTCACTTAATTACAGCCACTGCCCCAGCGATAGAAGAGTTGTTTTAACGCACCTTTGTCGTAGATCCGGACGCCGTGCGCATGTTCATTGTTTGGAAATAATAAACTCAAATATTTCAAACTCAAATATCCTACCAAAACGTTGTAGGCCAGCGCAATAGACAAACTATGTTCATGTGTGTGTGTTTGTGTGTGAAAGGTAGAAAGTAGATGATAGATGTATGTGTATGTGTATGTAGGTGATTCAAAATAGAAGATGGTTAAAAAACTGTGTTTGCTCTCCAACTAAAGCTAGGACTCCATAATCCTGGTCCAAACATTTTCCACTTCCCTTTGTTAACTTGCACCACCCCTGATTACTCCACTGGGTGTGGCCAAGTTGCCAATCAATCGGTGGCCCAGCTGTCGATCAGCTGTCTATCAAATCAGTAGATCTGATATATAGTAGAACAAAACATGGGAAGTCTACAAATTATAATTATTCGTTTTTTAGGTAAACAAAAACGCTATTTGGCTCCTACATTACTTTATACTATAAACAACACTATATTCTACCTACTATAAACTATACTATATACTATAAACAACACTATATTCTACCTACTATATACGATACTTTATACTATAAACAACACTATATACTATAAACAACACTATATACTATAAACAACACTATATACTACCTACTATATACGATACTTTATACTATAAACAACACTATATACTACCTACTATATACTATACTATATACTATAAAAACACTATATACTACCTACTATATACTATACTATATACTATAAACAACACTATAAACTATGCTATATACTATACTATAAACAACACTATATACTACCTACTATATACTATAAACAACACTATATTCTACCTACTATATACGATACTTTATACTATAAACAACACTATATACTATAAACAACACTATATACTATAAACAACACTATATACTATAAACAACACTATATACTACCTACTATATACGATACTTTATACTATAAACAACACTATATACTATAAACAACACTATATACTATAAACAACACTATATACTATAAACAACACTATATACTACCTACTATATACAATACTTTATACTATAAACAACACTATATACTATAAACAACACTATATACTATAAACAACACTATATACTACCTACTATATACGATACTTTATACTATAAACAACACTATATACTACCTACTATATACTATACTATATACTATAAAAACACTATATACTACCTACTATATACTATACTATATACTATAAACAACACTATATACTACCTACTATATACTATAAACAACACTATATTCTACCTACTATAAACTATACTATAAACAACACTATATACTACCTACTATATACTATACTACATACTATAAACAACACTATATACTACCTACTATATACTATAAAAACACTATATACTACCTACTATATACGATACTTTATACTATAAACAACACTATATACTACCTACTATATACGATACTTTATACTATAAACAACACTATATACTACCTACTATATACTATAAACAACACTATAAACTATACTATATACTATAAACAACACTATATACTATAAACAACACTATATACTACCTACTATACTATATACTATAAACAACACTATATACTACCTACTATATACTATAAACAACACTATATACTACCTACTATAAACTATACTATATACTATAAACAACACTATATACTACCTACTATATACTATAAACAACACTATATACTACCTACTATATACTATACTATATACTATAAACAACACTATATACTACCTACTATATGCTATACTATATACTATAAACTATACTATATACTATAAACAACACTATATTCTACCTACTATATACTATACTATATACTATCAACTATGCTATATACTATAAACAACACTATATACTACCTACTATATGCTATACTATATACTATAAACAACACTATAAACTATGCTATATACTATAAACAACACTATATTCTACCTACTATACTATATACTATAAACTATGCTATATACTATAAACAACACTATATTCTACCTACTATAAACTATGCTATATACTATAAACAACACTATATACTACATACTATAAACAACACTATATTCTACCTACTATAAACTATGCTATATACTATAAACAACACTATATTCTACCTACTATAAACTATGCTATATACTATAAACAACACTATATACTATAAACAACACTATATACTACCTACTATACTATATACTATAAACAACACTATATACTACCTACTATATACTATAAACAACACTATAAACTACTATATACTATAAACAACACTATATACTATAAACAACACTATATACTACCTACTATACTATATACTATAAACAACACTATATACTACCTACTATATACTATAAACAACACTATATACTACCTACTATAAACTATACTATATACTATAAACAACACTATATACTACCTACTATATACTATAAACAACACTATATACTACCTACTATATACTATACTATATACTATAAACAACACTATATACTACCTACTATATGCTATACTATATACTATAAACAACACTATAAACTATACTATATACTATAAACAACACTATATTCTACCTACTATATACTATCAACTATGCTATATACTATAAACAACACTATATACTATAAACAACACTATATACTACCTACTATATACGATACTTATAGTGGCTATTCCTTCACTTAATTACAGCCACTGCCCCAGCGATAGAAGAGTTGTTTTAACACACCTTTGTCGTAGATCCGGACGCATGTTCATTGTTTGGAAATAATAAACTCAAATATTTCAAACTCAAATATCCTACCAAAACGTTGTAGGCCAGCGCAATAGACAAACTATGTTCATGTGTGTGTGTTTGTGTGTGAAAGGTAGAAAGTAGATGATAGATGTATGTGTATGTGTATGTAGGTGATTCAAAATAGAAGATGGTTAAAAAACTGTGTTTGCTCTCCAACTAAAGCTAGGACTCCATAATCCTGGTCCAAACATTTTCCACTTCCCTTTGTTAACTTGCACCACCCCTGATTACTCCACTGGGTGTGGCCAAGTTGCCAATCAATCGGTGGCCCAGCTGTCGATCAGCTGTCTATCAAATCAGTAGATCTGATATATAGTAGAACAAAACATGGGAAGTCTACAAATTATAATTATTCGTTTTTTAGGTAAACAAAAACGCTATTTGGCTCCTACATTACTTTATACTATAAACAACACTATATTCTACCTACTATAAACTATACTATATACTATAAACAACACTATATTCTACCTACTATATACGATACTTTATACTATAAACAACACTATATACTATAAACAACACTATATACTATAAACAACACTATATACTACCTACTATATACGATACTTTATACTATAAACAACACTATATACTACCTACTATATACTATACTATATACTATAAAAACACTATATACTACCTACTATATACTATACTATATACTATAAACAACACTATAAACTATGCTATATACTATACTATAAACAACACTATATACTACCTACTATATACTATAAACAACACTATATTCTACCTACTATATACGATACTTTATACTATAAACAACACTATATACTATAAACAACACTATATACTATAAACAACACTATATACTATAAACAACACTATATACTACCTACTATATACGATACTTTATACTATAAACAACACTATATACTATAAACAACACTATATACTATAAACAACACTATATACTATAAACAACACTATATACTACCTACTATATACGATACTTTATACTATAAACAACACTATATACTATAAACAACACTATATACTATAAACAACACTATATTCTACCTACTATATACGATACTTTATACTATAAACAACACTATATACTATAAACAACACTATATACTATAAACAACACTATATACTATAAACAACACTATATACTACCTACTATATACGATACTTTATACTATAAACAACACTATATACTATAAACAACACTATATACTATAAACAACACTATATACTATAAACAACACTATATACTACCTACTATATACGATACTTTATACTATAAACAACACTATATACTATAAACAACACTATATACTATAAACAACACTAAACAACACTATAAACTATGCTATATACTATAAACAACACTATATTCTACCTACTATATACTATACTATATACTATAAACTATGCTATATACTATAAACAACACTATATTCTACCTACTATAAACTATGCTATATACTATAAACAACACTATATACTACATACTATAAACAACACTATATTCTACCTACTATAAACTATGCTATATACTATAAACAACACTATATTCTACCTACTATATACGATACTATATACTATAAACTATGCTATATACTATAAACAACACTATATTCTACCTACTATAAACTATGCTATATACTATAAACAACACTATATACTATAAACAACACTATATACTACCTACTATACTATATACTATAAACAACACTATATACTACCTACTATATACTATAAACAACACTATAAACTATACTATATACTATAAACAACACTATATACTACCTACTATACTATATACTATAAACAACACTATATACTACCTACTATGTACTATAAACAACACTATATACTACCTACTATAAACTATACTATATACTATAAACAACACTATATACTACCTACTATATACTATAAACAACACTATATACTACCTACTATCAACTATACTATATACTATAAACAACACTATATACTACCTACTATATGCTATACTATATACTATAAACAACACTATAAACTATGCTATATACTATAAACAACACTATATTCTACCTACTATATACTATACTATATACTATAAACTATGCTATATACTATAAACAACACTATATTCTACCTACTATAAACTATGCTATATACTATAAACAACACAATATACTACATACTATAAACAACACTATATTCTACCTACTATAAACTATGCTATATACTATAAACAACACTATATTCTGCCTACTATATACTATAAACTATGCTATATACTATAAACAACACTATATTCTACCTACTATAAACTATGCTATATACTATAAACAACACTATATACTACATACTATAAACAACACTATATTCTACCTACTATAAACTATGCTATATACTATAAACAACACTATATTCTACCTACTATAAACTATACTATATACTATAAACAACACTATAAAATACAGTCGAAATATGAACTGTAACAAGACATAGTGCTATGACTATGAACAGTAACAAGACATGGTCCTATGACTATGAACAGTAACAAGACATAGTCCTATGACTATGAACAGTAACAGATGACATAGTCATAATAAACCCAGACATTTTAAATTACTAGCCTAATGCTGACTTGACTTGAATGCTTCAACTTACAAATAATGTAACGTATTGCTCCTTATTCAAAGAAAGCTCTGAATAAATCATGACAGAAGTTATCCTAACAGAAGTTATCCTAACAGAAGTTATCATAACAGAAGTTATCATAACAGAAGTTATCATAACAGAGGTTATCATAACAGAAGTTATCATAACAGAAGTTATCATAACTGAAGTTATCATGACATAAGTTATCATGACAGAGGGAATCATAACAGAAGTTATCATAACAGCGTTACAGAACACGTCATAGGAATTATAGTAATGCCAGTGTTTTTTGGCGGATGTATTCCTCCCTCTTTGGATGGAGACATTATTTAGTTTTGTCCTTATATTAAATGTAATTGTATTCCGTATTTAGCTTGCCAGCTAGCGGGATAGCTAATAAGCTAATGAGCTTTGCAGCAGCAGAAACGGCTTGTTGAATGAAGTGAGTGATTCATGATTGACGTGATGTGTCACAATCACATCAGAGTTTCTATTGGCCCAAAGCTAATATGGGTGGGACTAATGAAGACAATATGCTTGTTTGATTGGCGAAAATGGTCCCCGTCTGTAGAAGGAAAATTACTTAAAAAATGTTCTTTTAATTGTACAAATTATTTTGTGGCTATGGGTCCCCCAGTTTGAGAAGCCCTGTGCTATACTCTATACATTTTAATATAACAATGCAATGCACATTTAAGAACAATAAAGTGACTGATGGATGCTATATACATATGACAAATGTTGCAAAAAGCATTTTAAAGTGCCAGTAGTGCAGAACAGTGCAGTAACTGAAATGAGTCCTTTTAGTCCAGTAAAAAGATGATTACGATAGTGGCAGCACTCCTCAGTTCAGTAGGTCACTGCCTGGGGATTAAAACCATCCTTAAACCTGCTAGTCCTTGCTGTACGGAGGCTGAGGAACCGGCGACCAGACGGTAGGGGGAGAAGAGATGGAGCCCAGGGTGGTTGAGGTCCTTAGTGATGGAGATGGGGGAGAAGAGATGGAGCCCAGGGTGGTTGAGGTCCTTAGTGATGGAGATGGGGGAGAAGAGATGGAGCCCAGGGTGGTTGAGGTCCTTAGTGATGGAGATGGGGGAGAAGAGATGGAGCCCAGGGTGGTTGAGGTCCTTAGTGATGGAGATGGGGAGAAGAGATGGAGCCCAGGGTGGTTGAGGTCCTTAGTGATGGAGATGGGGGAGAAGAGATGGAGCCCAGGGTGGTTGAGGTCCTTAGTGATGGAGATGGGGGAGAAGAGATGGAGCCCAGGGTGGTTGAGGTCCTTAGTGATGGACATGGCCTTCTTCAGACATCTGGTCCTACAGATCTCCTCAATGCATGGAGGGGTGCACCCGTTGATCTTCTCCGCCGTGTGTGTGTGTGTGTGTGTGTGTGTGTGTGTGTGTGTGTGTGTGTGTGTGTGTGTGTGTGTGGTGTGTGTGTGTGTGTGTGTGTGTGTGTGTGTGTGTGGTGTGTGTGTGTGTGTGTGTGTGTGTGTGTGTGTGTGTGTGTGTGTGTGTGTGTGTGCAGGTCCCAGGGGTCAACCTGCCCACAAGTCAGTTGCTGTACTTCTTCAGCGCCCTGCTCCTCAGCGGGGTCATCCATGAGCTGGGACACGCCGTGGCCGCACTCAGGTAACACTCACTCACTCACTCACTCACTCACACACTCACTTATACACATACTCACACACTCACACTTGGGCACACTGCCCGCCCGTCACAGCAGTGCGTGTGTGTGTGTCCCACAGGGAGCAGGTGAGGGTAAATGGCTTTGGGGTGTTTGTGTTCGTGGTTTACCCCGGGGCCTTCGTGGACCTGTTCACCACCCACCTCACCCTCATCTCCCCCGCACAGCAGCTACGCATCTTCTGCGCCGGTGAGGACCCCCCCCCCCTTAATCAATGCTATACCAGAGCTTCTATTACTGCTCTACTATACCAGGCTAAAAGCTACTCTGTGCTATGCTATGCTACCATGCTATGTGCTATTGTAATATGCTACAGAATGAGCTATGGTATGCTATCCTAAACGATGTTATGCTTAGCCATGCTATGGTGCTGTGCTGTACCTGTACTATGATGGACTACACCGTGCTATAGAGTTTGGTCTACTATGCGATGCTCAGCAGTCAGCATTGTGGATGTATATGTGTATATATATATATATATATGTGTGTGAGCAGGAGGAGGAAGTGTTCACTATCACAGCAGGCCGGCTGACTTTCAGTCCACAATTAATGAATTAATTAACGTTGTACTCTAGATATTTGAATACAGAATGTGTATAAATGTGTGTGGCTACTTGTAGGCATACGAATGCCGTCAGATAAGATAAGAGGATAAGTCATAAGATTGTCTTCATCTGGTGGACTAAAGTAGTAGTAGGGAGATGTGGGCTCAGGCATCATGGAGGAATGCTGACAAATCATTCATTTCCATGTCTTCACCCACATTGAAATCCTGCTGAGCTGCTTGAGTTAAAGGTTAAAGCTCCCAGACACGCAGGTGTGAGGATGGTCCTTCATAGATGTATTTATCTATACAGGTATACAGGTGTGAGGATGTATCTGCCACACTGAGAGGACTTACAGTCAAACACACCACAGCTGGGATTTCAACATGTTGTATGATTTGAACGTCCACAAATACTTGATCACAATATAAATATCTAATTCTGTTTCATACCATCACAATATAAATATCTAATTCTGTTTCATACCATCACAATATAAATATCTAATTCTGTTTCATACCATCACAATATAAATATCTAATTCTGTTTCATGTTGGGTCTTTTTAAATGTCCCCAAAATAGGATCTATCCCTCAGCGGTTGCACTGTCCAGCCACTAGAGGGCAGCTGTGGCGTGTTGAATGACTTCTGTATTATCAGGGGAGAGCAATATGGGAGTGTATCTGCTCTAGGCTGCAGACATTGGGGATCAAACCCAGTACCTTTTCACCTGGGAGTCAAACACCAGAAGCACAACAGTATCCCCCCCCCTGGCCCTCATCTCGGTCTCATTTTGTTCTCCTAACCCAACGTGCAAAAAATAGGTGTGAGGGTGGCCATCTTTAATTGCTTGATTGGGCTGTTTTAATGAGGAGCGATGCCCGGCTTAACGAGGCTCTCTCTCTGATTGGCTGATCTTGTCCTTCCAGGGGTCTGGCATAACTTTGTCCTGTGTCTGGCGGCGCTGGGCTTCCTCTTCCTGTTGCCCATCTTGCTGTTTCCTGTGTACAGCACGGGGGGCGGGGCGCTGGTTACGGAGGTCGTGCAGGTGTGTGTGTGTGTGGGTGTGTGGGTGTGTGGGTGTGTGTGTGGGGGTGTGGGTGTGGGTGTGTGGGTGGGTGGGTGTGTGTGTGTGTGTGTGTGTGTGTGTGTGTGTGTGTGTGTGTGTGTGTGTGTGTGTGTGTGTGTGTGTGTGTGTGTGTGTGTGTGTGTGTGTGTGTGTGTGTGTGTGTGTGTGTGTGTGTGGTGACAATGTGGGAAACAATCATTAAGTATGGTTCCATTATTTAGAATTGGAAATAGGATTTGAAGTTTATTTATTTAGAATATTCATAAATCTATTGTAACATTTTATATTACATTATTTATATACATATCTAAACAGAATATATATATTTATTTCTATATATAACATTATATTGATGTCTAAGCGATTGAGACCAGTGGCGTTCCTGATTGAGATTCACTCTACAGTTCATCATCAAACTGAACACAAACATGAATTACATTCATTCTACAATATTTATATTTTATTTGAACCGTTCAACATTCTTCTCGGCCGGTTTAAAATTCAGAATTTAAACCCATTTTTTAAAAACGATTTTAAATATATATATATATATATATATTTATAAATATATATATAAATATATGTAATATTATATAAATATAAATATATAATATATATAAATATAAATATATATTTATATATAAATATATATATATATAAATATATAATATATATATATATATATATATATATATATATATATATATATATAATATATATATATATATATATCTATAAATAGATATATTCATATATAAATATATATCTCCCCTTCTCTCTCCCCCTTCGCTCTCTCCCCCTCCCTCTATCTCCCCCTCTCTCTCTCTCCCCCCCTCTCTATCTCCCCCTCTCTCTCTCCCCCCCCTCTCTTTCCCCCCCTCTCTATCTCCCCCTCTCTCTCTCTCCCCCCCTCTCTCTCTCCCCCCCTCTCTATCTCCCCCTCTCTCTCTCTCCCCCCCTCTCTATCTCCCCCTCTCTATCTCCCCCTCTCTCTCTCCCCCCCTCTCTCTCTCCCCCCCTCTCTCTCTCCCCCTCTCTCTCTCTCCCCCCCTCTCTATCTCCCCCTCTCTCTCTCCCCCTCTCTATCTCTCTCTCCCCCCCTCTCTATCTCCCCCTCTCTCTCTCTCCCCCCCTCTCCCCCCCTCTCTATCTCCCCCTCTCTCTCTCTCTCTCCCCCCCTCTCTCTCTCCCCCCCCCTCTCTCTCTCCCCCTCTCCCTCTCTCTCTCTCTCCATCAGGGGTCCCCAGCCGATGGCCCCCGGGGTCTGTCGGTGGGTGACCTGGTGACGGGCCTGGAGGAGTGTGGTGTGCGAGGGGTGGAGGACTGGGCCGGCTGCCTGTCGCGCCTCGCCATCTCCCCCCAGACGGGCTACTGCATCCCCACAGCCAGCCTGCAGCCCAGCTGGGCTCACGGGCGAGGTGGGAGGACCACGGCCGTCCACTCACACTGTGACACATGTGCCTGTTACAAGACCTGAAGACACCCCGATCCCACACACACACACACACACACACACACACACACACACACACACACACACACACACACACACACACACACACACACACACACACACACACACACACACACACACACACACACACACACACGCAAACAGACATGTACACATATGGATGCATACACAACACACATTCAAACATCCAACACACATCTAACACAGAGGCATACATACACACACACACACATGTGGGAGATTCATGTGGTACAGATTCAATGTATACACACACATATCTAAACCTCTCTCTCTCTCTCTCTCTCTCTCTCTCTCTCTCTCTCTCTCTCTCTCTCTCTCTCTCTCTCTCTCTCTCTCTCTCTCTCTCTCTCTCTCTCTCTCTCTCTCTCTCTCTCTCTCTCTCTCTCTCTAGCCTATAAGCGTTTGGATGGGACTCTGGACTGCTGCAGTAACAGCAGTCTGACTGACCTCTGCTTCTCCTACACCAGCCCCCGGGACAAAGAGAGAGAGGTGACACACACTCCGACGCATAGACACACACACACACACACACACACACACACACACACACACACACACTGAGCGGATGTAGAAACTGACCGAATCAGCATGATCAGCAGAAACCAAAAATAGCCGCCTGCCGTCTGTGTGTTAAAGGGGCGGGGGTTGAGATGTACAGACGGACAGCAGTGAACAACAAAAACATGTGATTGACGGGCAAGATGGGTTTCCTGAACCTATCAGGTTGGAGCGGGCCAGAATCAGAATGGAGTCCGAGGACCAGAAGTGGATCTTCCCACAGTGCAATCGCTGACTGATGGCTCTGGCATTTCTAACAAGTGACACTCCAGTGAAGTGTGGTGCGTCTTCCAGACAGAAGCTTCAGTACAGCAGCAGGAGGCACTAAGGGGCTGAGCCATTGATACCCCTCTCTGGGTCATTTGAATGGATTTATGGAATCTCGTGCCTCATCTTGTACGCCATTGATTGGTTTATGTGAATGAACCATGTTGCCAAGATGTCAGCCACACACACACACACACACACACAGACAGAGAGAGAGAGAGAGAGAGAGAGAGAGAGAGAGAGAGAGAGAGAGAGAGAGAGAGAGAGAGAGAGAGAGAGAGAGAGAGAGAGAGAGAGAGAGAGAGAGAGAGAGAGAGAGAGAGAGAGAGAGAGAGAGAGAGAGAGAGAGAGAGAGAGAGAGAGAGAGAGAGAGAGAGAGAGAGAGAGAGAGAGAGAGAGAGCATTCATTCCCTTCCCGTCTCTCCCGTGCAGTACGCCTGCATGCCGGTGCGTAAGATGGTGACCGGTACCCCGGTCTGCCAGCGGGACTCTGACTGCCTGGCCAAGGAGCAGGCGGGCACCACCATGTGCGTCACCCCGTCCCTGGAGAACCAGACCCGCTTCATCCGGGTCACGCACCCCCCCGACACACACATGCTGTTCGTGGGCTACCCCCCCCACCTGCAGTACTCTGGTGGGTACTGTGTGTGTGTGTGCTCAAAGGCACTGCGGCAGTGTCTAGTTAGTGGGGCCCGGCCTGGGGGCTTGTTGTTGTTGTTGTTGAGTCTGCCAGGTGTCTGCTTGTTTAGACCGTAATGGCTTTATAATGACCGTGTGTGTGTGTGTGTGTGTGTGTGTGTGTGCGCGTGTGTGTGTGTGTGTGTGTGTGTGTGTGTGTGTGTGTGTGTGTGTGTGTGTGTGTGTGTGTGTGTGTGTGTGTGTGTGTGTGTGTGTGTGTGTGTGTGTGTGTGTGTGTGTGTGTGTGTGTGTGTGTTGCAGTGAGTCTGACCAACTTCGTCCCTCGCTTCACCTTCCTCCACCTGGACCTCCCCGTGTTCCTGGAGACCTTCTGCAAGTATCCTGTCCTGCAGTAGGCTAGGCTAGGCTAGGCTAGGCTAGGCTAGGTTAGGCTAATTTAGGTTAGGCTGGGTTAGGTTAGGCTAAATTAAGTTAGGTTAGGCTAGGTTAGGTTAAGTTAGGTTAGGCTGGGTCAGGTTAGGTGAGGCTAAATTAGGTTAGGTTAAGTTAGGTTAGGCTAAGTTAGGTTATGTTAAGTTAGGTTAGGCTAAGTTAGGTTAGGTTAGGCTAAGTTAGGTTATGTTAAGTTAGGTTAGGCTAGGTTAGGTTAGGCTAAGTTAGGTTAGGTTAGGCTAAGTTAGGTTTGGTTAGGCTAAGTTAGGTTAGGTGTGGCTAAGTTAGGCTAGGCTAGGCTAGGTTAGGTTAGGTTAGGTGAGGCTAAGTTAGGTTAGGCTAGGTTCGATTAAGTTAGGTTAGGCTAAGTTAGGCTAGGTTAGGTTAGGTGAGGCTAAGTTAGGTTAGGTGAGGTTAGGTGAGGTTAGGTTAGGTTAGGTGAGGCTAGGTTAGGTGAGGCTAGGTTAGGTTAGTTTAGGTTAGGCTAAGTTAGGTTAGGTGAGGCTAGGTTAGGTTAGGTGAGGTTAGGTTAGGCTAGGCTAAGTTAGGCTAGGTGAGGTTAGGTTAGGTTAGGCTAAGTTAGGCTAGGTGAGGCTAGGTTAGGTTAGGTTAGGCTAAGTTAGGCTAGGTGAGGTTAGGTTAGGCTAAGTTAGGCTAGGTTAGGTTAGGCTAAGTTAGGCTAGGTGAGGTTAGGTTAGGCTAAGTTAGGCTAGGTTAGGTTAGGCTAAGTTAGGCTAGGTGAGGTTAGGTTAGGTTAGGTTAGGCTAAGTTAGGCTAGGTTAGGTTAGGCTAAGTTAGGCTAGGTGAGGCTAGGTTAGGTTAGGCTAGGTGAGGCTAGGTTAGGTTGAACTCGATGAGGGTTGAGGTCATCTCGGCTCCCCGCCCACTTTTTGCTTGCAAGCCCGACACTAACCCCGACACTAACCCCGCCCTCTCACTCCACAATTAGATGAGATGATATTGGATTACAGAATGTGAGGTTAGAATACAGAGAGAATCAGTTCCATGTGGATAATACTGTTTTCTATTCCATTCCATATGATGGATGATGTGTGTGTGTGTGAGCCTCCCCCTACGCTCCCTAACCCCGGTTCAGGTACGTGGTGTCCCTGTCGGGAGCTCTGGCCGTGGTCAACTCCGTGCCGTGCTTCGCGCTGGACGGCCAGTGGATGCTGAACGCCCTGCTGGAGGCCACGCTGGTCTCCGTGGTGACGGACCGCCAGCGCCGAGAGCTCATCGGCTTTTTCCTGCTGCTGGGCGGCAGCGCCCTGCTGGCCGCCAACGTGGCGCTGGGCCTGTGGATGGTCACCGCCCGGTAGCTGCCGACCCTCCTAACACACACACACACACACACACACACACACACACACACACACACACACACACACACACACACACACACACACACACACACACACACACACACACACACACTTTGTGGACCATTCAACGGGGACATTGCATTCCAAGACTACATTTCCCAGCGTCCTCACACTGACTTTTTTTCAGGCCTTTTGTCGCTTTCACTTCCAAGTAAAAAACCCACAAAAAAGGTAACAGATGAATTAATGTGATCCTTGCTTCACGCATGCTGTTAGCATTTGGGCTCAGCCCAACGTTCTCACGTTGGTTCCTTAGGTATTCACTCAATTCAACATTTTAATGCTTTGATTTGAAAGAAAAAATCCGATTTTTTTTTAATTATATTTGCCGACCGCAGGTAGAAGGAAAGGTTATTATGTCGTCCGAAATATCCTAATAATAATAATAATAAAATACAAAAAGAATATATGTAAGAGACATCCCTCAGTCTGAGAAGGGTTCAGGTGAGGTCACATCAGCCATGGTCAAAACGAGGCATTTAATTAAACCTGAACAGAGCAGGTAGCCACCATGGGTTTGGCCCTTCTGTGGTGAACCCGTCACCCTCTATGGCGCCTGTGTGTAACCAAACCACCCATTTGCTTTCTGATGACCTCAAGCGGGACGCCATCTCTCTCTCTCTGCTCTCACGGGACCACTGGCGCCCGCCTGTCTTTTGGAAGACTTCTAGGCTCTGTTGAATAAAGCTCAGACCTGACCCGACGACCCGACGAACGCCACCGAGGTCCACGGGGCTGTAATAACACTCTTACACTGGAGGAAATGAAAAAGGGAAAAATAACGATTGAATCGTTGATTTAAAAGCACATTTCTGCAGTCGTGATGTCCTGATCTGGGCCCGATTGGTGATTATCCCAAAGCTGGAAGTGCGGTGTCCGGGGCCAGCCCTACTATGCTCACACCTGTCCGCACGCAGTCCTGCTTCATGTAAGGGTCAACTATTTTCAGGGGGACTGTCTTCAAGAACCACACAATCCTTGTGAACCTATTGTTTGTATATATTTGAATAATTCTTCTTTTTGCTCTGTACTGAGGATTTAACTTGTAAAACATGTACGCGCTCCTTAAACCAATATATGCATCTTCATGAGGTTCAAAGTGGACTTTAAAGGGTCATAATGAGTGGACTTCTGTAAAGCGCAGGGCATTGGCCTGTCGTCCTAACGGACGTGGACTTGGTCTAAATAAAGGTCTTTGGAGGCATTGCAACAGACATAACGTTATCCCTGTGTTATTGACCTCAGTCGCTCTCCGTCTCCCTACATTGTTTAGCCTGACTACTAACTGGCCTGGCAGTCTGTTTGCTAACTGTGTCTTATCAACAGTAGGGACACACACACACACACACACACACACACACACACACACACACACACACACACACACACACACACACACACACCAAGACCCAAAAGGTCCCCATCCCCAGGGAACAGTAGAGCCCCGCCCCGGGGGCGTGGGACTTTACTCTATCTCCCAACCCTAGTCACGGGACCATCATTTAGTTATTGTCTGGTCTTCAACCTGCGCTCCACCGGGTTTGAACCAGCAACCCCAGCATTAGGAACCAGCAGGCATGGAGCCTGGCTACAACCTGAGACGAGCTGTGTGTGTGGGTGATAATGCTCTCCAACACACACACACATAGTCCGCTAAATATATATGAGATATGTGTGTAAGAGTAACTATCTAAGAGATGTGTTAGTAGTGATTAGCATGGATGTGTTATGATTTGATCCGTCTACCAGCCTGCCAGTGAACCCTACACTGGTAGGCTATTGTTAATCTCTCTCTCCTCTCCTCTCTCTCTCCTCTCTCTCCTCTCTCTCTCTCTCCTCTCTCTCTCTCTCTCGTCTCATCTCTCTCTCTCCTCTCTCTCTCTCTCTCTCTCTCTCTCTCTCTCCTCTCTCTCTCTCTCTCTCCTCTCTCATCATCTCCTCTCTCTCATATCTCTCTCCAGAGAGAGATGGTTCTGGAAAACCATACAAGCTCTTCCCAAGCTCCTGTTCTGACCGGTAGGATGTGGTTAAGTTGCTTCCACTGATCCAAACGTAACTTTTGATTATTGGGCTTCTTCAAAACCAGTGAATATACGATTCACCGACCACAAGCACTACCTTCTCCTTTCAATTATTCAATGTATTTACACAAATAATGGGGTGTAATTAATAATACAATTAAGATAATACAATTGATAAGAATAAATGACAAAAACCTAAACAAACCTTGGGATCCTTGGGAATCTGGACAGTACAATTGAACATGAGCTGCTCCATTCCTCACTTGGTTATCCTGAACCCTATAG
>CM051020.1:1483918-1486418 GCA_027704905.1 Muraenolepis orangiensis
TGTGTGTGTGTGTGTGTGTGTGTGTGTGTGTGTGTGTGTGTGTGTGTGTGTGTGTGTGTGTGTGTGTGTGTGTGGTGTGTGTGTGTGTGCGTGCGTGCGTGCGTGCGTGCGTGCGTGCGTGCGTGCGTGCGTGCGTGCGTGCGTGCGTGCGTGCGTGCGTGTGTGTGTGTGTGTGTGTGTGTGTCTCTCACATGCATCACCTTCCCCCCTATCCCTAATGTCTATAATGCCCATCTAAATGGATGTAATTCAGATACACAGACAGGGTTACCGGTTGCGGTGCCATTGATTCTATGTTAAGTCTTTATCTTTATTGAACGGACGTTAACCGGACCCTGAGGACAAATCTACCGCTTTCATTTAGCTATCAAACTCCACCTCTCCACACTCTACAACCCCGGGCTCAACCTACAATATAAAAAGATGATGTCCTCATAATCCATCGTCTGTTCATCATGCAATGTCTTTATAATGCACTACAAACAGACAGACAGACAGACAGACAGACAGACATTACATTACATTACATTCCAGTCATTTAGCAGACGCTTTTATCCAAAGCGAGCAACAAAGGAAGGTGAGAGAACAACTCGTCACCAGAAGTCAAAAGTGAATTTAATCCCTAACAAGTCTCCAATAACTGAACCAGTGCTCAGGTAGAAGTACAATAAGTTCAGGTAAAAGTACAATAAGGGAAAAGTACAATAAGTTGGCAAACAATAGAACAATATCTACTTAACAATCTACTTAGAAAGACGCTAGTAAAAAGTGATGAGAGGATGCGCTAGGAGGCGGACAGACGTGTTCTCTGGCCTTGGTTCTGTGTTGCTTAGAAGGGATAAGAATCTGAATTTGGATCTTCTTAGCAGCAGGTCGTCAACTTAGGTGTGAAGAATGTCGGTCATGTCAACTTGTATCTAATATTGCATTACGTATTAAGTCCTGGACAATTTCCTTTGCTATTGCTACAGAACTTGTTTTAATTAAGAAGTAATACATAGATACGCAGGAGCACACATTCATTATGATTAAATGATGTCTGTAACATCAATTAATAAATATCTAAATATGAATTGATAACAGTTTGGTTATGAAAACGATGTACACCCAAGTTAAATACATTCTAGAACAGGAAGTTATTACCTAAACAATAATTAGAACCTCTTCTCACTCTGTTAAATGACTCTCTCTCTCTCTCTCTCTCTCTCTCTCTCTCTCTCTCTCTCTCTCTCTCTCTCTCTCTCTCTCTCTCTCTCTCTCTCTCTCTCTCTCTCTCTCTCTCTCTCTCTCTCTCTCAGCGGGCTCCATCCTCCAGAAGATGGACCAATCGGTGGACCCGTGTGAGGACTTCTATGCGTTCGGCTGTGGGAGCTGGCTGAAGGACCACCCCATCCCCGAGACATCCAACTCTTACGGCATCTACTCCTGGCTGCGACAGCAGGTCAACAACAAACTCAAAGGTGTGTGTGTGTTTGTGTGTTTGTGTGTGTGTGTGTGTGTGTGTGTGTGTGTGTGTGTGTGTGTATGTTTGTGTTAATTATCGTGAAGGCTGAAGATCCTGTAGAATTCTGTGTGGAATATCCAGAAATGCAAAGACACCAAATAGCTTCCTCAGACATCTTAAGGCAGAGATTGGAGAGAATCCAGATTGGGTCTCCAGAACCCAAATGATTGAGAAGCGGTGAAGCTCCTTGCTGAAGTGAGATGACATGGATCAGAACCAAGAGCTCTCAGCTGGGACACCTCAGGGGTTGGACCCTCAAGCCCAAATATCCCGGGTCCAATCAGAACCAGAATCAGTACCAGAATCAGTAACCAGAATCAGAACCAGAATCAGAACCAGAATCAGAACCAGAATCAGAACCAGAATGCCTTTATTGTCATCCTTCAAGTACAACAAAATTGTCGCGCAAACCTAAGACACTCCAACAAACAATCCAACATATACATTTAGTGAAATGGAAACTAACTATAAACTAAACTATACAATACTATATTAAACTATACAATACTATACACTAAACTATACAACACTATATTAAACTATACAATACTATACACTAAACTATACAATACTGTATTAAACTATACAATACTATATTAAACTATACAATACTATACACTAAACTATACAATACTATATTAAACTATACAATACTATACACTAAACTATACAATACTGTATTAAACTATACAATACTATATTAAACTATACAATACTATACACTAAACTATACAATACTATATTAAACTATACAATACTATATTAAACTATACAATACTATACACTAAACTATACAATACTATATTAAACTATACAATACTATATTAAACTATACAATACTATATTAAACTATACAATACTATACACTAAACTATACAATACTATATTAAACTATACAATACTACACTAAACTATACAATACTATATTCAACTATACAATACTATACACTAAACTATACAATACTATATTCAACTATACAATACTACACTAAACTA
>CM051020.1:1506418-1511418 GCA_027704905.1 Muraenolepis orangiensis
GAAGTGCGTCATGTGTGTTCAGGTGCTAACGAAGCCACGAAGCCATGAAGCTAAAGTGACACGTGATAACAAAGCACCCGCAATAGAATTCGATTTTATATAAGAACAACACAAAATTATGTTTCCGTAACTTCTGATATGATAACTTCTGTTATGATAACTTCTGTTATGATTAGTTTGAATAAGGAGCAATACATTCATTATTTGAAAGTTAAACTACTTAATGAAAGTCAGCCTTAGACTGGTCATTTTAAACGTCTGGGTTTATTAGGACTATGCCATCTGTTACTGTTCATAGTCATAGGACTATGTCTTGTTACTGTTCATAGTCATAGGACCATGTCTTGTTACAGTTCATAGTCATAGGACTATGTATTGTTACAGTTCATAGTCATAGGACTATGTCTTGTTACAGTTCATAGTCATAGGACTATGTCTTGTTACAGTTCATAGTCATAGGACTATGTCTTGTTACAGTTCATAGTCATAGGACTATGCCATCTGTTACTGTTCATAGTCATAGGACTATGTCTTGTTACTGTTCATCTTGTTACTGTTCATAGTCATAGGACTATGAACAGTAACAAGATGAACAGTAACAAGACATAGTCATCCTCATCCACCTTCAGCCCCTGTATAGGCCTCTAGTCCAGCGGCTGCCTGTGACCATAAGGACTGTGAGGAGATGGTCACAGGAGGCCGATGAGGACTTGCGGGGCTGCTTTGAGTCAACAGACTGGGATTTCCTCTGTGATTTGCATGGAGAGGACCTTGATGATCTCACGGAATGTATAACAGGGTACATCAACTTCTGTGTGGACAGTGTTGTTCCCACAGAGACTGTACGCTGTTTCCCCAACAACAAGCCGTGGGTCACCCGAGACATCAAGGTCCTGCTCAATGAGAAGAAGAGGGCCTTCAGAGACGGGGACAGGGAGCAGATGAGGCGGGTTCAGAGGGAGCTGAAGGAGAGGATCCAGCAGGGCAAAGACAACCACAGGAGGAAGCTGGAGCACAAACTTCAGCAGAATAACCTGAAGGATGTGTGGAGTGGCATGAGGAGCATCACTGGCTACAAAAAACCTGGTAGCCAGACAATAGGGGGGGTCCTGACCGGGCCAACGAGTTGAATTTGTTTTTCAATAGATTCAATGAGTGGGCTCCGGTCTACCCCTCCCCCAGCTCCTCTACAACCATTCCCCTCCAGCCCCCCAGCCCTGCTGTCCCCCCTCCCCCATTGTCCCTCTCCAGCGACAACATACCTGTTCTCTCTCCCCCACCACCACTACCTCACCCCTCCCCCATCAACACAACAGAGACTCTTCCTGCCCCCACACACGGCACACAGACCTTCACAGCTGAGCAGGTCAGGAAAGTGCTGTGCAGGCTCCATCCAGGCAAGGCTGCAGGTCCTGACGGCGTCAGCCCGAGGCTCCTCAAAACATGTGCTGCCCAGCTGAGTGGAGTCCTGCAGTACATCTTCAACCTAAGCATGAGACTGGAGAGGGTCCCTGTGCTGTGGAAGACATCCTGCCTGGTGCCGGTTCCGAAGAAGGCACGTCCCAGCACCTCAAACGACTACAGACCGGTGGCGCTGACGTCCCACGTGTCAAAGTCCTTTGAGAGGTTAGTCCTGTCGCTTCTTCGCCCCCTGGTCAGATCATCGCTGGACCCTCTTCAGTTTGCCTACCAGCCAAAACTGGGAGTGGAGGACGCCATCATCTTCCTGCTTCATCGTGCCTACGCCCACTTGGACAGAGCACTGTGAGAATCATGTTTTTTGACTTCTCCAGTGCGTTCAACACCATCCAGCCTGCCCTGCTGGGGAGTAAGCGATGAAGGTGGACTCTTCCCTGGTGTCCTGGATTACAGACTATTTGACGGGTCGTCCACAGTTTGTCAGACTGCAGGACTGTGTGTCTGACACTGTGGACAGCAGCACTGGTGCTCCACAGGGAACGGTTCTCTCCCCATTCCTGTTCACCCTTTACACCTCAGACTTTCAGTTCAACTCAGAGTCCTGCCATCTGCAGAAGTTCTCGGACGACTCTGCAGTTGTTGGTTGTGTCAGCGAGGGAAACGATGAGGAGTACAGGGGCGTCATGGACTCCTTCGTTGAGTGGTGTGAGCTGAACCACATGCAGCTCAACACTGACAAGACGAAGGAGATGGTGGTGGACTTCCGTAGGAGGAAATCTACCCCCACACCCATTTCCATCAAGGGTGTGTCCGCTGAAGTTGTTCAGGAATATAAATACCTGGGAGTTCATCTGGACAATAAACTGGTCTGGGCCAAGAACTCTGAGGCTGTGTTCAAGAAGGGCCAGTGCCGTCTCTACTTCCTACGGAGGCTCCGGTCCTTCAACGTTTGCAACACGATGCTGAAGATGTTCTACCAGTCGGTGGTAGCCAGTGCCATCTTCTTCGGTGTCGTGTGCTGGGGAAGCAGGTTGAGGTCAGCGGACGCCAACAAGATCAGCAGGATCGTCAGGAAGGCTGGCGCTGTCCTGGGGGTCCAGCTGGACTCCTTGTTGGTGGTGTCTGAGAGAAGGATGCTGCGCAAGCTGCGTAGTATCCTTGATAACAACTCTCACCCTCTCCATCAGGTGCTGACCTCATACAGAAGCACCTTCAGCAACAGACTCATTCCACCCAGGTGTACCACAGAACGCCACAGGAAGTCCTTTCTTCCTGTGGCCATCAGTCTCTATAATTCCTCTACCTCGGGTCGTGAGAGAGACAGTGGAGACTCAGTGACCTGAGGTCAACGCACTGTTATTATTATTTGGTCAACGCACTGTAAATCCTTTCACTGTAATTTTGCACTGTAAATTCTATTTCACTTTTCACTTTTCACATGTCACTTTTTCAGTATTCATCTGAGTTATTTATTAGTATTTTATTACTGCCAATTTGCACAATACGTATTGTTGTATATTGTATATACCTACGTATTACTGTAATAATACTGTAAATTGTGCAATTCATCTGTCAATACATTTAGATTTCATTTAGAGTTCATTTAGTTATATTTTGTTTATACTAGTTTAGTTTAGTTTGTTGTTATTTAGTTTTTAGGTATTAGTATATTTTGTGTGCATTTATTCCCCCTGTTTCAACTGTTGCACCTTAATTTCCCTCGGGATAAATAAAGTTATCTTGAATCTTGAATCTTGAATCTTGTTACTGTTCATAGACATAGGACTGTGTCTTGTTACTGTTCATAGACATAGGACTGTGTCTTGTTACTGTTTATCTTGTTGCTGTTCAGAGTCATTGGACTTGTTTTTTTGCTGTTGTTACTGTTAATTGTTTTCCTGTTAAATGTTCTGAAAGCTTTTAGGATCAATTAAAGTATAAATGCTGTCAAGTTGAGTCAAAATGCAATTATAATAACATATAATATAATCTCTTTGTATATAAGTGGTATTAACATGATTGAAATTGAAATGTGTTTTGATTTATTCCTTTGAAACAGGTCTGAAGTCTACACATGGTAGTAAGTGTATGTTGAATCTGTGTTCATCTGGAAGTATTTCCCCCTGTTAGAGGTTAGAGGTCCCTGGACGTGGTCTCTCCAGCTGACACACTCACTGTGACTTACGTTCTACTGGGTTATGACAGAACTCCTCATCCAGCAGTCCTACTGTGTTATAGTAGAACTTCTGATCAGTCCGACTGTGTTCTAGCAGAACTTCTGATCAGTCCTACTGTGTTATAGTAGAACTTCTGATCAGTCCTACTGTGTTATAGTAGAACTTCTGATCAGTCCTACTGTGTTATAGTATAACTTCTGATCAGTCCTACTGTGTTATAGTAGAACTTCTGATCAGTCCTACTGTGTTATAGTAGAACTTCTGATCAGTCCTACTGTGTTATAGTAGAACTTCTGATCAGTCCTACTGTGTTATAGTAGAACTTCTGATCAGTCCTACTGTGTTATAGTAGAACTTCTGATCAGTCCTACTGTGTTATAGCAGAACTTCTGATCAGTCCTACTGTGTTATAGTAGAACTTCTGATCAGTCCTACTGTGTTATAGTAGAACTTCTGATCTGTCCTACTGTGTTATAGCAGAACTTCTGATCAGTCCTACTGTGTTATAGTAGAACTTCTGATCAGTCCTACTGTGTTATAGTAGAACTTCTGATCAGTCCTACTGTGTTATAGTAGAACTTCTGATCAGTCCTACTGTGTTATAGTAGAACTTCTGATCAGTCCTACTGTGTTATAGTAGAACTTCTGATCAGTCCTACTGTGTTATAGTAGAACTTCTGATCAGTCCTACTGTGTTATAGCAGAACTTCTGATCAGTCCTACTGTGTTATAGTAGAACTTCTGATCAGTCCTACTGTGTTATAGCAGAACTTCTGATCAGTCCTACTGTGTTATAGTAGAACTTCTGATCAGTCCTACTGTGTTATAGTAGAACTTCTGATCAGTCGTACTGTGTTATAGCAGAACTTCTAGGGGGAGACAGCGCCTGGGCCGGAAACAAGTGACGATTGCCGTCAGTTGATTCCGGCCCAGGCTGTTCGACCGAAGAAACCTCATCCTCTTGAGTGGATGAAGCTTTCATTAGGAGGTTGTATTTGGTGTCTTCATACAGAGGCCAGTCTGCCAACATGGATCTGAAACCTTTACAGACACGTCAGTTTACTACTGCTGGCCGACTCACAGAGCCCCGCCTCCTGCAACATGATTGGTCGAAATAAATATGAAGCGAAAGAAAGTGAAATGTCCTGTTTACCAGATATGATCAGATTAGATTTCACTTTTCACTTTTCACATGTCACTTTTCCAGTATTCATCTGAGTTATTTATTAGTATTTTATTACTGCCAATTTGCACTATACGTATTGTTGTGTATTGTATATACCTACGTATTACTGTAATAATACTGTAAATTGTGCAATTCATCTATCAATACATTTAGATATCATTTAGAGTTCATTTAGTTATATTTTGTTTATACTAGTTTAGTTTAGTTTGTTATTTAGT
>CM051020.1:1543918-1596418 GCA_027704905.1 Muraenolepis orangiensis
TATACGATAGTCATACGCCGTCCCTTACACCCTGGAGATGGTTTCCATGGGGACGAGCGGGGCTGTACTGTGTGTGTGCGGTGTGTGTGTACAGTGTGCGTGTGTACAGTGTGTGTGTGTACGGTGTGTGTGTACGGTGTGTGTGTACAATGTGTGTGTACAGTGTGTGTACGTGCGTGTGTACAGTGTGTGTGTACGTGCGTGTGTACAGTGTGTGTGTACGTGCGTGTGTACAGTGTGTGTGTACGGTGTGTGTGTACAGGGTGTATGTACGGTGTGTGTGTACGGGGTGTGTGTACAGTGTGTATGTGCAGTGTGTGTGTGCGTGGTGCAGGGCAGTGTGTGTGCAATGTGTGTGTGCGGTGTGTGTGTGCGGTGTGTGTGTACAGTGTGTGTGTGCGTGGTGCAGGGCAGTGTGTGTGTGTGTACAGTGTGTGTGTACGGTGAGTGTGTTTGGGGTGTATGTACTGTGTGTGTGTGTGTGGTGCAGGGCAGTGTGTGTGTGTACGGGGTGTGTGTACAGTGTGTGTGTGCGTGGTGCAGGGCAGTGTGTGTGTGTACGGGGTGTGTGTACAGTGTGTGTGTGTGTGGTGCAGGGCAGTGTGTGTGTGTACGGGGTGTGTGTACAGTGTGTGTGTGCGTGGTGCAGGGCAGTGTGTGTGTGTACGGGGTGTGTGTACAGTGTGTGTGTGTGTGGTGCAGGGCAGTGTGTGTGTGTACGGGGTGTGTGTACAGTGTGTGCGTGGTGCAGGGCAGTGTGTGTGTGTACGGGGTGTGTGTACAGTGTGTGCGTGGTGCAGGGCAGTGTGTGTGTGTACGGGGTGTGTGTACAGTGTGTGCGTGGTGCAGGGCAGTGTGTGTGTGTACGGGGTGTGTGTACAGTGTGTGTGTGGTGCAGGGCAGTGTGTGTGTGTGTGTGTGCACGTCCGGTTAGTGCATTGAGAGTCTTTTCAAAATACGTTCCAATAAAGTATTGAAACGCGGGGAATTGAGATTCAAGATTTGTATTTGCCATACAATAGAACGCTGACTCCCATTCTCTCCTGCAGTATGAATGTCCAGAACACAATACTATAAAAACACTGTACACAATAAAAAATGAACATGAAAAGAAGAGTAAAGTGACTGGTGGATGATATGTACATGTGTTGAATTGTTTAAAAACATTTCAAAGCGGACTCAAGTCTATTCCTATGACTGTCATGTCTTTTCTAAAGGAAACATGTCTGGATATGACCTTTTTCGGTATTTTCAAGTTAGGCACTTTGTTAAAGCCCAATTTCCACTTTTTCCAGATAAGCATCATTTCCTAAATATATAATCATCTCATGACACTGAATGCTCATACCCTTACTAAAACCAAACTATCATGGGAAACTGAATTAGGGTTGAATCTTACAGACGAGTTGTGGGATGCAGCTGTGAAGAGGATACACTCATCTACATCCTGTCCACGTCTCTTATACAATTTAAGGTTCTGCACCGTATTCATTTTAGCATCTACCCTAAATGTGTTCTCCATGTGACCGCTGCAACAACAGCTCCGCAAACCTCGTCCAGATGTTCTGTTTTTGCCCCAAACTGAAGGACTTTTGGGCTTTTATTTTTAAGGTCTATTCTAGGAATAGATTTGAAGCCCTGCATCTGCATTCCACTGTTTGGGGTTCCTGAAGATCTCTCTACTACTGCCAAACAAGCCGACGTAGAAGCTTATGCATCTCTGTTGGCTCCTCGCAGAATCGTACAAGATTGTAAATCCCCTAAACCCATGAGCCTCCGTGTGGCTGAAGGAACGTGTTTTTTCTTAAACTTGAGAAGATAAAATTCACTCTTAGGGGCTCTGTGGATGGCTTCTATAAGAAATGGCAGGGCTTAATTGATTTTTTTAATAACCTTCAAACACTTTATTCGTATTTTATTTGTATGGTCTTTGTATTCTGTCATGTTGTTTCTTAATGTGATTTGTTTTCACCACCTTTAATTATCATTAGTATTATTTTTTACTCTGTTTTCTTTCTCTGTGTGGAATCATTGACTTTTTGGGTTGAACTTGTATTGTCTTGGTGTTTCCAGGTCGGGAGGAGGAGGGTTAGCTCTGAGGGAATAACAGGACATGGAAGGAAAATCACATGCTTGATTTGTAACATTGTATGACTCTGTTTGTCTTTCAATAGAAACATATAAAAATAAAAAATATATTTAAAAGCATTTTAAAGTGCCAGTAGTGCAGCAGCATAATGAGTACAGAGCAGTAACTGTGATGAGTCCAGAACGTCCAGCAAAGTATGACATGACATGTTATGATAGTGTAATGTTAATGACATGTTATGATAGTGTAATGTTAATGACATGTTATGATAGTGTAATGTTAATGACATGTTATGATAGTGTAATGTTAATGACATGTTATGATAGTGTAATGTTAATGACATGTTATGATAGTGTAATGTTAATGACATGTTATGATAGAGTAATGTTAATGACTTGTTATGATAGTGTAATGTTAATGACATGTTATGATAGTGATATAATTTACTTGATTACAAAATCTCCATGTGAAACACCTCTCTGTGACTTGAAATTAACTGTATATGTTGTAGTGTGTGTAAGTGTGTGTAAGGGTGTGTAAGTGTGTGTAAGGGTGTGTAAGTGTGTGTAAGGGTGTGTAAGTGTGTGTAAGTGTGTGTTGTTGATGGTCCATGGTTGTGATCTGGTGTCTCCGGGTGCAGAGGATGGAGCAGCAGAGGAGAGCGGTTGCCGTCTGGGTCTGGATGCTGGCTCCCACAGGTAATGACCTCACCAAGACCACACGGAGACATGGAGGCCTAGTGTCCATGGAGGACTTATTTAAGCTGAACACAATCCAAAAGGGACAATCTCTGGTGGTCAGAATCCCCCAGAGCAAAACATGAGCCCTAACCGTTTCTGACCGTCTCTTAGCTGTTCCCCAACCTCACCGTCTATATCTGCATACTTCAACCACTTCTCAGAAGCTAAATGTTATTGGCAGAACAGACACACATCACACTTTTTTAAATCAATGATATAGTTTAGCTTTTTTACTGTTGGTAGTTGCAATGTAGTTATTTGTACATTAAAACTCTCTCTCTCTCTCTCTCTCTCTCTCTCTCTCTCTCTCTCTCTCTCTCTCTCTCTCTCTCTCTCTCTCTCTCTCTCTCTCTCTCTCTCTCTCTCCCCCCCCCCCCCCCCTAGTCTCTGCCTACTTCATGGGCGACAGTAAGGCGGTGTTGAGCGGCTGCGAGGACCGCTGGACCCTGCAGGACCGGGGCGCCATGCCGCGGCTCTTCCGCATGACGGTGTGCGTCCACGTCCGGGTGCTGTCGCCCGGCGCCTGGATCGCCTTCTCCTACAACTCTGCGCACGCCCCGCGGCCCGAGCTGGGCCTGGAGGGGGACGGCGGCGCGCTGTACGGCTGGCTGCTGGGCGTCAGGCACCGCTTCCCCGCGCCGCTGGCGCCGCGCCGCTGGCAGCAGGTGTGCCTGAGGCGGGACGTGCGCCGCAACACCTTCAGCCTTCACGTAATGACGTCATTACTAATATAATTACTGTTTTATATTCCTTCTATTCTTCATGTTGTTGTTTGTCGGTCAGCAGACACACTGGCACGCGTCCATGCATTAGAGCAGGGGTCCCCAACCGCCGGGCCGCGGACCGGTACCGGGCCGTGGAGGTGTTACTGCCGGGCCGCGAAACAGCTGTGTGTTTATCATCATATTTGACTCAAATCATTTGAGTATAGGTGAACGGCGGGCGGTATAATCTATATATAGAGATTATATATATAGTATAATCTATATATATAGATTATATAGCGGTATATATGGGCGGTATAATCTATATATATAGATTATATAGCGGTATAATCTATATATATAGATTAAATATATATCGGCGGCATAACGAGAGACTTTCAGTTGCACGCGCTACTAAAGAGACTACGCGCTAGTGACGTGTCGGTTGCGAATGAGCCGGTTTTTGTTACGGGCGCTCCGCGTACATGCGCGTATCCAAATCCAAATCCAAGCCCACTGAAAGTTCTCTAGCACCACTTCTAGGTGTTAGCATGTTAGCATATGAGCTAACCAGACCACGTCGTTCCGCTCCGGGTTCTCCGCCGCCCCCAGGTGGACGGGATGCCCGTAGCGGAGAGGACGGTCATCGCTCACGCCATCCCGCCCTCGGGCTCCCTGTGGCTGGGCTGCCGGCCCCGGGACCACGCCCCGGGGACGGTGGACGGCCGGGTGGAGCTGTACCTGTTCAGGGTGTGGCCCGACCTGGACGACCACGCGGGCTGCGAGGACGGCTCGGTGATCGGCTGGGACTCTGAGCTGTGGGGCGTGACCAGCAGCCGGGCCCGACAGAGGGACGGCAGCCTGGGCTGTGCGGAGGGCTTCAGTACGGGTAGGAACGCTGGGGGGGGGGGGGTGTTGTGTTGTTGTATTGTTGGTGATGTTGTTGTTGTCGTCTTTCTCATTTTATCACCAAGAAGCCTTCATGTTTTCTTTGCTCAGCCGTTAATCCCGATCAGAGTGAAGGTCAGGAGAACCTCGGGGGGAAGGGGCCTTGGGAGGGAACACACACAATGGCTTCTGATGCACAATAAACAATGACAATACATTTTAATCTAATCCAATCTAATCTAATCTAATCTACAGGTTCCATACATAGCGTTAGCATGGTCTGTGAATCTTTGTCTACCGCTAGGCTTATAGGTCTGCATCTGTTTCTCTTTACTGCGGTGCAGCCCTCTTCCTGTGGGGGTAGGTCTGTCTGCAGGGCGGCCATGACGAACAGGCCCAGGGACCACGGTTCACCCAATCAGAGAGAGGGACTTGAAGGATTTCATGTTGAGAAGCAAACTGTCACAACACTGGATCAGAGGCAGTCCCTCAGTCTGTTGGAACTTTGGGTCTTTTGAACCGGAAGGTTGCGGGTTCAAGTCCCCTCCTAAACACCTGGGCACTGCCTCAGTGCCCTTGAGCAAGGCACCAGCCCCTCCCCTGCTCCCCTGTATATCCAATAGCTGATACCCACTGCTCCTCATACTAGGATGGGTTCAATGCAGAGAAACACAATTCACTGTGTGTGTACATGTATGTGATCATGTAAATGTAAATGTAAATGATCAATAAATAGGATTCAATCCTCCAGATTTAGATTAGATTAGATTTAGATTAGAGGAGAGGCGGAATCTATGTCATACCAGCGGGGGTCGTAGCAGGAGGGATCTTGGATCTGAATTCTATAAATGCAGGACACAAGGTACGCTATGCAGTGACAACCATCTGGCAGCGAGCGTAGAGTTGAAATAGGAAACAGGGCAGGTGAACAGAATGAACCAATCAGCAGAAACCAAGAGGGATTGGCTGTAGCTAAAAAGAGGGCGTGGCCGACCTATGCGGCGGGATATCTCTCGTGGTCCCTAGTCCAGTCCCCCCCCCCCTCCCCCTCCTTCTCCGCTGGTCTTTGAGTGAATCACCGTATCGCCGCAAATGCCCCTCTATATGCCCCGTCTTCTGAATGCATACAGTATTCAGATTCACAAAAGATTACTAATACACATTAATTGACTTGTTTACCCATTATCAATAGAGTGAGTTGTAGAGTCCGTTGACTACAGTGAAATATCTTCATACAGCCTAAGATTCAAACTCTGCCAGGGCAGCTTCAACAGAAAGACGATGGTTGAAGGTTGAAGATGAACGACGTGCTCTCTACACAGTCTAACGCTCACCATGTAGCTTACTTTTTTACCACAAATCTTAATCTAAATTTTTGCAAATTAATTAAATATGATAATGATAATGATTTTATATACAGCGCCCTTGGAGCAGTTTAGGGGTCTGGTGCCTTGCTCAAGGACACCTCGGCAGGGCCCGGGTGTTTCAGGGACTTGTTACACCTTGATTTAGCCTTACTTACAAGAGATTCTCTTGAAATGAAGGTATACTGCAAACTAATACTTTGAATGGAGAGGCAGACAAAAGAGGAAGAACCTTTAGGTGTTGGCCCCTGTACTTCTGCCTGTCAGTAGGTCAGCATCATGAGGTCATGTGTGGCCTCTTGGGGAACAGATCTCTGCCCCGTCCCGTCGGGGCGCGTCCCAACGCCTTGGGGAGAGGAACAGCGTGAGACGGCTGAGCTGCACCAGCGTCTGATGATGGTCGTCAACAGACCTCCGAAGAAGAAGAAGAACTTCCTGTGTGGGATACACTTCGGTAGCCGCTTTCGGATGCTTCTTCAAGCTTCCTCACATCCAGGGACAGTGGATACAAAGAACATTGGAGAGCATCTGGAGATGGAGGAAGCGAGGGCAAACAGAATGTCTCTAGAATGTCTATGGAATGCACCCTGTGTAGAGACAGGAACTAAATATCAACCTCAATCTTTGACTTACGACTTATGACTGTAATATCCCTTCTCCCCCCAACCAGCCTCATCTCCAGGCCTCCCCGCCTCCGCCTCCAGCCCGGTCGTTACCATGGCTACCACTCACACACAGGATGAGTCGCAAGCCACACGTGAGTTGCGAGTGCTGGGTACCCCAAATAGATGGTTCACACTTTTAATTAGAAAATTAAATTGTGAGAAATAGAGGCTTATGTAATCAGTCCAACTAGGAAGTCATTTAGCAGATACTTTTATCCAAAGTGACATACAGTGGATGTTTCTTTAGATACGTGTCATTAGGCGGCAGGTAGGCTAAACACAGGGAATTGAACCCAGTCTTGGAGTTGTCTACCTGTCATGTCAATATTATTGAAAGTACTTGAAAGTTAATCCATGGTATGTATTTGATATTTACAGCCTCACCGGTGGAAGGTACCGGAGTCACTTCTTCATCGACCAATCAACAACTCCCTATCGACCCAACAGCCAATACCAGCGAAGCACCCAATGCATCAACCACAGCGTCAGCCAATGGGACCACTGACTATACCTCACAGCCCGGTCCCCTGAATCCACCCGTTACCACGGCGACCTCCACGAACGTCACGCCCTCGACAACAGTGAGCACTGGTTCCCTAGCAACGGGAGATGGGGTCGTGACTACGCCGACACTGAGCCCAGTCTCACGATCTCCTCCCTCCACTGACGCCAGCGCAGCCAATCAGATCACCGGCTACACACAGGCCCCTTCAATCACAGCTCAGCCTGCCTTCCAGATCCTGCCCCCAATTCCTGTTCCAATGGGTCAGTGGTCAGATTTCTATATGTAATATATATTATTAATAATTCAATAAATGTGTGTGTGTGTATATATATAATTTGTATGTTAAATGTATGTATGTTAAATATGTACATTAAATGTTTATATATATATATATATATATATATATATATATATTTTGAAATACTTCAAATACCAATCTTTATTTTGTATCTCACTCAAATGAATATTTATAGTTTTAGCGTGGCACTATTTAACAGAAAACATAAGCACAGATGTTGATGTTTGTTGTTTGTGACACAGGATCCTCGCAGGTAAACTGTGACATCACTCCGTTCTGCTCCAATGACGGTAAGGCGTACACACAGGCTTCGTGTCCAATCAGAGACTCCGATCTAGGAACCTAAAGAGCATCATGTATATAAGGCGGTTGGTCTCCCCTCTCCCCAGGGGCCCACTACTGGATGCTACTGAGTGTGCAGGCTGGAACATCGGCCCGTGCTGAAACAGATGTTTTGCGCTGGGTGAGAGTTCACATGTGTTTCTACACCTCAAACATATGAGTCTATTTCTGTGTGATCAATACTTTTATCCAAAGATACTTTCCAGTGAGTAGAGGCAGGTGGCTCCAGGAGCCCAGGTCCTGGTACCAGGAGCCCAGGTCCTGGTACCAGGAGCCCAGGTCCTGGTACCAGGAGCCCAGGTCCTGGTACCAGGAGCCCAGGTCCTGGTACCAGGAGACCTGGGCTTTCCAGTGAGTAGAGGCAGGTGGCTCCAGGAGCCCAGGTCCTGGTACCAGGAGCCCAGGTCCTGGTACCAGGAGCCCAGGTCCTGGTACCAGGAGCCCAGGTCCTGGTACCAGGAGCCCAGGTCCTGGTACCAGGAGCCCAGGTCCTGGTACCAGGAGCCCAGGTCCTGGTACCAGGAGCCCAGGTCCTGGTACCAGGAGCCCAGGTCCTGGTACCAGACATGTGGTCGTGTAGTGTACAGATAACTCTAAGTGGTGGCTAATGGTAACAAAGTGAACCCTATCAATAATTGAGGGGCCGTTTTATTGAATGTAATGAAGAGATTGTTTATTAGTTCCAACATACATAATATATGAGCGCCTGAACAATAAAGAGACATTCAGTATTCATGTTTTACTGCTAGCAGCCCAGGCGGTGTTTAAGTACAACCAACACACAGGGAGTGGTGCAGGACGATTGTTAATATATCCTCAGGAAGGGATGCTTACTAAAGTATACACAGAAATACTACAGATATATCTGATTTGTGTCTTAAAAGAAGTATTGATTTTCTCTCATTTGACTTTTTAAGGGATTCTTAGCAAACATTAAGTATGCTTTACAATAATGTCTTATTATTATACATTTTTCATTTGAAATAATTAGCTTAACATGTTTGTTGTATGTTTTGTTGTATGTTTGTTGTATGTACTACACAGTACGATGTACTGTGTAGTACAGAGTACCTGCACTGCTATGTACGATGTACTGTGTGTGTTCCAATATGACATAAAGATCCCTGTTTAGACATTTCAACCAAGCGCAGTCCACTAGCCCCGCTCGCTCCCTTTGTCTGCTCCATGTCAACGAGTGTCTCTCCAACGTTCTCTTCAACAGGCCTCGGCCGTGTTTAGGTGTGACGTTGGCAGCACATACACCGGCGCCCGGAGCGCCCGGAGCGCCCGGAGCGCCCGGAGCGCCCGGAGCGCCCGGAGCGCCCGGAGCGCCCGGAGCGCTGCGCAGGGGGGCGTCCGCCTGGCCTGTCAGAGGGACAACCTGGTTCAGGTGAGACCAACCGCTGGCCAATCACACGTCAACGTGCTCCGCTCATCATCATAAACAGACATAAACAAACATGATCAATTATCATGATCTTATCAATTAAGAAACCTCTGGATTATGGAATAAAGGATTTATGTCTTACTGTCACTTGTTGTGACTTACGTACACACGCACAACACACACACGCACACACACACACAACACACACACACACACGCGCACAACACACACATACACACACACGCACACACACGCACAACACACACACACACACACACGCACGCACACACACGCACGCACACACACGCACACGCACAACACACTTCCATTGTTTTACTATTTATTTCTCCAGGAGCTCCAGGTATCATGTGGAAAAGAGGAGAAAGCAAGGTAAGTGTGTGTGTGTGTGTGTGTGTCTGTGTGTGTGTGTGTGTGTGTGTGTGTGTGTCTGTGTGTGTGTGTGTGTGTCTGTGTGTGTGTGTGTGTCTGTGTGTGTGTGTGTGTGTGTGTCTGTGTCTGTGTGTGTGTGTGTGTGTGTGTCTGTGTGTGTGTGTGTGTCTGTGTGTCTGTGTGTGTGTGTGTCTGTGTGTCTGTGTGTGTGTGTGTGTGTGTGTGTGTGTGTGTGTGCGTGTGTGTGTGTTGTGCGTGTGTGTGCGTGTGTGTGTATGTGTGTGTTGTGCGCGTGTGTGTGTGTGTGTGTGTGTGTGTGTTGTGCGTGTGTGTGTGTATGTGTGTGTTGTGCGCGCGTGTGTGTGTGTGTGTGTGTGTGTGCACCCATGTGTAAATATACCTTGTTTGTTTTTAGATTGATTTATAATAAATACGTCTCCTGTCTGCTTGTCTGTCTGTCTGCTTGTGGGTCTGTCTGTCTGTCTGTCTGTGGGTCTGTGTGTCTGTCTGCCTGTGGGTCTGTCTGTCTGTCTGTCTGTCTGCCTGTGGGTCTGTGTGTCTGTCTGTCTGTGGGTCTGTGTGTCTGCCTGTCTGTCTGCCTGTGGGTCTGTGTGTCTGTCTGTCTGTCTGCCTGTGGGTCTGTGTGTCTGTCTGTCTGTCTGCCTGTGGGTCTGTGTGTCTGTCTGTCTGTCTGTCTGTCTGTCTGCCTGTCTGCTTGTCTGTCTGTCTGTCTGTCTGTCTGCCTGTCTGCTTGTCTGTCTGCCTGTCTGTCTGCCTGTCTGTGGGTCTGTCTGTCTGCCTGTCTGTGGGTGTGCCTGTCTGTCTGCCTGTCTGTGGTGTGGTGGGTCTGCAGGTGTGCAGACTGCAGTGTGTTGATGCGGTTCAGTAACCCTGTGCCGGTGTGTGGGATCCAGTACCAGCTGGTCCAGAGCTTCGGTGAAGACCTGAGGGTCTGCAGCGCCGGCCATGTGCAGAGAGTGGGTGAGGCCTCCCCACGCCGCCTTCCTGATGCTCACCTTGCGTGGCTGTTATTGGTCACCTGTTATGGAGTCTCTGTGCGATACGTCGCTATGAGTGAACGCTAGCGACGGCAGTTGAACACTTGTTTTCAGAACTGCAATTATGTGTCACTTTTGCTCCACATTTTCCTGTAGGCTGCTAACACTCACTGTTGGACCGGCTTGACACTTAGACTGACGTTTATCCCCCAGGTCGGGGGCTGTGTGGTGCAGTAGCGCCATCTAGTGGTGGCTTGGTCAGGTGCAGCCCCCCCTCCTCCTCCATGATGGAGGTCTGCCAGTCAGACACTCAATCAAACTTCACATGGTGAGATACCTTCCTTCCTTCCTTCCTTCCTTCCTTCCTTCCTGTCTGTCTGTCTGTCTGTCTGTCTGTCTGTCTGTATGATTGCCTTGTGTTTCATGTGTGTGTATGAATGCTTGTATATATGTATTCATTGTGTGTGTGTGTGTGTGTTTCAGCTCTCTCCTGGAACCTGGTGCTATTCGTGTTGCTCTGCCTGAGAGAGACCTGTGTGGATGTGAGTTGAAATCCAGACCCGCCCCTCCCTGCCAATCGACCAATGAGCTCATGAGCTGTCGTTAACCAATAGGATCGTTGAGGACCAAACCATCACTCAGGCCTTCACAAACTATCAGCTGCACTGCACTCATATTTAGATTGTAGTACAAAGTGAATATTTTTCAAAGTTTTCAAAGTTTTCCTCTTCATTATTATTAGTATTAGTATTATTATTATTATTGTTATAGTATTATTATTGTTATTAGTATTATTATTGTTATTATTATTATCATCATTATCATTATTATCATTATTATCATTATTAAGTAATAATAAGTAATCAGTATTAGTATTTATATTTTAAATAAAAATTCTTACCTTCTGTTGTACTCCTATATTCTGTCCAGTTTTTGGACAGACTTGCAGAACTTGAAATATTAAGTTAATATTAAGTTTTGTATCCCGCTTAACTGTAAATAACAAAATATTCAGTCGGTAACATCACATGTTTCATGTTTTTCTGCATATACTGTCCAATATGTATGGCACTATAGCTCTATACTAAACTAGATACAGGATTATATATCCCTCTCTCTGTGTGCCCTTATCACATCTGGTGACTAGTAGTCCTCTGCTACCGATGTTGAATGGACCTGTGTGATGTAATGTAATGTAATGTAATGTGATGTGATGTGATGTAATGTGATGTGATGTAATGTAATGTAATGTAATGTGATGTGATGTGATGTGATGTGATGTAATGTAATGTGATGTGATGTAATGTGATGTGATGTGATGTGATGTGATGTGATGTGATGTGATGTAATGTAATGTGATGTAATGTAATGTGATGTGATGTGATGTGATGTGATGTGATGTAATGAGATGTAATGTGATGTAATGTGATGTGATGTGATGTGATGTAATGTAATGTAATGTGATGTGATGTGATGTAATGTGATGTGATGTAATGTAATGTAATGTAATGTGATGTAATGTGATGTGATGTAATGTGATGTAATGTAATGTAATGTAATGTAATGTGATGTGATGTAATGTAATGTAATGTAATGTGATGTGATGTAATGTAATGTAATGTAATGTAATGTAATGTAATGTGATGTGATGTGATGTGATGTAATGTAATGTAATGTAATGTAATGTAATGTAATGTGATGTGATGTGATGTGATGTGATGTGATGTGATGTGTCCCCAGTACGGTGTGGGTCTCCTGGACTGTCAGCCAGGGTTCTGTTGGGGTCCAGTCAGGTGTGGCTTGCTGGGGTCCAGGGGCGTCTGGCCGCCTGCGGAGACGCGGGCCCCTGGTCAGTGCTGGGGTCATGGGTCACGGAGACACTGTAATGTCTCTGTACTGTAATGACTGTACTGCTGCTGTAGTCACAGCTCAAATATACTGTTTGTTGGAGACAGTTTATCTTGCAATTTTTCTTTCTCTAAACCTAAGATGGTATTGTTTGGTTGTACAATTGTACGATAAAAACACACTATGGAATTTTTGTAATTTTATTTAAAACAATGCATAAATGGAGAAGAATCAAACTAATGAGCCATTATTCAAATAATCTTGTTTTTAGACTAAAACAAGTCTAAAACAAAATTCTTAGTTTGGGATGAAATTCCATGTTCTATAAGAAAACAAAAACAAATTCATTGACTTATTTTCCTCCCTGTTCACAGTGACCCGAGCAGGACACAAGCTGTGATGTTGACGGACAGCTGTCCGATCCCGCCTCTCATGCCTCGGATGGCCAATCAGAGTGTGCTGCTGCCCGCCTTCCTCCGCGGTCCAAACTTCACTGGGTTCCCCGAGATGAAGCCTCCTCCTCCACCTGCTCCAGAGAGCAGATTCCCTTCTGATACGATGACCGCAACAGCTGGTCCCCACATAACAACCACACAAGGAACTCCTACAAACACAACTACTACCCAGCATGCATCTCTTCAGAGCACAACGACACCAACGGGCCAACCGAACACGAGTCTCGGTCCGCTTGGTTTGGGTTTAACAACCTTAACCAATACGACTCAAACTGTTAATACAACTGAGGTGATCCAGAGCGCCATCCCTCAGATCCCAGGACCAAATACCACAGAGAGCTCCAGCCTCCCCGGTCAGGCCCGTCCAGACCCGCCGGAGACTCGCAACGCCACTCAGACGGCCCCCAGAAACACAGCGCCCACTTCCGGAAACACAACAGACGCCGTCTGGGCGATCGCTCCAGACGCCATGACAGCCGAGGGGGGCGATGCAACGTTCCAGAACACTAGCGTCCTCCCGGTCGCCATGACTCCTACCGTCCTCCCGGTCGCCATGACTCCTACCGTCCCCCGCTCCCCGGCGCCGTCTGAGGCCACGGCGGTACCGCCTAGCGTCCCCCGCTCCCCGGCGCCGTCTGAGGCCACGGCGGTACCGCCTACCGTCCCCCGCTCCCCGGCGCCGTCTGAGGCCACGGCGGTACCGCCTAGCGTCACCGGACACAACGGAACACAGTCTTCACCCAGCGACGCCACAGCGAATCACAGCACTGTAATACCAATGACCAATGAAACCACTACGGGAAGCGTCGCCATGGGAGCCGACAGGCAAACGCCGTTGACCGTTCCCATGACGACGGCCGCACTAACGTACAACTGGACGGGAACCAACAACAACAGTAGCGCCACCACCCTAACAACCACCACCACCTCCAACCTACCCACCACCACCTCCAACCTATCCACCACCACCACCATCTCCAACCTCCCCATCACCACCTCCATCCTATCCACCACCACCTCCAACCTCCCCATCACCACCTCCATCCTATCCACCACCACCTCCAACCTCCCCATCACCACCTCCATCCTATCCACCACCACTTCCAACCTCCCCATCACCACCTCCAACCTATCCACCACCACCACCATCTCCAACTTCCCCATCACCATCTCCAACCTATCCACCACCACCTCCAACCTATCCACCACCACCACCACCTCCAACCTATCCACCACCACCACCAACTCCAACCTCCCCATCACCACCTCCATCCTATCCACCACCAACTCCAACCTAACCACCACCACCACCACCACCCCACTGCCAGTTCCACTCCCTGTGGTGAACACAAGGCCCTCATCCATGACCGGGTCACACCAGCACAACACAAACACAAGCGCACACCTGCCAGCAGCAACACTACCGACCAATCACAGCACCGTGGTCACTACGGCGACAGAACCGTTACCGCCAGAGACCACCGTCAGTAGCCCTGATGGTGGTCCTAACAGCACCACCAACATCACCCACCACTCCTCCGCCACCACCACCGGTGTGTATGTTCATTGTGTGTTTGTTATTCCCCTGTTTCACCACCAGGTGAGAGGTGAGAGGTGTCCACCCAGATGTATGACGGATAGATAAGCCTTCAAACTGCTTTTAATTGCTCAACACACTCACACCTGGTGGTAAAATAGGGGCCCTTTAAAACCACAATTAGTTAATGAATTCAGATGTATTGAAATAGATTAGTAAGCACACATGTTGATTGTTTGTATCTAGGTACTATGCCGGCAAGTATAAAAACAGTGTTTTTCCAGTGTTTTTCTGTACTCGTATCATCATTTCATATATCTCCAGGGTCCACAGAGCCTGAGTCTGAACACACCAGGGGTCAAGAGGAGGAGGCCGAGGAGCTGGAGAAGGAGACGCAGAAGGTCTTCAAACTCAACTCCACCCAGGTCAGGTCAGGGATTCACGGCACGGCTGCCATTTCTATCCATTAGCAAAATGCAAAGCATCTGAACATGGAACATGTGTTCGTAGTTAGTTTGTCTTTTTATCAAGTTTCAAACGGTGACCGTGTTCCAGACTAATGCCAGACAGGAGTTAGTTATACGTCTGTTTATCTAACTGCATGTTATGTCTGTCTGTCTGTCTGTCTGTATAACTGCATGTTATGTCTGTCTGTCTGTATAACTGCATGTAATGTCTGTCTGTCTGTATAACTGCATGTAATGTCTGTCTGTCTGTATAACTGCATGTTATGTCTGTCTGTCTGTATAACTGCATGTTATGTCTGTCTGACTGCATGTTATGTCTGTCTGTCTGTCTGTCTGTATAACTGCATGTAATGTCTGTCTGTCTGTATAACTGCATGTTATGTCTGTCTGTATAACTGCATGTTATGTCTGTCTGTCTGTATAACTGCATGTTATGTCTGTCTGTCTGTATAACTGCATGTTATGTCTGTCTGTCTGTATAACTGCATGTAATGTCTGTCTGTCTGTATAACTGCATGTTATGTCTGTCTGTCTGTATAACTGCATGTTATGTCTGTCTGTCTGTCTGTATAACTGCATGTCTGTCTGTCTGTCTGCCTGCCTGTATTTCATAATATTGTATTGTAACATATCACATTGATTGCAATGTATCCTAACATTTTGCATCGTGTCCCATCATATTGTACTTTACTACTATGTGTACAATATGATGTACTTTACATCATATTGTACTTTACTACTATGTGTACAATATGATGTACTTTACATCATATTGTACTTTACTACTATGTGTACAATATGATGTACTTTACATCATATTGTACTTTACTACTATATGTACAATATGATGTACTTTACATCATATTGTACTTTACTACTATATGTACAATATGATGTACTTTACATCATATTGTACTTTACTACTATATGTACAATATGATGTACTGTACATCATATTGTACTTTACTACTATGTGTACAATATGATGTACTTTACATCATATTGTACTTTACTACTATGTGTACAATATGATGTACTTTACATCATATTGTACTTTACTACTATGTGTACAATATGATGTACTTTACGTCATATTGTACTTTACTACTATATGTACAATATGATGTACTTTACGTCATATTGTACTTTACTACTATGTGTACAATATGATGTACTGTACATCATATTGTACTTTACTACTATGTGTACAATATGATGTACTTTACATCATATTGTACTTTACTACTATGTGTACAATATGATGTACTTTACATCATATTGTACTTTACTACTATATGTACAATATGATGTACTGTACATCATATTGTACTTTACTACTATATGTACAATATGATGTACTGTACATCATATTGTACTTTACTACTATGTGTACAATATGATGTACTTTACATCATATTGTACTTTACTACTATGTGTACAATATGATGTACTTTACATCATATTGTATGGTTCTTTGAATGGCGTCGCCCTGTCGTATGGTGTTCAACAGTTCAGTCATGGTATTGAATGTGTGTGTGTGTGTGTGTGTGTGTGTGTGTGTGTGTGTGTGTGTGTGTGTGTGTGTGTGTGTGTGTGTGTGTGTGTGTGTGTGTGTGTGTGTGTGTGTGTGTGTGTGTGTGTGTGTGTGTGTGTGTGTGATCGGGTGCAGGTGGAGGTGCTGGTAGGGAGGCTAGAGAGGCTGCTGGAGGGAGACACCGTGTCCCAAGCTGTGGGACAGAGCGCCGTGAGGGCCGTCAGTAACCTGATGGAGGGAGATGAGCTGGCCATCTCCTCCTCCAGCAACAGGTACTAGATAGAAATATATAGAATATATATGATATCTCTCTATACATACAGACCACTGACCCAATCCTCCACCCCCCCCCTGCAGGCTGATCCGGGCCGTGGACCAGCTGGCTCTGAAGCTGGAGGTGGGGGCGGAGACCCTGGTTCTGTCTGCCAGCTCCCTGGCCCTGGCCGTCCGCACCCTGGACGGGTCCCACTTCCCAGAGACCTCCCTCTCCCTCACAGACCCCACCCACCTCCAGGTATACTCCTCGTTCACCTGATCCTCCTCCTCCTCCTCCTCCTCTGGCTCCTCCTCCTCCTCCTCCTCCTCCTCCTCCTCCTCCTCTAAATGGATATTGTTAAAACTGTAGCTACGACTCAAGGCATTAGAGGCTGCAATGTGAAAACTGCAGGTTTAAACTCCCTACTAATGGATTATAGTGTGTGTGTGTGTGTGTGTGTGTGTGTGTATGTGTGTGTGTGTGTGTGTGTGTGTGTGTGTGTGTTACCTGTCCCCCCCAGGTGAGTACTGCAGACCGGTCCAGAGGTCGGGCGGAGGAGGAGGTCCTGGGTTCGGTGTTCCTCCCCTCCTCCCTCCTGGAGTCCCTGACCCCCACAGAGCAGGGCCTGGCCAGCCGGGTGCAGTTCACCTTCTACACCACCCCAAAGCTATTCCAGGTACACCACACACATTCCAGGTACTGCTACACCACCCTTAACCATTCCAGGTACTGCTACACCACCCTTAACCACTTTTGAATGAAAACAGGTGAAAGTCACAGGATCACAGTGTAAAATCAGGGTGGCAGATGTTTCGGATCATAATATGATCAGCTTGTCCAGATATCTGAATAGTAGACAAAGGAATAGTGTGTGGAGGCTCAATGTGGGTGTTTTGAATAATAAGGCGACCGTGGGACAGTTAAGGGAAGAGAAACCGATATAAAGAGGAGAATGATAATGGGGATGTGGACCCTGGGATACTGTGGGATGCTTTGAAGGCTGTTCTCCGTGGAAAGCTGATCCCCTAACAGCATCACAAATAGCATATAGCATATAGAAAAATAGAACAATTTAGAGAAAT
Source organism: Muraenolepis orangiensis (assembly GCA_027704905.1). Taxonomy (NCBI): domain Eukaryota; kingdom Metazoa; phylum Chordata; class Actinopteri; order Gadiformes; family Muraenolepididae; genus Muraenolepis; species Muraenolepis orangiensis. The sequence continues at coordinate 1,561,468 of CM051020.1, forward strand.
GGAGACAAAACATCAGAGTACAGGGGATCAATCATTAAAACCAATTAAATGAATTATGAATGAATTATGAATCAGGTCCAAAAGCAGCTTGACTCCTGGCCAGACGCCTGCGCAAACAGCAGGCCTCTAATACAATTCACAGAACAAGAGACCCTCAAACTAGTCAACTATGGTATGAGCCAGATGAGATAGAATAGATAGAGTACTATGAGACACCTCTGCTCCTGTCTTGTTTTAATTGGACTCTTAAAGAAGGCAGGGCTCACCCATCTTGGAGGGATGCAATTATTTTCATTTTGCCAAAGGAAGGCAAAGACCACTGTAACAATTATAGACCAATAAATAATGCAACAAAAATACAAGCTGTTTACCTCAATCATCTGGAAAAGATTTGAGACTTTTCTAACAGATCTTATTCATGAAGATCAAACTGGATTCTTTAGGGGACGCCAACGACAACATCAGAAGGACTGTCCATATTCTAGACCATGCACATCAACAGGGTACGAGGATGGTTCTTCCTAGTCTGGATATCAGTTGGTCTTTTTTATATGAAGTACTAAGGAAATGTGGTTTAAATGAAAATGCAATTCGGTGTATTAAGACTATCTATCATGAACCTACAGCTAGGATCAAAGTAAATCCAGGGAGTCTGTCCAATAGGATTCAGTTGGAGAGAGGCTTGAGACAGTTGACAGCTTCATATGTTGAACCATTGGCACAAGCAATAAGGCAGAGTGAAGGGTGTCAATATAGGGGGGAGGACCATTATGTTAGATGATGTTATAGTTTTTCTTGAGCAACCAGATGTATGTTTCCCAAACCTGATGAACCTACTTGAAACATATGGTTACTACTCAGGGTATAAAGTGAACGTAACAAAAACTCAAATTGTCTCATTGAATTATTCCCCATCCCAACAAATTTGACATGCATATAACCTAAAATTGAATTCCAAAACAATGACATACCTTGGTGTAACTATAAGCAAAACATTTTCCAACCTGTTTGTAGAAAGGTGGTCCATCCTCCCTTTAGACTTCAGGGGTCCACCCTCCCTTTAGACTTCAGGGGTCCACCCTCCCTTTAGACTTCAGGGGTCCACCCTCCCTTTAGATTTCAGTGCCAGAATACAAATGGTTCAAATTCATCTCCTACATCGGCTGCTGTATGATGTCCTAACCTGGGCCAGGATGATTTCTGGATTTGTTTGGAATAGTAAAAAACCAAGAATACGATTTACGACACTTCAGCTGCCTAAAAGTAAGGGGGGAATGGCTTTACCAAATACTTCTATGCAGCTCAGCTCAGACCGTTGGCCTACTGGTGTAGACCCGACTATGAACCTGGATGGACACATATGGAAAGGGAGGTGCAGGGCCACCACATCCAGGCCTTGGTGGGAGATAGAAACTTGGCGAGGGCTCTGAGAGGTGAAATGGATCAGATAGTTATGTTTACACTAGAAGTCTGGAATGTTGTAGTAACAAAATACAAATTAAAGAGAGGGGTCCACACACTGGTGGTTTGCGTACAATTCCACATTTAAACCAGGGGTGTACGACCCAACATTCAAAGAATGGGCGCAAAAGGGCATAACAGCAATGTGTATGGTTTCAGAAAGGGGTGAATTGATGGGTTTTCAGGATTTACAGGCAAAATATGGTATTACAGAGAGGAATTATTTTAGATACATGCAGTTAAGACACTATTTTGTAAAAGAGATAAGGCTGAATGCAGATGAATCTCTAGATACTGTGACTGGGTGATTGTGGAAGGGGTCTCGGGTCATATCTGCTTCCCATCAGGCTTTCTACATAAAAGCTAAATGGGAAGCGGAGCTAAAAATTAAAACAGAGTAAGAATGGTTTGAAATGTTCGAGACGCAATTTACATCCACAAATTCATTAGTATGGAGAGAATTCTGTCGGAAGAACCTGACCGGCTTTTTCACAACACCCAAAATAAAGAGCAAGCAACTCAGTGTACAGCCACAGGGTTGGAGGTTGTGTTGGAACATGGAGGCTGACCACTCGCACATGTTCTGGAACTGTACAAAGATAAGGCCATATTGGGGTAATGCCTGCAATTATTATGGGATATGGAATCCCAAATACCTGCCCGGTGATGTATGTTGGAACATTAAGGATGTTGTGATGGGAGGTGATCTCTGTTTGACTAAGGTTTTACTTGCAGCGAGTAAGAAAGCTATAACTAGGAATTGGCTTAACGTGAATGCTCTGAGACAGGAGCAGTGGCTGGAAGATTGATCTTTTTGTCATGGAAAAGTTGACATGTTTTGAGAATCCAAGAGACCGCATTCAATAGGAAATTGGAAAAGTGGAATATTAACATGGTTGACACCAATGAGTGAATGACTAATTCATTCCTGTACAGCATGTGTGAGTATTGAAGGACTTCAGACAACTAGTAATTATTGTGTTTTATTTAATAACTGATTTGTGTGTATTATTTTCTGTTGTTTATGCATATGTTGCTCTGTTGTTATTGTTGTGAAAACTCAATAAAAACACAAGTATAAAAACCATAATGTGTAATGAAGCGTGCAGCAGCCAGGAGGATGTGGTTGTGTTCCCCAGGACGGGGGGCTGGGGAACGGGACCCTGGTCAGCCCGGTGCTGGGCTCCAGCGTGACCAACCTGTCCATCAGTCACCTGAGGGACAACGTCCTCTTCAGCATCCGGAGCCCCCACAGCCCTCAGGTATCCCAACACCTGCTCCTCAATCAACCCTCTGCTCCTCACTCAACCCTCTGCTCCTCACTCTGCTCCTCACTCAACCCTCTGCTCCTCACTCTGCTCCTCACTCAACCCTCTGCTCCTCACTCTGCTCCTCACTCAACCCTCTGCTCCTCACTCTGCTCCTCACTCAACCCTCTGCTCCTCACTCAACCCTCTGCTCCTCACTCTGCTCCTCACTCAACCCTCTGCTCCTCACTCTGCTCCTCACTCAACCCTCTGCTCCTCACTCTGCTCCTCACTCAACCCTCTGCTCCTCACTCAACCCTCTGCTCCTCACTCAACCCTCTGCTCCTCACTCTGCTCCTCACTCAACCCTCTGCTCCTCACTCTGCTCCTCACTCAACCCTCTGCTCCTCACTCTGCTCCTCACTCAACCCTCTGCTCCTCACTCAACCCTCTGCTCCTCACTCAACCCTCTGCTCCTCACTCAACCCTCTGCTCCTCACTCAACCCTCTGCTCCTCACTCAACCCTCTGCTCCTCACTCAACCCTCTGCTCCTCACTCTGCTCCGCACTCAACCCTCTGCTCCTCACTCAACCCTCTGCTCCTCACTCAACCCTCTGCTCCTCTAGAGTAAATTAGTAAATCACTTTCTCAAACTATGTTATCTTTAGCCAAACACTCTATTTAGTATAGTATACACTATAGTATAGTATACACTGTAGTATAGTATCGTATACACTATAGTATAGTATAGTATACTGTACACTATAGTATAGTATACACTATAGTATAGTATACTATACTATAGTGTATAGTATAGGATAGTATACACTATAGTATAGTATAGTATACACTATAGTGTATACCAGGGGTTCCCAACCGCCGGGCCGTGGACCGGTACCGGGCCGTGGAGGTGTTACTGCCGGGCCGCCAAACAGCTGTGTGTTTATCATCATATTTGACTCAAATCATTTGAGTATAGGTGGGCGGTATAATCTATATATAGAGATTATATATATAGTATAATCTATATATATAGATTATATAGCGGTATATATGGGCGGTATAATCTATATATATAGATTTAATATATATCGGCGTTGACGGCGGTGACGTGTCAGTCGAACGAGCCGGTTTGTGTTACGGGCGCTCTGCGTTCATGCGCGTGTATACTGAAATGGAGCCCTGCCGTTTTGTTAGGAGTGTTGACACACACTTTCACAACTGGTCCGCGAGATTTTTTTCATGAATCTGCCGGTCCGTGGCACAAAAAAGGTTGGGAACCCCTGGTGTATACTATACTATAGTGTATAGTATATGATAGTATACACTATAGTATAGTATAGTATACACTATAGTATAGTATAGTATATATGTTATTATTGCCTGAGTATATTTTATTTATCAGCTTTAATTAAGAAAAAGATAACCAACGGATCCAATGGCTACTTCCAGTCTGATGTTAATCCCTTCCTGTCTGCTGTTAATCCCTTCCTGTAAAATGTTAATCCCTTCCTGTCTGATGTTAATCCCTCCCTGTCTGATGTTAATCCCTTCCTGTCTGATGTTAATCCCTTCCTGTCTGATGTCAATCCCTTCCTGTCTGATGTTAATTCCTTCCTGTCTGATTATAATCCCTTCCTGTCTGATGTTAATCCCTCCCTGTCTGATGTTAATCCCTCCCTGTCTGATGTTAATCCCTTCCTGTGTGATGTTAATCCCTCCCTGTCTGATGTTAATCCCTCCCTGTCTGATGTTAATCCCTCCCTGTCTGATGTTAATCCCTCCCTGTCTGATGTTAATCCCTCCCTGTCTGATGTTAATCCCTTCCTGTCTGATGTTAATCCCTTCCTGTCTGATGTTAATCCCTTCCTGTCTGCAGGCAGACAGTCTTCCTCAGTGTGTGTTCTGGGACTTCAGTCTGAACGGTATGTTGTTGGTGTGTGTGTGTGTGTGTGTGTGTGTGTGTGTGTGTGTGTGTGTGTGTGTGTGTGTGTGTGTGTGTGTGTGTGTGTGTGTGTGTGTGTGTGTGTGTGACAGACAGGTATGAACTGTGTGTGTGTGTGTGTGTGTGTGTGTGTGTGTGTGTGTGTGACAGACGGGTATGAACAGTGTGTGTGTGTGTGTGTGTGTGTGTGACAGGTATGAACAGTGTGTGTGTGTGTGTGTGTGTGTGTGTGTGTGTGTGTGTGTGTGTGACAGGTATGAACAGTGTGTGTGTGTGTTTGACAGACAGGTATGAACAGTGTGTGTGTGTGTGTGACAGGTATGAACAGTGTGTGTGTGTGTGTGTGTGTGTGTGTGTGTGTGACAGACAGGTATGAACAGTGTGTGTGTGTGTGTGTGTGACAGGTATAAACAGTGTGTGTGTGTGCGTGTGTGTGCGTGTGTGTGTGTGTGTGTAGCCCCTTTCCTCCTGGACAGAGAACCCACTCACATTCACCTCTGGCCACTCACCTCTGGCGTCCCTCAGGGCCCTTAGGGGCCCTGAGGGACGGCCTATGAGGTCACGGCTCCTCTCTGTCCTGACCCCAAAGTGGTGGAATGAATGATGATATCATGACAGTATTATATTATGACAGTATTATACTATATAATATAATACTATATAACGATAGTATTATGTTATGATGGTATTATGATATTATGATAGTATTCTTTTATATTATGCTGACAATAAATTGGAATCTAATCTAATCTTATGCCAGTATTAAATTATGATCGTATTATGATAATATTATGACATTATGATAGTATTTTATTAGCACAGTATTATAGTATGATAGTATTATGATATTATGATAGTATTATGATATTATGACCGTATTATATGATGATAGTATTATGATATTATGATAGTATTATGATATTATGATTGTATTAGATTAGCACAGTGTTATTATGATAGGTCATGGCCCTACAGCAGTGGAATGAACTCCCTGTTGATGTCAGGACTGCAGTCTCTGCCCATCTTCCACTGCAGGCTGAACCCCTTTCCCCTCTTAAGGAAGCAGTACTCTGACCTTCCTCTAAGCACTTGCTTCTTGTTGGCTCTATTTCTTGTTTACCGGCGCTTGTTTATTAGCTTCTGCTTATTAGCTTGGCTTCACCATTTCTTATTTCTTATTTCTTTGAGACTTGTAAGGAATGCACATAGTGTAAGTCAACAAGGACAAAAGTGTCTGCTTCATGACTGTTACGTAATGGCCTATTTTGCAGCAAGCTTGGCGGTTAAACCCCCTGCATATATGCAACTATTAGTAGAATAAAGGGCGTGTGTTTGATTCGGGTCCCCAGGCGGCCGAGGCGGGTGGAGTCCTGACGGGTGCTTCGTCCTCAACGTCACGGGAGGAGAAACAAGCTGTAGCTGCAACCACCTCACATCCTTTGCTGTCCTGCTGGTGTGTGTGTGTGTGTGTGTGTGTGTGTGTGTGTGTGTGTGTGTGTGTGTGTGTGTGTGTATAACTTGCACACTCCCTTATTTGTGTGTATTTGTGTATACATGTGTGTGTGTGTGTGTGCAGGACCTGTCCAGAGCCGGTGTATCAGACCGTCGGCAGGGGGCCATCCTCACCTTCATCACCTACATCGGTTGTGGCGTCTCTGCAGTCTTCCTCGCCCTCACGCTGCTCTCCTACCTCTGCTTCCAGTAAGGCTCCACTGCTGGGTGCTATCTCTACCTTCTCTCTCTCTACCTTCTCTCTCTCTACCTTCTCTCTCTCTACCTTCTCTCTCTCTACCTTCTCTCTCTCTACCTTCTCTCTCTCTTCTTATCACCTCCGCTGTCCGAGGTGGACCCAGGTGATGTGTTCACCCCTGTTTGTCTGGGGGATAACTCAAATCCAAAAGTCGTGTACAGAATTGGACAAAACTCGGTGGTTTGATTACTTGCCAAGGAGCGTCCAAATCCGGATTGAAGGATTTGAAGGATTGTTTAGCGTTGGGCCGAGGAGACTCATGGGGTAGGAGCTCTACTGTGTCCTTTACAATCATCGCTTTGCACTGAACATCATTTAAATTCTTGAGGAAGCCATTTTTAAAATGGCAATAAATGAATGAATATAACTGCTGCTTGTTCGTTCTCAAGTTATGGATTGTATTTGCATCCTGAGATGAGGCATATTATGTCGTTTTTACGTGACACACATAGCTTTAAAAATGGAATTGTTATAAAAGAAAGCCAAACTAAAAAGCTGTGTTGCATTGTAATCCAAATTACAAAAATTAATAATTCTAGTGGCAATGGTATTTCTTTGTTGTGTTTAAGTTATTCTGTCTTTCGTATCTCAACAGGAAGTTACTCCGCGACATCCCCTCTAAGATCCTGGTGCAGCTCTGTCTGTCCCTCCTCCTCCTCAACCTCCTCTTCCTATTGGACGGCTGGCTGGCGCTCTACCCCGCCCCCGGGCTGTGCATAAGCACCGCCTTCTTCCTGCACTACTTCCTGTTGACCTCCTTCACGTGGGCGGGGCTGGAGGCGCTGCACATGTACCTGAGCCTGGTGAAGGTGTTCAGCCCGTACCTCAGGAGATACATGCTCCGCTTCTCCCTGCTGGGCTGGGGTGAGGAGGACCTCCCCTTATATACACTTAGATATACATACACCCATGATGTCAATCATCCAACTTTCCCACAGTATGTATGTCATACATACTGTGGGAAAGTTGGATCATTGACATCATGGGTCCAGGATTTGGTGCTCAAAATCAGACCAATGACGCCAGTGGTCTGAATGTTGTTTCAGACCGTGTGTAGGAATCGTCCTCTCTCCTAAAGAGACTCACGCCCTCAGAGGTGACGGCTTGGGTTTCATAACCAGCCCCAAATCCTCCATTATACCTCTTTTGTTCAGATAAACATCTTACACATGTATAAGCCTTGGTCATATTCATTTTTAGTAACAAAAATGTGGAACCTGAGAAGCAGAACATCCTTAGGTCCAGACCTTTCATTTGAGCTCAACTTGTGGTCAATCGGACCATCGGTTCCAGAAATACAGCTGGAAATGTTCCCATTTTAAACGCCCCTCGTTGCACGTTAGAATCCCACATTTCTGTAAAGACTTCTTCCTCATTGGGCCATAAATGGGTATCCCAAATATCTGAATTAAATTGTCATTTGTTTTGGGTTAACATGTTTACATGTGCGGAGGCAAAATGATAATATCCCAGACCTGTTGTTCGGGGATAGAAACGTGTGACTTTATTCCCCTTTAATACAACAGGTTAAAGACCTGCTAGGGGTTAGGGTCTGACCAAGCCCCTTATCTACTCACTAATAACATGTGCAATCATATATTCACTGTAAGTGGCTTTGGAGTAAAGCCTGGACTAAACATTGGATGTTAAAGACAGGCTCCTTCCGTCTGTGTGCAGGCGTCCCCCTGGTGGTGGTGGTGGTCATCATATCGACGGACAATGACAGCTACGGGCTGATCGCCTACGGACAGGACGCCGCCGTCGGGGACTTGTGGGTGGACCTGTTTCTCCTCTTCTTCTCCCTGGTTCAACAGACAGGGCTGCTGGTGCTATGGAAGGCCTTGTTGTAGTGTTGAACCGTAGGAGCGTTTCAAATCCTACCTGAATGTGTACAAATACACTCCTACTAAATGTTTATTGTGCACGGATATTGACCACCCCAAAACCATAATCACCGTCAATTGGCCTCTGACAAATACTCACAATTAAGATAATTTGACTGTTTAACTATGTAACTATTCTGCATTTATGTTAATATGAATATTTGTTTATTCTCTTGTACTTTTGGATTTCTGTAAATTTTGTAATTTTTGTTATTTGTAAAATTCTGTACCTTTTTGCACATCTTCAGAGCTGGTGAGACCATCTCTCTGTCCATTGTACCTTACACATGTTGTACATCAACCAAATCTATAGTATAGTATATATATAATACAATAACATTTCACTGCACAATGTACACTGTACCTTAAACATGTAAAAAATAAATAATATCTATAGTATATATGATATATAATAACATTTGACTGTACATTGTACCTTATATATGTCACATACAAAACCCATCTAATGTGAGCGTATTGAACTCCTCTCTGGCGCCAGCTGCTGGTTGCGTAGTGACACTGCCTTCTACGCGGGGGTGGTGGCCTACTTCCTGGTGGTGTTCTCTCTGTGTCTGGCCGTGTTCACCGTGGTGCTGGCCCAGCTGGCCCGCATCAAGCGTCAGAACCCCCACCACCGGAACCCCCAGCGGGGCCTGGGCTCCGACCTGCGCAGTGGGGCCGGCCTGGTCCTGCTGCTGGGCCTCACCTGGGGCTTCGCTCTGCTGGCCTGGGGCCCGCTCCACCTGCCCTTCCTCTACCTCTTCTCCATCTTCAACTCTCTACAAGGTGACACCTAGCTTAGCATAGCTTAGCATCGCTCCACCTGCCCTTCCTCTACCTCTTCTCCATCTTCAACTCTCTACAAGGTGACACCTAGCTTAGCATAGCTTAGCATCGCTCCACCTGCCCTTCCTCTACCTCTTCTCCATCTTCAACTCTCTACAAGGTGACACCTAGCTTAGCATAGCTTAGCATCGCTCCACCTGCCCTTCCTCTACCTCTTCTCCATCTTCAACTCTCTACAAGGTGACACCTAGCTTAGCATAGCTTAGCATCGCTCCACCTGCCCTTCCTCTACCTCTTCTCCATCTTCAACTCTCTACAAGGTGACACCTAGCTTAGCATAGCTTAGCATCGCTCCACCTGCCCTTCCTCTACCTCTTCTCCATCTTCAACTCTCTACAAGGTGACACCTAGCTTAGCATAGCTTAGCATCGCTCCACCTGCCCTTCCTCTACCTCTTCTCCATCTTCAACTCTCTACAAGGTGACACCTAGCTTAGCATAGCTTAGCATCGCTCCACCTGCCCTTCCTCTACCTCTTCTCCATCTTCAACTCTCTACAAGGTGACACCTAGCTTAGCATAGCTTAGCATCGCTCCACCTGCCCTTCCTCTACCTCTTCTCCATCTTCAACTCTCTACAAGGTGACACCTAGCTTAGCATAGCTTAGCATCGCTCCACCTGCCCTTCCTCTACCTCTTCTCCATCTTCAACTCTCTACAAGGTGACACCTAGCTTAGCATAGCTTAGCATCGCTCCACCTGCCCTTCCTCTACCTCTTCTCCATCTTCAACTCTCTACAAGGTGACACCTAGCTTAGCATAGCTTAGCATCGCTCCACCTGCCCTTCCTCTACCTCTTCTCCATCTTCAACTCTCTACAAGGTGACACCTAGCTTAGCATAGCTTAGCATCGCTCCACCTGCCCTTCCTCTACCTCTTCTCCATCTTCAACTCTCTACAAGGTGACACCTAGCTTAGCATAGCTTAGCATCGCTCCACCTGCCCTTCCTCTACCTCTTCTCCATCTTCAACTCTCTACAAGGTGACACCTAGCTTAGCATAGCTTAGCATCGCTCCACCTGCCCTTCCTCTACCTCTTCTCCATCTTCAACTCTCTACAAGGTGACACCTAGCTTAGCATAGCTTAGCATCGCTCCACCTGCCCTTCCTCTACCTCTTCTCCATCTTCAACTCTCTACAAGGTGACACCTAGCTTAGCATAGCTTAGCATCGCTCCACCTGCCCTTCCTCTACCTCTTCTCCATCTTCAACTCTCTACAAGGTGACACCTAGCTTAGCATAGCTTAGCATCGCTCCACCTGCTCTTCCTCTACCTCTTCTCAATATTCAACTCTGCAAGGTCAGTTGCTAGCATGTTTAGCCTAGCTTAGCATAGCTTAGCATTGCTCCAACTGCTCTTCCTCTACCTCTTCTCCATATTCAACTCTCTACAGGTGAATCGCTAGCTAGCCTAGCTTAGCATAGCTCTTGTAAGTCACTTTGGACAGTTTCTGCTAAATGACACTAATGCAATGTAATGTAATGCTAGAATGTTTAGCTTAGCTTAGCATAGCAACTCTCTACAAGGAGCTTAGCATAGCCTCCACCTGCCCTTCCTCTTCCTCTCCTCTGTTGAACTTCTCTTCCCTCTCAGGTTTCTTCATCTTCATCTTCCACTGCGCCGCCAAGGACAACGTCCGTCGGCAGTGGAGAACCTACCTGTGCTGCGGCCGCCTGCGATTGGCTGAAAACTCAGGTAGGCCCCTCCCCCTCCCCTCCTCAGCACCAGCAATGTGTGTGTGTGTGTGTGTGTGTGTGTGTGTGTGTGTGTGTGTAAGTTTGTGTGTGTGTGTAAGTGTGTGTGTGTGTGTGTGTGTGTTACACTGGTTTCCACTCAAGCCCCGCCCACTGTCCACCTGCAGAATGGAGTCGAACGGCGACACAGACTCCAAAGAAGCCGTGTGTTGCCGTGGTAACCGGCCTGGGCAGCGCGGCGTCCCTTAGCTCCTCCCTCAGCAGTGAGACCACCTCGGGGGGTAATCATTATCTACTATATCCTTCTCTAACGGACTCTGGGCTCTTCGTACCGGGGGGATGCTGGGGGGTCTTCCATCCACTAGGTTTCGTTTTGCGGACGATTTAGTGGAACATTCAGGGGTTTGGATGCTCAGCTGAGGAGCCTGACGTCAGGTGATCATCTCACACCATACTCATGTAGGGTTAGAGCCTAATGCAACGTGTCAACTACTGTCTACATCCCGTGGAATCCCACGGGCAATGCGCTAGTTATTAATATTATTATTATTATTATTATTATTATTATTATTAATACTCTGAGCATTAACTCACTCTGATAACCACCACATGGGCTGGTATTGAGCTGACCTCTCTCTCTCCCTCTCTCTCTCTCTCTCTCTCTCTCTCTCTCTCTCTCTCTCTCTCTCTCTCTCTCTCTCTCTCTCTCTCTCTCTCTCTCTCTAGGTTCAGACAGTGGTATCTCTGAGAGCTTCAATGTTGACGTGGTCCTCAACGAGCTCCACAGGCGCAGCATGGCGACCTAGCTTGACCAGCTACGCTAGCAGCTAGCGCGGCGCTACGCCCTGTGTTGCTGGCGGTTACAGCTAATCTAGTTAGGTAGCTAGTTAATGCTAGTAATGAAAGCTACTCTAGTTGAGGGGGCTAGTTAAAGGGGCGCGGTCTGAAAGGACGGTGTAGAGGAAACACACAGTGTTTCAGAGTTTTACAAAGTAAAAGCGTGGTTGGTTTTACTTTTGATATGTAGAAGTGGCGGCACTTCCTGGAGGATTCTCTGTCTCTCCTTCTGTCTCTCTTTCGCTTAATTTCCTTCTATCTTTGTCTTTGTCTTTGTCTCTCTCTCTCTCTCTCTCTCTCCCTCTCCCTCTCCCTCTCTCTCTCTCCTCTCTCTCTCTCCTCTCTCTCTCTCTCTCTCTCTCTCTCTCTCTCTCTCTCTCTCTCTCTCTCTCACTTTATACCTTTATACTTAAATAAATATCCAGCCATGAAGTTGTTTGTTTTGTTAATATAATTAAATGTGTTTGTTTAGAGTTCTCTATATAGATATATAATGTAGAGATATATAATATAGAGATATATAATGTAGAGATATATAATGTAGAGATATATAATGTAGAGATATATAAGAGGGTCAGGGTTGTCGGTTGGTCGGTTGGTCAAACGTTACATGTGCTTAATGTTTAAGTAGTATAGATAAACCCTTTAATACATTTTCATTCTCAACTTTTCTTTTGATAAAGACCAACGTCTATAATGAGGTTTAATAAAAATATATATATAAAATAAAGACTAATTGGATGTTTGTACTTTTTAATGTTTTCCATGGTTGGCATTTAAAGTTTAGATTCATGTTTAGCTTTTAATCACTTATTATTCTGAGAGACAGAAGTGATTAGAAGGTGGTTCCCTCCTCCTCCTCCTCCTCCTCCTCCTCCTCCTCCTCCTCCTCCTCCTCCTCCTCCTCCTCCTCCTCCTCCTCCTCCTCCCCCTCCTCCTCCTCCGGCCTCAGGTCAGACTGAGAGGTGAGCAGCGGCAGTTCCCATTAAAAGCAGCCAATTAAAAGTTATGTCTGAATAAAGTCAACTTAGATATAAATATATTAAAAAAACATAATGATCACAACATAATTAGATATATGTTGCGGTGTAGGAATATCAACTGGCAGGTTCATATCTATATCTATAGATATAGATATGAACCTGTATGTATGTATATATATACTCATACATGTAATAAGGTTTCAGGTTGTGTGTGTGTGTGTGTGTGTGTGTGTGTGTGTGTGTGTGTGTGTGTGAAATGGAGGTATGGATGGTGTTAAAACTGGATGGTGCTGAGAATGAATTTTATTTCCGTCCACTAGAGGTCAGTAGAGCAGCACTCACTCCCTCCTTTTCGGAACGACAAACAGTTGACAGGATTTGTGCAGTCGGCCTACTTTTAGACGTGTGTTCTTGTATTATTTTAGATGTTTATTCCTGTTTTTGAATTAAACCTTCGGCAAACATAGCTGTCCCTTTATTCACACGGCGGGATGGAGAACATTTGACTTCCGAGTCAGAATGAAGTTAACAAGGATGCGGGACGTATCCACCTCCAACCGGTTATCCTTTAGCAGCTTATTTTGTCACAAGACTTTTTTTCCAAAAGCAAACCTTACAACCACAGGGACCTCATTCCAAAGTGACTTCTCCTCCCGGGACGACCATGATGACCATGATGACCATGATGACCATGATGACCATGATGACCATGATGACCATGATGACCATGATGACGATGATGACGATGATGACCATGATGACGATGATGACCATGATGACCATGATGACCATGATGACCATGATGACCATGATGACCATGATGACGATGATGACCATGATGACCATGATGACCATGATGACCATGATGACCATGATGACGACGATTGGCGATACGTTTTACCATCAGCCCAATGTGTGTCAAAAAAGTCCCTTTGAGGCTTTATATCAAGCGACACTCAACACGACTCAACAGCCAGTCCGTCACAGGGTGAGTGTACCTGACCTCTCATTATCCTGCCATAAGACTATCCACTGATGTCCTTTCACTCGGCCTCAGGTGACGCTGGGGGCCAACTTATGAAGAACAATGGATCAAATGTCTCACTTAAATCTCTCCAATCCCGCTCATGGTTATTGAGTAAGCGGTACGGTAGGTAACATCATTGTTCTGTCTTAGATTAACATTCAGCAGATGTACAGATCTGTGTAAAGTTCATTAGTACGTTTAGCTGTTATTAACGGCCATCAATATTGAATCCAGCCTCACGATCATTTGGTTTCCTGTTACAGTTGATCTCCCGCTGTTCTCCAAATCGTACAGATAGTCCAGACCGGGACTAATATGTTGTCTCAAAGAAACAAACCGTACTTATTAATAATTATTCTATTGGACATAAACAACGACAACTCACCCTGTAAAGGTTCATTTAGGGGTGGAGAGGGAACCGACCGATCCAGCAGTAACTTAACGAGAGCCAAATCAAACGATTGGTAATAGATTCAAGTTCTAAAGATAGATTCAAGTTCTAAAGATAGATTCTAGAGGCTTCCAGAACCGCGAAGGAAAGAGAAAACAGAAGTAGACCTTATGTCTTCATATTCAGATAGCTTTGAACGTGGTGTTTCTGTGATTGGATTCTATGTATATCTATGTATATATATATATATATATCTATGTATATATATATATATATCTATGTATATATATATATATATATCTATGTATATATATATATATAGAACTGACAGTATTTCAGTATTCCATCTGTACATCAAAGTACTCTCTACAGGTGGCAGTTATTGAGGATAGAAATGGGTTTTGCTGTCAGTTGTTTTTTGAGAGGTTCTATCGTGTCTATCGAGAGACCTGCTGACACGGGGGACCGCTTTGATCCAGAGGCGGGGTCGGGTTGTGGCCCCAGGGGCTCGGGTTGTGGCCCCAGGGGCTCGGGTTGTGGCCCCAGGGGCTCGGGTTGTGGCCCCAGGGGGTCGGGTTGAGGCCCCAGGGGGTCGGATTGTGGCTCCCGGGGGTCTGGTTGTGGCCCCAGGGGGTCTGGTTGTGGCTCCAGGGGGTCTGGTTGAGGCCCCCGGGGGTCGGGTTGTAGCCCCAGGGGGTCTGGTTGTGGCCCCAGGGGGTTGGGTTGTGGCCCCAGGGGGTCTGGTTGTGGCCCCAGGGGGTCGGGTTGAGGCCCCAGGGGGTGGGGTTGTGACCCCAGGGAGTTGGGTTGTGGCTCCAGGGGGTCGGGTTGTGGCCCCAGGGGGTCGGGTTGTGGCCCCAGGGGGTCTGGTTGTGGCCCCAGGGGGTGGGGTTGTGGCCCCGGGGGGGGGGGGGGGGGGCTGGTATAACGCCTGCTATTCAGCAACACAGCAGGGGTCCTTTAAACTGCAGGTTGAGTTCAGCTGAAGCGTGGGATCTGAGTGTGTCTTTAAAGGGCTTGTCGGATTTAAAAAGCCTCATCACTGAGATGCTCATCTAATCAGCTCCGTTAACAGGCTGTCTCTCTGTCTCCCTCGATCTGAGCTCTATTTCCACCTCTCTCTCTCTCTCTCTCTCTCTCTCTCTCTCTCTCTCTCTCTCTCTCTCTCTCTCTCTCTCTCTCGCTCTCCCTCTTTCTCTGTCTCTCTCTCGCTCTCTCGCTCTCTCTCTCTCTCTCTCTCTCTCGCTCTCTCTCTCGCTCTCTCTCGCTCTCTCTCTCTCTCTCTCTCTCTCTCTCTCTCTCTCTCTCTCTCTCTCTCTCTCTCTCTCTCTCTCTCTCTCTCTCTCTCTCACTTCTTTCGGTACTGTGAATGCATCCGTTGTTACCATGCGGCCCCAGTGGGAGTCAAACTTGTTACCATGCGGCCCCAGTGGGCGTCAAACTTGTTACCATGCGGCCCCAGTGGGAGTCAAACTTGTTACCATGCGGCCCCAGTGGGAGTCAAACTTGTTACCATGCGTCCCCAGTGGGAGTCAACCCCCTGCTGTGTTAATGCTGTGCTCTGGTTCAGCTAGAAGAGAGACTTAGAAGGATACAATAAGTCAGCGATTTCTCGATCCCTGACTTACTTTAGAACCAGTCAGTACAGTGAGGAACATCAGCCTAGATCCCTGACTTACTTTAGAACCAGTCAGTACAGTGAGGAACATCAGCCCTCCCATCAGGGCTGGTGGGGTGTGAATAGGTGCATCTTTTCCGTCAAATGTGTCGATTTTTTATTTAAAGAACATTTTATTTCCCATCCTCGAGTTTAAAGTTGTCTTGCTTTGAAATAAATAAATAAAAGAGAATAAATGTCTTAAATGTGAACCGTGTGATCATTCTGGGTCTCTTACAGGACGCTCCCTTGGGGGAGAAGAGATGGCCTTGGTCCATCTCTTTGTGCTTTGCTCAGAAGACCAAAATAACGCAGCAATTTGAAATGCTTGTCATGTCCCATAATGAGGGACCATCATTCTTTCTTGTAGCTGGGATGGAGAATGAGAGCGTTAGGATGAGAGAGTGAGAGCCACGGAAGGAGAGAGAGAGAGGGTGAGGGAAGGGGGAGACATCAAACAGACAGCGTGAGTCAGGAGTTATGGGAGAGAGTTTGTGGGCTGCTTTTTAGAGGCTGGTTTGACTGCAGCGTTCTCCTCTTGGTGAGGCCGGTGGCCTTCATCTCAAACTGCTCTAAAGGCCTTATATATAGTGGGTGCAGCGCTCCGTCTCCAGCCCCCCCCATCCTAATAGCAAAAGATACAACATGTTTTTCAGCTCTCGCAGTGTTGCATTGCAGGGGAAAATGAATCAAAACAACCATGAGAATGAAACAAGAAGGTTTTTCTGGGCTGCAGGTTCTCCCGCGGTCTTTGCCGTGTTGATGCATTAGGCCGCCCTTGAGAACCACCGTCGGGTTCCACAAAAACCCAGCGTCGAGCAGAGAGCCATTCATTAAGCAACGCACAGAATCTGACATTAGTGGAGGAGGAATGACATTGGAGCCCCTTTAGCTGCTAATCATGACTAACGACCCTGGAGGGGAGAGAGAGAGATCTCCCGTGTGGGAGCACCACCCCCGCCCTGTCCGCCTCGGATCAACTGGAGATCAATGAGGAACACCGCCATTAGCATTTAATTAGCCACCCGGCCATTGATTTGAAAGCGTTTTAACTGCCAGGTTTCCTGCTGATTAACACATTCAATTTCATGGCGTTCATGGCGGGTGTCGCCGGGTAGAACCGGCTGAAGCAGGTTGAAACCATTGGGGGCGTACGAGGTTCACTCTGTGTGTTCTTATTCTGTTCTGTGACTAAGAAGACATTTCAAAATTGCTTTCATCATTACTATACTATTTTAGATTAGATTAGTTTAGAAGCAAGTACAGAACAGCTAGCTTTAAAAACACTATATACTGTATACAGTATATAGTGTCTATAAGGTTATTCCCTGGACCTCCATGGGTCTTCGGTTATAAACACGGTACACACATGGAGAAGGCTTCACTGGGTACTGGAGGCTGGGGCCTGGGGGAACTCATTAAAGCCCTGGCTACGGGCTACGGGCTACGGGCTACGGGCTACGAGCTACGGGCTACGAGCTACGGGCTACGAGCTACGGGCTACGAGCTACGGGCTACGAGCTACGGGCTACGAGCTACGGGCTACGGGCTACGGGCTACGGGCTACGAGCTACGGGCTACGAGCTACGAGAGGAGAGGAGAGAGAGAGAAGAGAGGAGAGAGAGAGAGAGAGAGAGAGAGAGAGAGAGAGAGAGAGAGAGAGAGAGAGAGAGAGACAGAGAGAGACACAGGGAGAGGCCGAGTGGGAGATGGAAAAGTGAGTTGGAGAGTTGGAGGGAGAGAGATGCAGAACAGAGAAAGGGTGAGAAATGAGTTGGATATGGGGACTCTGAGGGATGGAGAGAAGAGAAAGGGAGATGGAGAGAGAGAGAGAGAGAGAGAAAGGGAGATGGAGAGAGAGAGAGAGAGAGAGAGAGCGAGAGAGAAAGGGAGATGGAGAGAGCGATTGAGAGGAGGGAGGCAGAGGAAGAGGGTCTTACAGGGTTGAGAAATGGTGATGAGAGGGGGTAGGAAGATGGAGGGAGGAAATGGAAAGAAGGATGTAGAGAAGGAAAAGAGAGACAGAAGAATAGAGAGGGCAGGGAGAGAGGATGAGATGAATTGATGATGAGAGGATTGGATAGAGGACGAGGACGGTGTTATTGGACACAACTTGAGGCTACTTACATAGACTCAGTTCATCTTGAAATGGCAATCAAGGTCAAAGGAGCTGATATATTCTTCTCTTCCTGCTTTACATCTTCCATATCCTCACACTGTTGTGTTTATTTTGCAGGGACCCATTGGGGCCGTGGGCATGAATACTGCAGATCAGAGCTGTTTGAACACGCCCTCTGGGCCATCATCCTGTCCCACACCCTCTGGGACATCATCCTGTCCCACACCCTCTGGGACATCATCCTGTCCCACACCCTCTGGGACATCATCCTGTCCCACACCCTCTGGGACATCATCCTGTCCCACACCCTCTCATCTGCTGCATAAAAAGCTGTACAATAAAATAGAGATTAATGCTGTGGTGTGTGTGTGTGTGTGTGTGTGTGTGTGTGTGTGTGTGTGTGTGTGTGTGTGGAGGTCTGTGTGCATGCATGTGTGTGTGCGTGTGTGTGTTTGGGTGTGTGTGTGCATGCATGTGTGTGTGTGTGTGTGTGTGTGTGTGTGTGTGTGTGTGTGTGTGTGTGTGTGCATGTGTGTGTATGCGTGTGTGTGTGTGTGCACGTGCAGTAGCTTTTCCCTGGGTGTGTGTGAATTAGGTCGTTGACCCACTCGTTAGAAGGAGGTAATTATCTCGTGGCGGCTGATTAGCGAAGGTGTCTTTTGTTGCTTAGCTGTCTTGAGGGTCTGTTAGCGGCCTAGTAGCTAGCTCTGGGACAGACCCTCTCCCCCTGACGGAAGGCTGTCGGGTTTGTTCATATTTTATGCAAACATCTGCTCGATAAACCCATATTTATTTCCTGATTATGGTAATTATCACGTAATTATAAGTAAGTAATAATTACTTGTTCAAAGTCTAACAAAATGATGTAGAGTAAATGTGTATGTGATGTCAGACCACACAGAGATAGCCCCGTTCGCTTTGCATCGATACTCAGAACTCATCATACTCGCTCATCAATTACTCAATTTACGTTCCTATGCTAAATATGTAATTGATGGCTCTGGAGCGCCAGTGTGCCCAACGTCTCAACCCTCCACCTTTTACAGCCCAGAGACCCCTTGGTGGATTGAGAAACCCCCTATATATTTTTTCCAATAAAATGCGGTTGCATTTAATCCCAGGCCTAATAATATATTTATAATGCCTTATTAACTTCTTAATATATCCAGCTTTGATGCTTAGTTATAAGCCATGTTGACACAATTAAAATCAGGTTGAGACATTGTACTCCATTGTACGATGACTGACCCCATGGTGTGTGGGAGGATACAAATGATTCTGAGGCCCTATGGGTCTATCTATAGGTCTATCTATGGGTCTATCTATGGGTCTATCTATAGGTCTATCTATAGGTCTATCTATAGGTCTATCTATAGGTCTATCTATAGGTCTATCTATAGGTCTATCTATAGGTCTATCTATAGATCTATCTATAGGTCTATCTATGGGTCTATCTATAGGTCTATCTATAGGTCTATCTATAGGTCTATCTATAGGTCTATCTATGGGTCTATCTATAGGTCTATCTATGGGTCTATCTATAGGTCTATCTATGGGTCTATCTATAGGTCTATCTATGGGTCTATCTATAGGTCTATCTATAGGTCTATCTATAGGTCTATCTATGGGTCTATCTATGGGTCTATCTATAGGTCTATCTATAGGTCTATCTATAGGTCTATCTATAGGTCTATCTATAGGTCTATCTATAGGTCTATCTATAGGTCTATCTATGGGTCTATCTATAGGTCTATCTATAGGTCTATCTATGGGTCTATCTATAGGTCTATCTATAGGTCTATCTATAGGTCTATCTATGGGTCTATCTATGGGTCTATCTATAGGTCTATCTATGGGTCTATCTATAGGTCTATCTATAGGTCTATCTATAGGTCTATCTATGGGTCTATCTATAGGTCTATCTATGGGTCTATCTATGGGTCTATCTATAGGTCTATCTATGGTCTATCTATGGGTCTATCTATAGGTCTATCTATAGGTCTATCTATGGGTCTATCTATGGGTCTATCTATAGGTCTATCTATGGGTCTATCTATGGGTCTATCTATAGGTCTATCTATGGGTCTATCTATGGGTCTATCTATAGGTCTATCTATAGGTCTATCTATAGGTCTATCTATAGGTCTATCTATAGGTCTATCTATAGGTCTACCTATAGGTCTATCTATGGGTCTATCTATAGGTCTATCTATAGGTCTACCTATAGGTCTATCTATAGGTCTATCTATGGGTCTATCTATAGGTCTATCTATAGGTCTATCTATAGGTCTATCTATGGGTCTATCTATAGGTCTATCTATGGGTCTATCTATAGGTCTATCTATGGGTCTATCTATAGGTCTATCTATAGGTCTATCTATAGGTCTATCTATGGGTCTATCTATAGGTCTATCTATAGGTCTATCTATAGGTCTATCTATGGGTCTATCTATAGGTCTATCTATGGGTCTATCTATAGGTCTATCTATAGGTCTATCTATAGGTCTATCTATAGGTCTATCTATAGGTCTATCTATGGGTCTATCTATAGGTCTATCTATAGGTCTATCTATGGGTCTATCTATAGGTCTATCTATGGGTCTATCTATGGGTCTATCTATGGGTCTATCTATGGGTCTATCTATAGGTCTATCTATGGTCTATCTATGGGTCTATCTATAGGTCTATCTATAGGTCTATCTATGGGTCTATCTATAGGTCTATCTATGGGTCTATCTATAGGTCTATCTATGGTCTATCTATGGGTCTATCTATAGGTCTATCTATGGGTCTATCTATAGGTCTATCTAGGTCTATCTATAGGTCTATCTATAGGTCTATCTATGGGTCTATCTATAGGTCTATCTATAGGTCTATCTATGGGTCTATCTATGGGTCTATCTATGGGTCTATCTATGGGTCTATCCATGGGTCTATCTATGGGTCTATCTATCTGAGGCCGGTCTATCTATGGGTCTATCTATGGGTCTATCCATGGGTCTATCTATGGGTCTATCTATCTCTGAGGCCCGGGTCTATCTATGGGTCTATCTATAGGTCTATCTATAGGTCTATCTATAGGTCTATCTATGGGTCTATCTATGGGTCTATCTATGGGTCTATCTATGGGTCTATCCATGGGTCTATCTATGGGTCTATCTATCTCTGAGGCCCAGGTCTATCTATGGGTCTATCTATGGGTTTATCTATGGGTTTATCTATGGGTCTATCCATGGGTCTATCTATGGGTCTATCTATCTCTGAGGCCCGGGTCTATCTATGTCTATATCTGGACCTCCCTGTGGAGCAAACACTGACTTGGAGGTGGAATTTGGGTGAAATGAGGGGGGGGGTATGGTGACAGACCCCCTGTGGGTTGTGGACGCCTTGAGGGTCGCAGACCTCTAGTTGAAGATCACTGCTGTAGAGGACTTCTCTGGTGATGGACAAACTCCTACGGACCGAGTCCGTCTTGTTCTTCATATTCCCAGTCTCATGGTCTCCATTGGTCTTTGTTTTCCTCCCACACTGTGAAGTGAACTGACCTTCTGTCTGGATGTCTTCCTCTATGTGAGACATACGATTTGCCTGTGGCAACAAAAATAAAAGATATATATATATTTAGGGTTAGAGAGAAACCTGTGAAAGCCTTCTATATCAGCCGTTTCCTTGTGGTATCTCTGTTGTAAAGAATTCAAAAGCACATGGATCGCTTCGAACGCACGCTCAAGGTCGTCACCATCGGCTCAGCAGGAAGTTCGCAGACAGGAAGAGGAAGCACGTCTCTTGATTCTGAAGGAAGGTCTCAGCCCCCGAGATCTGCTGTTCCCGGATCAGCTTTCGGGTCTAACCTTATCTCTCACATTTGAATCGCATTTTGTGCTTTGAAAGGGAAACAAACAAATGTTCCCGTCGAAGTTCTAATGCCCTTCTAGTGAAGGACGCTCGCGCACTCTGGCGCCCCACGGAGCACGCGGCGTCCACCTCAGAGAAGGGTTCTGGATCGGGAAGTGTTGGAACATCCAGGATGGAATGATGGACGATGGACCGGGTAGAGGTCAGAGAGGAGGCTGGTCCTGTGGAGAGTGTTGAAGATGTCTCCCATGAATGAAGGTCTTCCATGTCTTGCAGGTTAACACCAGCGGGACCCCCTTCCACACACGCACACACACATGTGCACGCACACAGACACACACGCACACAGACACACACGCACACACACATGTGCACACACGCATGCTCGCACGCACACAGACACACACGCACACAGACACACACGCATGCTCGCACGCACACAGACACACACGCACACAGACACACACGCATGCTCGCACGCACACAGACACACACGCACACAGACACACACGCACACAGACACACACGCACACAGACACACACGCATGCTCGCACGCACACAGACACACGCACACAGACACACGCACACAGACACACACGCACACAGACACACACGCATGCTCGCACGCACACAGACACACACACACAGACACACACGCACACAGACACACACACACAGACACACACGCACACAGACACACGCACACAGACACACGCACACAGACACACACGCATGCTCACACGCACACAGACACACACACACACAGACACACACGCACACAGACACACACGCACACAGACACACACGCATGCTCACACGCACACA
Source organism: Muraenolepis orangiensis (assembly GCA_027704905.1). Taxonomy (NCBI): domain Eukaryota; kingdom Metazoa; phylum Chordata; class Actinopteri; order Gadiformes; family Muraenolepididae; genus Muraenolepis; species Muraenolepis orangiensis. Next base: position 1,583,989 of record CM051020.1, read on the forward strand.
GACACACACACACCACAGACACACACGCACACAGACACACACGCACACAGACACACACGCATGCTCACACGCACACAGACACACACACACAGACACACACGCACACAGACACACGCACACAGACACACGCACACAGACACACACGCATGCTCACACGCACACAGACACACACACACACAGACACACACGCACACAGACACACACACACACAGACACACACGCACACAGACACACTCCCCATCAAGATCACCTCCACCTCCCTAACAAGATCACCTCCACCTCCCCAACAAGATCACCTCCACCTCCCCAACAAGATCACCTCCACCTCCCTAACAAGATCACCTCCACCTCCCTAACAAGATCACCTCCACCTCCCCAACAAGATCACCTCCACCTCCCCAACAAGATCACCTCCACCTCCCCAACAAGATCACCTCCACCTCCCTAACAAGATCACCTCCACCTCCCCAACAAGATCACCTCCACCTCCCCAACAAGATCACCTCCACCTCCCTAACAAGATCACCTCCACCTCCCTATCAAGATCACCTCCACCTCCCCAACAAGATCACCTCCACCTCCCCATCAAGATCACCTCCACCTCCCTAACAAGATCACCTCCACCTCCCCATCAAGATCACCTCCACCTCCCTAACAAGATTACCCCACCTCCCCATCAAGATCACCCCACCTCCCATCAAGATTACCCCACCTCCCCATCAACATTACCCCACCTCCCCATCAAGATTACCCCACCTCCCATCAAGATTACCCCACCTCCCATCAAGATTACCCCACCTCCCCATCAAGATTACCCCACCTCCCCATCAAGATTACCCCACCTCCCCATCAACATTACCCCACCTCCCCATCAAGATTACCCCACCTCCCCATCAAGATTACCCCACCTCCCCATCAAGATCACCCCACCTCCCCATCAAGATCACCCCACCTCCCATCAAGATCACCCCACCTCCCCATCAAGATTACCCCACCTCCCATCAAGATCACCCCACCTCCCCATCAAGATTACCCCACCTCCCATCAAGATCACCTCCACCTCCCCATCAAGATTACCCCACCTCCCCATCAAGATCACCTCCACCTCCCCATCAAGATTACCCCACCTCCCCATCAAGATCACCTCCACCTCCCCATCAAGATCACCTCCACCTCCCCATCAAGATTACCCCACCTCCCCATCAAGATTACCCCACCTCCCCATCAAGATCACCTCCACCTCCCCATCAAGATCACCCCACCTCCCCATCAAGATTACCCCACCTCCCATCAAGATTACCCCACCTCCCCATCAAGATTACCCCACCTCCCCATCAAGATCACCCCACCTCCCCATCAAGATTACCCCACCTCCCCATCAAGATCACCTCCACCTCCCCATCAAGATTACCCCACCTCCCCATCAAGATTACCCCACCTCCCCATCAAGATTACCCCACCTCCCCATCAAGATTACCCCACCTCCCCATCAAGATTACCCCACCTCCCCATCAAGATTACCCCACCTTCCCATCAAGATTACCCCACCTCCCCATCAAGATTACCCCACCTCCCCATCAAGATTACCCCACCTCCCCATCAAGATTACCCCACCTTCCCATCAAGATTACCCCACCTTCCCATCAAGATTACCCCACCTTCCCATCAAGATTACCCCACCTCCCCATCAAGATTACCCCACCTCCCCATCAAGATCACCCCACCTCCCCATCAAGATTACCCCACCTCCCCATCAAGATTACCCCACCTCCCCATCAACATTACCCCACCTCCCCATCAAGATCACCTCCACCTCCCCAACAAGATTACCCACTAACACTACTAACTGGTTAAGTGTTAGTTAGTTACTAACTGGTACTAACCCTACTAACTGGTTAAGTGTTAGTTAGTTACTAACTGGTACTAACCCTACTAACTGGACTATCTGCGCTACACTTTATTTATTTTTACTTTATATTATTTATTCCGCTGTTTATTTGTTTGTGACATTTCAATCTTTTCTGCTATTATGTTAATATGTCCATGTGTTAATGGTGTGTGAGGCGTGTTAAACCAGCTGCTGTATATTGGACCAGGATCTATGCTTCTCTTAAAGGAACTGCAGTGATTTTCATACATTTTTGTGGAATGCAATATGCAATTTGTGAAACAATGTAAGTTCTCATTCAGTTTCCCAGAACCAGATATTTCGACATTGAAGGAAGGACGTTTTTAAAGAGCAGAAACAGTAACAGTAATTAACGGATGGCCGTTTGGCCTGGCCTGGGTATTGCATTTCCGCGGATAGAAGATCCATGCAGTAGATCCACCGTCTGCGTCCGGGTTACCTCTGCTCAGTACCAGACACAATCTCCCCCAACGACGGATTCTGGATGACATCTGCTCTGTTTGGCTTGTTTAGGTTCAATGAGTGATGTCTCATTGGACCTATAACAGGACGTTCTACTACCAAAGGGACGTTGTTCTTAAATGCAAGCTTGGCCTTCAAGTTAATAGTTAAAGTGTGTTGGGTTTAAAGGAGCTTCCCTCGTCGAGGATTTAACCTTCCTAACCTTATACATTATTGAATATGTAATCTAGAACGATCCATGCTTGCTCCGGAAGGATAGTGGGTGTTTGATTTCTCAGAGCACAAAGCGTTGTGTAAAACCCTTTTTTATAAGGAGTCCAGGGGATGCTCAGCAGCAGCGTGTCCGATTGGCCCGTCTGTCCACCCGTATGTCTGTTGTTAGCCTGAAGACACGCGCGTGTCTCAGCCCCACGCCGCTAAGCCTTCACTCACGTTCACTAGCCTGTTAGCTACCATGCCGCTGGCTGTTCTCAGTCTTAACACCTGGACATGTATTATGTGTTATACTTACCTGTATATATATATATATATACCTATATCTGCACATATCTCAGTTCTCTATACCTAGTAGACTGTTTTAACATCCCATTGAACCACTTTAACCACATATTACCATGCACTTACTGTAGCATTTGCACTTATTGCAACTTATTTTCGCTGCACTGTACTTGTTCTGTGCAATGACAATACATTTGAATCAAATCTAATCTAATCTAATCTAATGTGGACCTACGCCCAGATGTTGGCGTGTGCACTGGTTTAACAAACCACAACTTGCAACTTGTTATTTGTGTCACCTCGTTTCCTGTTAGTGTTATCACATTTAGAGTACTTATACTGACAACTTTATTAAAGAGGCTATATGTAGCATATCTACTGTACTAAATCCTCATATGAGCAGGATATGTCAGGGTGAGATACCCACGGGCTGCAGACCTTCATGCTCATGGTCCATTCAGAGCGTCTCTGTCTTCCTTTGGGCCGGTGGGATCTACTGTACTTAAGATTGAAGATTGAAGATTTTTATTTGCCATATGCAACAAGTACAATATAATGTTAAACCCCATTCCCCCCGCAGTATGAATTTCATAAAACACTATACTATAAAAAATACTATACACAATATAAAGAACAATATAAAGAACAATAAAGTGAATGATGGATGACATGTACATATGTTTGATTTAGCAAAAATACACATTTTAAAGCATTTTAAAGTGCCAGTAGTGCATCAACATCATGAATACAGTGCAGTACAGAGCAGTAGCTGTAATGAGTCCAGAACGTCCAGCAAAAGTATGATAGTGTAATGTTAATGACATGTTATGATAGTGTAATGTTAATGACATGTTATGATAGTGTAATGCTAATGACATGTTACGATAGTGTAATGTTAATGACATGTTATGATAGTGTAATGTTAATGACATGTTATGATAGTGTAATGCTAATGACATGTTATGATAGTGTAATGTTAATGACATGTTATGATAGTGTAATGTTAATGACATGTTATGATAGAGTAATGTTAATGACATGTTATGATAGTGTAATGTTAATGACATGTTATGATAGTGTAATGTTAATGACATGTTAAGATAGTGTAATGTTAATGACACGTTATGATAGTGTAATGTTAATGACATGTTATGATAGTGTAATGTTAATGACATGTTATGATAGTGTAATGTTAATGACATGTTATGATAGTGTAATGCTAATGACATGTTATGATAGTGTAATGTTAATGATATGTTATGATAGTGTAATGTTAATGACATGTTATGATAGTGTAATGTTAATGACATGTTATGATAGTGTAATGTTAATGACATGTTATGATAGTGTAATGTTAATGACATGTTATGATAGCGTAATGTTAATGACATGTTATGATAGAGTAATGTTAATGGGACGTGTTATGATAGTGTAATGTTAATGACATGTTATGATAGTGTAATGTTAATGACAATGTTATGATAGTGTAATGTTAATGACATGTTATGATAGTGTAATGTTAATGACATGTGATGATAGTGTAATGTTAATGACATGTTATGATAGTGTAATGTTAATGACATGTTATGATAGTGTAATGTTAATGACATGTTATGATAGTGTCATGTTAATGACATGTTATGATAGTGTCATGTTAATGACATGTTATGATAGTGTAATGTTAATGACATGTTATGATAGTGTAATGTTAATAACATGTTATGATAGTGTAATGTTAATGACCATGTTCTGATAGTGTAATGTTAATAACATGTTATAATAGTGTAATGTTAATGACATGTTATGATAGTGTAATGTTAATGACATGTTATGATAGTGTAATGTTAATGACATGTTATGATAGTGTAATGTTAATGACATGTTATGATAGTGGCTGCACTCCTAGCAGTTCAGTAGGTCACTGCCTGTGGATAAAGACTATCCTTAAACCTGGTAGTCCTTGCTGTACGGATGCTGAGGAACCGGCGTCCGGACGGTAGGGGGAGAAGAGATGGAGCCCAGGGTGGTTGCGGTCCTTTGTGATGGAGATGGTCTTCTTCCGAAATTTAGTCCTTAAGATCTCCTCAATGCATGGAAGGTTGTCAGACTCTGAGTTGACTCACTGCCATGCCGCCAGGATGCCAGATATGAAACAAATTGGCACACAAACCCAGTGTGCTGCCGTCATGGAGCAAACAAACTGGATCAACTGAGATTTGACTAAAGCCTTGTGTTCTTTCCATAAAAAAAAACTCTTCTACAAAAAGTTTGAATATTTGCTACGATACCACCAAGATCTGCACCCGCAGCGGGTCAAATGAGTTGACCAACTTACAGTATAGGACTGGTCATCCGCAACCTGGTAACACGCGTGAGCCTCCAGTGGGCGGAGGAGACAACTCTCCAACATTATGAATTTAGACTGCAGTACCCATTTCAAACACCCGGTGTCCGTGGGACATATAGCACCTTTAAATTGCTGCACACATTAGGATGTAGATGCCCAAGTCCTACACCAGGCTAATATTACTATGTTATATATGTATATCTTTTGTGTATGACTATCTATGGAGTGAACTTCTATCCCATTGAAATCACATCCTTTTTGTAGTTTTCTGTCATTTCTTTCCCGCTTCTTTTGTAAACTCTCTTGAGAAGGAACAGCGAAGTGTCTGAACATGATTGTTGAATGCTTGGTCAAACGGAGCGTCCAGGGAGGGATGGGGAGGAAGCATTCCACTATACTTGTTGCAAATGGAAAATACAAATCTTGAATCCTGAACCTTGAACCTTGAATCTTGAATCTTGAATCATTTAGTTGTTCTTCCTGTTTTCCTTCACAGTTGACTTGAGTTCAGACGGCTCCCTGCTGCCCTCCTCTCACACCAAGCAGGAGTCTGCACAAGGACATGGACTCGGGGGGTGGAGAGAGGGGGGGGTGGAGAGGGGGGGGATGGAGAGGGGGGGGGGGGGGTGGAGAGGGGGCGGTGGATAGGGGGGGGGGGGGGTGGAGAGGGGGGAGGGGAGAGGGGGGAGGGGCAAAATGGAATGCAAATTACAAAATAATTTCCAATGTTAATGCTGCAGTGAAAGTGCTGTCAGGATTGATGGCGGTGGGTGACTGCTGCCAGCTGCTGCTATCTATTCTTTCACCATGGGACACGGAGACAAGCAGGTTCTCCTGATGTAACACACTGCTGATGACGATAGACATATTCAATATAACTGACGAAGATGAAACAACATGCATGATACGCAGAACGGGAAAGACTCAAAGTGTGTGAGTTAACAGCATGTGAGATAGAAAGCGTTAGCATTAAAGCATTCCAATAGAAAGCGAGGGAAGGTTAAACAAGCCAGAGGAACCTCACGACATTGCGGAAGTCGTGTGGGTTTGGTAGAACAAATCAGTGAAAAGGGCAGTTCCTTTCTACAACCTTTTAACAATTACATTACATTACACTACATTACTTTACAGTCATAGCAGACAATTTTGTCTAAAGCAACTTACAATAAGGTCATTCAACAGGTAGGCAAAAGAACAAAAGCCTCGGTGCTCAGAGGATCAATGGGAAGTCCAGCCTGAGCACACAGGACAAGACAGAGCCGTCTATATGTCTTATTCATGAGCCTGTCCGTCCGTCTCTTCCTGTCTGTACGTCTCCTCCTGTCTGTCCGTCTCCTCCTGTCTGTCCGTCTCCTCCTGTCCGTCCGTCTCCTCCTGTCCGTCTCCTCCTGTCTGTCCGTCTCCTCCTGTCTCCTCCTGTCTGTCCGTCTCCTCCTGTCTGTCCGTCTCCTCCTGTCTGTCCGTCTCCTCCTGTCCGTCCGTCTCCTCCTGTCTGTCCGTCTCCTCCTATCCGTCCGTCTCCTCCTGTCCGTCCGTCTCCTCCTGTCCGTCCGTCTCCTCCTGTCTGTCCGTCTCCTCCTGTCTGTCCGTCTCCTCCTGTCCGTCCGTCTCCTCCTGTCCGTCTCCTCCTGTCTGTCCGTCTCCTCCTGTCTCCTCCTGTCTGTCCGTCTCCTCCTGTCCGTCCGTCTCCTCCTGTCTGTACGTCTCCTCCTGTCTGTCCGTCTCCTCCTGTCTGTACGTCTCCTCCTGTCTGTCCGTCTCCTCCTGTCTGTCCGTCTCCTCCTGTCTCCTCCTGTCTGTACGTCTCCTCCTGTCTGTACGTCTCCTCCTGTCTGTCCGTCTCCTCCTGTCTGTCCGTCTCCTCCTGTCTGTACGTCTCCTCCTGTCTGTCCGTCTCCTCCTGTCTGTCCGTCTCCTCCTGTCCGTCCGTCTCCTCCTGTCTGTCCGTCTCCTCCTGTCTGTCCGTCTCCTCCTGTCTGTCCGTCTCCTCCTGTCTGTCCGTCTCCTCCTGTCTGTCCGTCTCCTCCTGTCTGTACGTCTCCTCCCAGCGCCCCGACCCACACATTCTAACCTCCTCACCAGGTGATCCCTCAGGGGCTTTTAAAGAAACTAATCTGCTGCTCGTCCTTCCCATCCAGCGGAGGGTAAACTCAGGACGTCCCGTTTGAGGATAACCTTTTTCCATGGTGGCAAAGCCCCGCTGCTCCCTTTGAAAAAGAACATCTGGAGATATCAACGTTTGAAAAAATTAACAAAAATAATTGACATTTCAGATTGCTCCAATGTGTTCATCAATTTAGCATGTAGCTTATTCAGGCTGTTGCTGTTTTACACATTTTTATATTCATGATTTATCTTTCTTGTCTTTCATATTTTCCAACCGCTGTAGAGCAGAGGTTCTTAAACTGCTGCTCTAGAGCTCTCTACCCAGTGTGTTACTATCAGCCACACGTCCCCATGTTAAACTGCTGCTCTAGAGCTCTCTACCCAGTGTGTTACTATCAGCCACATGTCCCCATGTTAAACTGCTGCTCTAGAGCTCTCTACCCAGTGTGTTACTATCAGCCACACGTCCCCATGTTAAACTGCTGCTCTAGAGCTCTCTACCCAGTGTGTTACTATCAGCCACACGTCCCCATGGTAAACTGCTGCTCTAGAGCTCTCTACCCAGTGTGTTACTACCAGCCACACGTCCCCATGGTAACCGTAAACCTGCTTTCTGCTTTCTAAGTTGCCTTTTTTTTCTTGATAAAACCAGTCGGTTAAAACATATTATCGACTAACAAGATGAACTTTTTTTTCCTCTTATTGAATTATTGCACATTCCCCTAGAAACACACATGAGTCACCGCCCTCCCATTTTAATTATATTAGCGTTTATTCACAGGAACTATTGATGATTCATGGGCTAATTTAGCAAGCCTCTCGTTTCGCTGCGTCTTCCCGATGCTAATCGTTACCGTTGTGCGCCACGCTGCTTCAATTTGATAATCGGCCATCCGATGGTATTTTGAGATCAATCCCATTTCCCTCCTCTGAGCTGGGGTAGAACCACCGACCCCCACGCACCAGGGGTGATCCGCCCACACAGGTCCCCACACAGGTCCTCAGTTGGTGTCAGCATCCAATCAACAGAGAGTTCCGTAAAACCATCTCGTAAAACTGTCTGTCTCTCTGTCTCTCTGTCTGTCTGTCTGTCTGTCTGTCTGTCTGTCTGTCTGTCTGTCTGTCTGTCTGTCTGTCTGTCCTGTCTGTCTGTCTGTCTGTCTGTCTGTCTGTCTGTCCTGTCTGTCTGTCTGTCTGTCTGTCTGTCTGTCTCTCTGTCTGTCTGTCTGTCTCTCTGTCTGTCTGTCTGTCTGTCTGTCTGTCTGTCTGTCTGTCTGTCTGTCTGTCTGTCCTGTCTGTCTGTCTGTCCTGTCTGTCTGTCTGTCCTGTCTGTCTGTCCTGTCTGTCTGTCTGTCCTGTCTCTCCTGTCTGTCTGTCTCTCCTGTCTGTCTGTCTGTCCTGTCTCTCTGTCCTGTCTGTCTTTCTGTCCTGTCTGTCCTGTCTCTCTGTCCTGTCTGTCTGTCTGTCTCTGTCTGTCTGTCTGTCTCTGTCTGTCTGTCTGTCTGTCTGTCTGTCTGTCTGTCTGTCTGTCTGTCTGTCTGTCTGTCCTGTTTGTCTTTCCTGTCTGTCTGTCTGTCTGTCCTGCTTGTCTCTGCTGTTTGTCCGTCCTGTCTGTCCTGTCTGTCTCTCCTGTCGCCTGTCTGTCTCTCAGCATTATCTTTTTGATTTCACCATAGGGGTTGAAATGATCAAAAATTCAGTAATTGCTTTTGCTTTTATGCAACACACTGGCTGCTTTCCATGCATTGCAGTGAATACGATTATACACTCAGTTTATGCAAATATATGCATCCAATCATATCCATATTGTGCTCGTTGTTGATATTTTCAGTAGTTTTTTAAATTTTTCTTGATACGTATTTTTTATTCATGTTGTTCTAGATCCTCTTTCTTGGAATCCTTCCATAATAATTCCTGGGAATGAAAGCAAAGTGATGTCCCAGCGATGCTCTGTTGTGGTGCTCTGTTGTGGTGCTCTGTTGTGGTGCTCTGTTGTGGTGCTCTGTCCGCGGTACCCCCTTGTACCCCAGCCAGGGGCCAGTCTGGCCTTTGGGTTTGAGTCTGAGCTCAGCGTTGCTCAAGGGCAAACGGACAGAGACCATCACCACTGACGGATAACTAAAACAGGAATAGCAGTCGAACGGCATATTTATTGTAGTCTTTCGTTGCTCTCAGCTTTACTCTCTTTGGGCAAAAGTTGTCTGATGCATGACTACCCGTAACTGCAAAATATGTTGGAATATTTCCCAAAATTAAGTAATTACTGAGATTTATATCACACGTTTTAAAAGTGATGTCATATGATTAATGTATTCGATCTGTCCAGGGGTAAGAAAGTCTAGTCATAGGTTTGATTTCCAACCAAAAGGTTATGGATTCAAACCCCAATGTCCTGGAGCCAGACACTACCTCCACCTTAATGGACACGTCTCACTCTCTCAGTGAGTCTGTAAGGACATGTCTTCCAAGACTCTTGGAATGAGAGTTGCAAGACTTGCAACTTTGCGTGTATTATTTTAGTTGTATTTTGTCTGAGGGTTTTAAGTAGAATTACCTCTATGCTGTTCTACTCTTGGTCCACTCTGAACTCTCACTGCTCTCTGCTGCTGAATTGAGAAAGCAGGCTCTCTGTGGACGATAAGAGCTCTGTCTGGTTGCAGTATCTGCTGATCCACACCAGAGGAACACCCACATGACAGCTTTAGAGCCCTGCCTTGATCTGTAGGGCTTCATTCAGCATTAATCCAATCAAGTCCGTGTAGGCCAAGAGTTACCCTTCAATTGACTGTGTGTGCATGTTTGTTTTATTGATCTATTCTCATATTGGCTGTTTGCTGGTGCATAGAATTGATGTCAAGAAGATGAGGGATTATTTGTATTGTGTTTGGCTGTCATTTTGTTGACGTCAACTTACTTTTCTCTCTATCTTCACACAATACTTATTGTATATCTTTTAAATTTTATTTAGGAAAGGCCTTTTTGATGTTCAAATTTTATTTTGTATGTTTGCTATGTTTTAACTTTGTAGCACTCTGAGATGAATGTATGTATCTGATGATAGTCATATTGACTATCATCATATTGTGTTCAATTACGGTCCAACTTACCCCATAAGGGTTTATTCATTTTTATTAAAGTGCAACATCAAGGTGAACATCATGAGTAACCTTGGCTTGGATGACTTTGTGATGACCTTGTGATGACCTTCTGTTCTCATCCTTTTGCTGGCTAAAGGCGTGGACGTGTCAGTGAGCAATACACTTAGTGTCTGACAAACTGGTGTGTAAGGGTGAGTGTGTGAAAGGGTGAGTGTGTGTGTGACGGGGTGAATTTCAGGGTTCACTCTCCATTGCTAAATTTGACAGACACAGAGGAAACCGTTGCCCTTAAGCTGTTATGGAAACTACCCCTTAAAGCTATGTGCACTTTTTGCAATCAACCCTTTGGCTTGAGTCTCGGGAGACGTTATGTAAAGCAGGGAATGAGTTCAGATACACCGGGAACTCTGGGCTTCTGATGTGTGCCTTGAGAAGGAGCCCGGGCATGGACCCAGATACTTGATTATTGGACCAATGGCGCTCCCCTCGCAGGGACATGAACTCTGCTTTTTGAAGAGTGTTCCTTACACGTGCATTAGTGCACCGTAGCGACCGTTTAACTTTCCTCATGCGTAACATGAGAAGAGACCGACCTCAGGGAATGCCCACCTCTCAATGTAGGTCACCTTTTGTGTGGGGGGGATGGGGAGCTGGCTCTCAAAGGTCTTGAATGCCTTTAGCCGCGGGGCTTGGCATGGAAGCTCCGTAGCCAAATGGACAGAGAGAAGGTGTTTCCAGCAGGGGAACCGAGAAAGGACGGCAATTTAAAACGGGTAAGTGCTCTTTGAGGATCCTACACAACGTAATGGAGGATAACTGAGACACTGCATTGAGCTTTTTGGTTTCAGTCCGAGGCCTTGTGGTCATTAGTGTTAATTGAGAGTGTTAACAAGAAATCCCTCCTAAATCTCCTTCAAGGACAGGAGGTTTTGTTAGACGCCATGTTTGTTGGCTACTTCTATAAACCCATACAAACAGTTACCTAGAATGACATGGTCTTGAGGCTTCGCGGGGACGCTCACTAAAGAGCCTGAACGGCCGATGCTCGTTCTCCGAGGAGGAACCGATAGTCTGTGAGCAAGAGGCAGGAGAAAAGATTTTGTTTTTGCAATATTTGTTTCTGTATTCCCTCTCACGCAAGGCTCCCCTGGGACACTAAGTGGTTCTAAACAGCGGCCGGTCCTCAGAGATCAACCTGTCTGGTGGTTCTAAACAGCGGCCGGTCCTCAGAGATCAACCTGTCTGCTGGTTTACGGAGGAGCTTTCAAGCCATTGCCACAGAGTGCATGTTTAAACTGGACCGTGTTGTAAAAATAAAATAAAATAAAATATAATGTCTCGCTCAAGCAAGGTTTTGACCAATGTGTTAATGCTGCATTCATATTCCATTCCAGTTCTCCACATTACAGCCTGGCAGACTCACAGTGAGGCTTCTGGTTAGGGTCAGTGTGTTCCATATTGCATATATGTACAAGTACAGTCAATCTTATCATGAGGCAATCTCCGGAGGCCTTCTTCACCTAACCAGGTTAGATGGACTTATAGGAAGACAGTTTCTCACACTTCCTTCGCCTAGCCTCCCGATTTCCTTGGTACTCGCTGATTCCTGAAACCAATCCTGTTTCTGGAGGTGAATCAGGACGCACATAAGGCACCAAACGAGAAATCAATGTGCAGCATTCCCTGACTAGTGCGGGGCGCCGGCCTGTGGCCACGCTGCTGTCTACACTTCAAACAGGCCGAGCACGGACAGCCTCTGTTCCTGGAGGACCTGAGTCCTCGGGCGGAGGCCCTTGAAGAAAGAAGGGGAGAAAAGAGAGACCAGAAGTTGGTGAATCACTTGTGTCAGACGTGGTGTTTGCTTTCCTGTAGCGGCATCAGTAGGGGGCGGGTTCTAAATGAGTGACTCTCTGCATGGGGTACACATGGTGAAACACATGTTTTTTGTGTCGTTTTCATTCAAGGGGCCTCGACTTTACCACCAAGTGTGATGCTGATGAGCCATTACAA
>CM051020.1:1601418-1608918 GCA_027704905.1 Muraenolepis orangiensis
GTCTGCGACGGCCACGTGTGGGAAAGCACACGCATGTACGATCAGAGCGGAACACGGGATGCTCTGATGTGTGGAGGACGTTGAGATGCTCTGATGTCTGGAGGACGTTGAGATGGTCTGATGTGTGGAGGACGTTGAGATGGTCTGATGTGTGGAGGACGTTGAGATGGTCTGATGTGTGGAGGATGTTGAGATGGTCTGATGTGTGGAGGACGTTGAGATGGTCTGATGTGTGGAGGACGTTGAGATGGTCTGATGTGTGGAGGACGTTGAGATGGTCTGATGTGTGGAGGACGTTGAGATGGTCTGATGTGTGGAGGACGTTGAGATGGTCTGATGTGTGGAGGACGTTGAGATGGTCTGATGTGTGGAGGACGTTGAGATGGTCTGATGTGTGGAGGACGTTGAGATGGTCTGATGTGTGGAGGACGTTGCAGTTAAACCTTTATTGCGACATGAGTCCATTGCGTTGCCTGCGGCGTAGGCCGCCCGGATCCCGCCAAATGGCAGTGAGGGGCAAAGGCGGTTTCCATAGCAACGAGAGGGATGTGGTGTTTTGAAGATGGAAGCTGAGCCCTGCTTGGTTCCCGTGAAGACGGACGCACATCAGAACCAGAATCAGAACACCTTCATTGTCATTGTACAAGTACACAGAGTTGTCTGACAATCCTCACGACACTCTTACACACAACAACTAGAAAAATATACATTATTAAAAAAACAAAGCTAAACTAAATAAACTGGTTAAAAAATGTCCAAATAATGACTGGATATATATACACACATATTAAATTGGCCCTATATACACAGTAGTGCAAAAGTGTAAATGTATTTCCATACAAAAGGTGCATTGCGATGTACCATGTAACTAGGTATGTAGTATTGATGCAATACAGTAGTGTAGTCACAGACAGTCCAGTAACAGTCACACAGTACAGTACGGTGGTTACACAGAACAGTCACTGTCAGGGTTTGACCGTGTTTGACAGTGTTTGACAGGGTTTGACAGTGTTATTATGGCACTGAGGTAGAAACAGTTTTTAAGTCTGTTTCTCCGTGACTTGATGGCCCTGAAGCGTCTCCCAGAGGACAGCAGGTCTAGTAACAGGTGATATCCCGGGTGGGAAGAGGCTCTCTGGATGTTGTCTGCTCTGCTGAGGCAGCGGGAACGGAAAGTCTCTTCTGAAGAGGGCAGTGAGCAGTCTTCTGGGTGGTGTTGATGACCCGGTGAGAGGCTGGGTCAGTAGAACCAGCCTCTCAAAGCGCTCCATGATGACCGGGGTGAGTGCGACCGGACGCTAATGATGATGATGGTCTGGTCGTGGGAGGATTGTGGCGGATGTTTGCGGCTGTTGCTTGGAACTCATGCCACCATAGCGCTTTGTAATATAGCCGCTCTGTTATTAGTTATAACGCTGCGCTATATGAATACGTAATGAAGTCCTATCATGTATCGTCTGCCAAATGCCCTAAATGTAAATGTAAATGTAAATGTATAATAAATCCTGTTTTCGCAGGACAAGCAGAGGACACCGCGGCTTACAGAGGAAGACACAAGCATGAAGTAGTGTGACGTTCTATCGATGGGTTTTAGTAGTTCTTAGCTTCCCGAGCAAAGTGTTGACTTTCAACATGTTTTGCTTTAAAAAAATTTAAATAAAAGTATTATCTTGACAAACGACAAAGAACAAACAAGAGAATGACTGTGATTCGGTCTTCGGAGGTTTGTGTTGGGTTTGGTTGGTTGAATATTATTGCGCAGTATTATAATAAGCGTGTTATATTGCCGTGGAAAGTTACTGTGTGGGCGGATGGGATGAGCAATAAAGCAATTTCCCCCCTTGTCCTAATCCGGTAGATCTGCTTTGATGAGAGCCGAGCTGCTGCTGGAGCAGAGAGATCCTCTCCTTGGCTCCACCTCGCTGGAGGAGTTAATGACTCTCACAGACTCCACGCTTGTCATTTTGAAGTGATTTCATAATCCAGAGCATTATATATAATTATTAAAACTAAAGTAAGTCATTTTCTTCAAACAGATATATAGACATATTTTTGGATGTGCTTTTGAATGAGTTCATACATTGTGAATGGGGAATGAAATACTAATACTGGTCCTTTTTACATGTTCATGCGTGGACACTATTTAGTGTATGGATCCCTGTGATATTTTCCTTCTACGTTCATGGGCTTCTTTGTTTTTACATTAGCATGCAAGAATTTCACTCATATTCTGATATAGTAAAATATTATATATAGATATGGTATCTTTGGATAATCGAGGGGTTTTGGGCGAGCCCAAGGCCATCCGTCTTCACTGGCATTGCTGTATAATTTTCAATGGAGCCCTCTCTCTCACTCTCTCTCTCTCTCTCTCTCTCTCTCTCTCTCTCTCTCTCTCTCTCTCTCTCTCTCTCTCTCTCTCTCTCTCTCTCTCTATCTCAGGGGGCCGTGTCTTCTCATCAGTATCATACATGAGAATTGCTGAGTGGCCATTAAAACCTGATTCCACGATGATGCGAGTCTATTTCGTTGACATGAAGGAGCCAGTCCAAGGCATGTCTATTTCGGTTATTTTTATATATACTCGGTTTTTACGCTTAGAAAAATCATCAATCATCTTTGGGTGGGTTAGTCTCAGTATTGATCTCACTGGAGGATATCAGTGTCTGCTAAAATGGCTAAACATATATACTTGTGAATTCAGTATGAAGTGTCTATTTTCCATACTTTTGCCACTTGCAACTGAAACCAAAAGGCCTTAGCTATTGGGAGCTAATCCGTGCAGCAGAAGGTGTGTTCTGTGTTCTGGGCCATGTGCTCCATCCTTCTGTGGCACACAGCTGGGTAAACAAACATGACCTCGAAAAGAAGTCTCCAGAAGCTTTATGCAAATCAGATGGAGGATGAGAATCAGATTGGGCCCTTCTTTTGCAGCTTCATTCCACATGAAGTTATGGATCCATAATCAAGCATATAAGCAATATGCAAGTATTAATTACATTTAGTCTTCAGGAGTAGTTTGTCTTGGTTTGGTTGATACACATACAAACCAAGCTTTTTCTAAAGGTAATTCATTGAGAAATTAAAGTTCAAAAAATGTTCCTGACACATAATTCCATCACGTGGAATTCACTTTCCTTCCCTCGGGATCAATTTCAAATGACACCAATTCAAAAGTCAAATTTTTGACATCACCTTCCAGAGTGAATTCTATGCATTTGTAATGACCCCTCAAACGGAACACTATTAGCCATGTGGCGCGGTGATGACAGGCCTGTGATTAAAGTTCCATTTGATACGTTTTTGTAATGAAAGGAACAAAGAGTACAGACACATCTGTCGAGATGTGGATTGGGAATCACTTCCACCCTCCTCTCACACCCAGAGACCACCCTCACTCTCTCTCTCTCTCTCTCTCTGTCTGTCTCTCTCTATCTCTCTCTATCTCTCAATCCCTCTCTATCTCTGTCTCTCTCTCTCTCTCTCCCCCGAAGTCACAGCTGGATTATCTCCGACCATCTTGGGCACGATTACACGCAAGCGAAGCCGGAGGAAGCGAGGGAAGCGAGCCGGCGTGCTAGTCAGGCTGAGACGTCGATCCGATCGCCCCCCACTACCCACCATTCTACTGGCGAATGTACAGTCTCTGGACAATAAGTTAAGCGAGCTACAGGCTCGTATTCAATTCTACCTGGAAACGAAGGACAATTGTATCATCTGCCTTACGGAGACATGGATGTCGGAGGGGGTTACCGACGCAGCTATCGAGCCAACGGGATTTTCCATCCACCGGGCGGACAGAACTGAAAGGCTCTCTCCGGTAAAGATCGCGGTATGTCTCATGATAAATAGATCTTGGTGCAACCAAAGTCATGTACATCCCCTCAAGTCTTTCTGTTCCCCGGACCTGGAGTACCTAATGCTTATGTGCCGTCCACACTGGCTACCTCGGGAGTTTACAGCGGAAACCTTGACCGCTGGTTCCATTCCTCCACAAGCCAACACGGACACAGCACTGAATGAACTGTACGGGGCTATCAGCGAACAGGAGTCGGCACACCCCGAGGCTGATCTCATCGTGGCGGGGGACTTCAACAAGGAGAACCTGAAGAAGGTTCTCCCGAAGTTCTACCAACACATAACGAGCAACACACGGGGCGAGCGGATCCTCGACCACTGCTACACCCTCTTCCGTGATGGCTACAAGGCCCTCCTCCGCCCACCGTTTGGCAAATCAGACCACCGCTCTATCCAGCTACTCCCCGCCTATAGGCAGAGACTGAAGCAGCAACCGATCGCTGTGAGGGAGACTCTGTCAGACTCTATGCTGCGGGATTGTTTTGATCGCACTGACTGGCACGTTCCGCGTTGCCTTGGACAATAACATCAACGAGTACGTGTCCTCGGTCACCGGGTTCATCAAGAAGTGCATAGATGACGTTGTTCCGACCAAGTCGGTTCAGATATATCCCAACCAGAAACCGTGGATTAACGGCGATGTTCGCGCTGCCCTACACACGCGTAACGCTGCCTTTGGCTCCGGGAATACGGAGGAATATACGAGAGCCCGTTACGACCTCCGTAAGACCATCGTCACTGCCAAGCGGGAGTATGTAAGGACAGAGTGGAAGATAAATTCAAGAACCACGAGGGGGGTATGTGGCAGGGGCTGCAGACGATAACGAACTTCAGAGGGAGAACCAGTTGTGTAGAGAACTCCTCTACCTCCCTCCCAGGAAAGCTAAATACTAATAATAATAATAATATATAATTATTATTAAAATAATTTTTTTGCTTGGTTCGACGTAAACGGCAGCCCGCCGAAGCCAGCGCCGCCTGAGGAGACCAGCCTGCATCTCGGAGACGGATGTACGCCGCACCTTCAAGCGGCTGAACATCCGTAAGGTGGCAGGCCCCGACGACATCCCGGGCCGCGTCCTCAGAGCATGCGCAGACCAGTTGGCAGGAGTCTTTGCAGACATCTTCAACCTCTCCCTGTCCCAGGCTGTTGTCCCCGCGGTCTTCAAGATGTCCACCATCGTGCCTGTTCCTAAACAACCCGAGGTAACATGCCTGAATGACTATAGACCTGTAGCCCTCACCTAGATTGTCAGCAAATGCTTCGAGAGGTTGGTCAAGGACTTTATTTGCTCCGTGTTACCGGCCACGCTGGACCCATGGCAATTTGCATATTGTCAAAATAGATCCACGGACGCAATTGCCATGGCCCTCCACACTGCCCTTTCCCACCTGGAGGGAAAGAACTGTTATGTGCGAATGCTGTTTGTGGACTACAGCTCAGCGTTCAACACAATAGTTCCTGCCAAGCTCGACACCAAGCTTAGAGGTCTAGGCGTGCCCCCATCCACGTGCAGCTGGATACTGGACCTCCTGTCGGACTGCCGCCAGGTGGTGAGGATGGGCAGCACCACCTCAGAGCCACTGACCCTCAACACGGGAGCCCCCCAGGGATGCGTGCTGAGCCCTCTCCTCTACTCCCTCTACACCTACGACTGCATGGCTATGCACAGCTCCAATGTCATCGTCAAGTTTGCTGACGACACGACAGTGATGGGCCTGATCGCCGGCGACGACGAGACAGCCTACAGGGAGGAGGTCGGATTGCTGGAGCAGTTGTGCCAGGAGAACAGCCTCGCCCTCAACGTCAAGAAGACCAAGGAGCTGATCGTGGACTTCAGGAAGCAGAGGGGAGAGCACAGCCCTATCTCCATTGACGGTGTTGCAGTAGAGAGGGTCAGCAGCTTCAAGTTCCTCGGCGTGCACATCTCCGAGGACCTCACATGGTCCACGCACACCACACACGTGGTGAAAAGGGCCCAACAACGCCTGTATTTCCTCAGGCGTCTGAAGAAATTCAGCATGGGCCCCCGCATCTTGAGAACATTCTATAACGGCACCATCGAGAGTGTTCTTACAGGGTGTATCACCGCCTGGTACGGGAACTGCACCGCACTCGAGCGCAGAGCGCTTCAAAGGGTGGTGCGGACGGCCCAGTATATCGTTGGAGGTGAGCTCCCCTCCCTCCTGGATATATACAACCAGCGGTGCGTGGCCAAGGCCAAACGCATCATAAAGACATTGCCCACCCCAGCCACGAACTGTACTCACTATTACCGTCAGGCAGGCGATACCGCAGTATCAAGTGTTATCAAATAGACTCAGAGATAGCTTCCACAGTCAGGCCATCAGGCTGCTGAACAAGGGCGTATAGCATATAACAATGTATATTTTATTACATTGATTTATATATACATATTGCTCTTTTCTTTGCCGATATTTTGCATTTTATAAATTGCATTTTTATTTTTATTTTTATTTTTTAACTTTATTCTTTTTTATCTATTTTTATCTTATTTTATAACTGCTGTCTGTCGTCGGGTTTTGCACATAAGATTTTCACATCACTGCTTTATACTTGTGTAAACTGTGAAGTGACAATAAATTTGACTTGACTTGACTGTCTCTCTCTCTCTCTCTCTCTCTCTCTCTCTCTCTCTCTCTCTCTCTCTCTCTCTCTCTCTCTCTCTCTCTCTCTCTCTCTCTCTCTCTCTCTCTCTCTCTATCTATCTATCTATCTCTCTCTCTCTCTCTCTTTGACATGACGTCTATGTATTGTGATGCAGACATATTTATTTTAAGTTAGCAGCTAGCCCAGCTAGTGCTGGCCCGTACAGTCTCGTAATACCACTTTGTACCTCAAGAGGTGCTGTCACTGCAGCGTCCAGTCTGCCCTCAGTCCAACATAAGAGGATGAAGAAGTAAGCCAGATTCTAACCCCTTGTCAATCATGTTGAAGGTCCCGCCCCCGGACCATTTGAAGACAGGTAACCAATAAATGGAACTGTGAATGCAACGATGGCTGAAGCTCCAGACCATTTCTCCCACCCCCACCTTCTCACTCCCACCCCCACCTTCTCACTCCCACCCCCACCTTCTCACTCCCACCCCCACCTTCTCACCCCCACCTTCTCACTCCCACCCCCACCTTCTCCCTCCCACCCCCACCTTCTCACTCCCACCCCCACCTTCTCCCTCCCACCCCCACCTTCTCACTCCCACCCCCACCTTCTCACTCCCACCCCCACCTTCTCGGCGCAAAACTCACTTTGAGCAGCGATGAAAACAAATATAGAAATAGAATCAAAACAAGAGTGAACATGAGCATTGCTTCCCACTGCTGGAGACAGGTCTCGGCGATTAGTGCTAACACTAAACTTAACGAAGCCACAGCACAGACACTGATGGAGAAAGGAGCAGGAAGCATACAAGTGACTGAAGGAGTGGATAACAACCCACACATCACTCCCTCCCCATCCACTCTTACCCCCACCAGCCGCCCCCCGATCAGTTCTACCAGTTGGATAGAGATACACATATAAATATGACAAAGGCCGAAATAAATCAACATGACTGGTGAGAGGAGTAAAGCAGGGGTAACAGTCAGCGTCCCGCACGGGGCTCCAACTCACCACTCACTAA
>CM051020.1:1611418-1613918 GCA_027704905.1 Muraenolepis orangiensis
CACACACACACACACACACACACACACACACACACACACACACATACACATGAACACAAACACAGACACGCACACACACACAAACACACACACATACGCACACACACGCACGCACACACACACTCACACACACACACACACACACACACACACACACACGCACACAAACACGCATGCACACACACACACACACACACATGCACACACACACACACACACACACACACACACACACACAGCCTCACGTCTGGATACGTCTGTCTGAGGGAAACTGAGCTCGTTCCACCTGACTTTGAGGCTTGCCGTTGAGCGCTTTCATTTCCTAGCATCAAAATAGATCTCAAGCGACAGGTATGACAGGTGTGACAGGTGTGTGTGACCCTGCGGAGGCCACGCCACACTCAGAGTTACTTCACACAAACACCCCAAATATAACAGAAAGAGAGAGAGAGAGAGAGAGAGAGAGAGAGAGAGAGAGAGAGAGAGAGAGAGAGAGAGAGAGAGAGAGAGAGAGAGAGACGTTACAACATGAATCGATAGCCACACAAAAGTAAAGCTTCGCCTCTCGCGCTAGCGTTGACAAAAGCATCTGAAGTCGTCAGACTTCACCAGTCGTCCGTTATTTAGATTTTTTTACTTTATTCTATTTTTATTCTATTTTTTATATTATATCTATTTTTATAACTGCTCTGTCGTCGGGTTTTACACATAAGATTTTCACATCACTGCTTTATACTTGTTATACTTGTGATAATAAACTTGACTTGACACACACCACAGCTCCAGCGGCTGTACAGTGAAGGAGCTCATCTCCATTCCCTAAAGTGGGACATGTGTGATGAGTCTGGAAGGAAAACAGTCTGTAAGCCTCATTATTTACCTTGGCATTTACGGCCTTTTTGCCGATTGCAGTTGGTAACGATGCAATCGATTAAAACAGAAAAACAATCATCTCCCCCTTGTCTGAGCACTGGTCTCCTCCCGGGGGACCAGACGTTAACAACGTTAGAAGGCTTTCAGGGGAACCGGAGAGCTCTTCAGGCTCATCCTGTTTCTGTGTATCTGGAGTCATTATGTGGCGACAGCCACGTGTCTCTCCTTAAGGCTCCCCATTTAGCAGAGAGAAATTCTGGGGGGAAGCGGAACCCCCTGAAGGCTCGGTGGGTTCCCCATCCCCTGGCGCCTTGCTGGGGGCCTTGGAGAGAGAGAGAGAGAGAGAGAGAGAGAGACAGTACAGTGCACCTCATGACTTTTGCTAAACTTTCCCAAAGTGAAAGTATCTAAAGCTTTTATTTGTATCTTCTGCTGGTCGTCGGTTTAGAGCGATTACAGCTCCGACGCGAGGCTGCCTTGACTGCAGCCTCCATAATTCAAGGGGAGAGCAGAGAGCCGACGGAGCCGACGGAGGCCGGAGCCGACGGAGGCCGGAGCCGACGGAGGCCGGAGCCTCTCCACAGCCTCCTTTGTTATGGCTGGTTGTTGTTTTCACAAGGATCCTGGTTCAACTGGTCTGGAGGAGTTTTGATGCTATGAACTTATGTTAAATAAACTTATGTTGATATAACTGCAAACCCCTGCTCACTACCTGCTGTGTATGTATATATATATATATATATATACATATATATATATATATATATTGATCTATATTTATCTACAACTGTTGATATAACTGCAGACACCTGTTGATACTTCTGTACTTACCTTATATATATATATATATATATATCTGCACATATCTCATACCTACTCTATGAGTTATGAGCCAGTATAGCTTCCATAGTATACTACACTCTATCTCTGTACATAAACACACTGTATACACACCAGTTTGTTTGACCTAGTAGACTAGTAGTTTTCACATCCTATTTAACCTCTGTACATTATATATTACCAGGCAACATTACTGCAACATTTGCATTCTGGTTAGATGCTTTATTCTTTTCACTGTACTGTGCTTGTGCTGTGCAATGACAATAAACTTGAATCTAATCTAATCTAAACTAATCTAATCTAATCTAATATGATGGTGATTCTTATGCACCGCTGTGGTGGGGCTGTGGTGTTAACAACATGTCTGCTAACTTTGACCTAAAGGAAGCAGACATTGACCAGCTAGTGCTGTTTACTAACTAACTAACTAACTAACTAACTAACTAACTAACTAACTAACTAACTAACCTCTCTGATGGTTCCATGACGAATGAATGACTGAATTTGTCACATCAAGCTGCTGATTCAATGATTCAACAAGTGAACTGCGAGCTGCGATGATAGCGTGGAGAACCCCCCCCCCCCTCAGAGCTGTTGTCCGTAGTTTGGGCCGACGGTCGGATCCCAGAGAAACAGGAGCGATTCAGTGTTTTTATCCCCCCCGAAGCAGGGCGGGGGATGTGCGTATTTGTGTGTGTGTAGCGGTGTGTGTGTGTGTGTTTGTGTGTGTGCGTGTGTGTATGGGTGTGTGTGTGTGTGTGTGCGTGTGTATGGGTGTGTGTATGGG
>CM051020.1:1616418-1618918 GCA_027704905.1 Muraenolepis orangiensis
TTAAGGAGCCGCTTGGACGGCCTGGTGAAGGGCTTGGGAGTAGTAGTGTGTGTGTGTGTGTGGTTGTGTGTGTGTGTGTGTGTGTGTGTGTGTGTGTGTGGAGGGGGGGGAGGTCTCAGCAAGACCATTAGTGGAGACAGGTGATCTTCTCGTTCACTCACACACTATTCCACTAGAAGGGGCCTGTCAGGATGAGTTTGAGCTTGTGTCAGGCTGTTCAGTATTTCAGTGCAGTGTGTGTGTGTGTGTGTGTGTGTGTGTGTGTGTGTGTGTGTGTGTGTGTGTGTGTGTGTGTGTGTGTGTGTACAGTCCTGCCATGCCAGCAGTATCTTAAGAGGCTAGAGGAAGGGCTGCTGGTTTATTCGGCCAGCATCCTCTCTTAGTGTTGAGGTGTCTTTGAGCTAGGTAGTTTGCCATTCGAAAGATTCCAGATTCAAGAATTGTATTTGCCATTTGCAACAAGTAAAATGGAGTGCTTACTCCATTTTACACTACACAATATAACAACATGTGTTGAATTGTGCAAAAGCATTTAAAGCATTTTAAAGTGCCAGTAGTCCAGCAGCATCATGAATACATTGCAGTACAGAGCAGTAACTGAGATGAGTCCAGGAAGTCCAGCAAAGTATGACAGAGTAATGTCAATGACATGTTATGATAGTGTAATGTTAATGACATGTTATGATAGTGTAATGTTAATGACATGTTATGATAGTGTAATGTTAATGACATGTTATGATAGTGTAATGTTAATGACATGTTATGATAGTGTAATGTTAATGACATGTTATGATAGTGTAATGTTAATGTCATGTTATGATAGTGGCAGCACTCCTATCAGTTCAGTAGGTCACTGCCTGTGGATAAAAACTCTCCTTAAACCTGCTAGTCCTTGCTGTACGGATGTTTTTTTCTTAACTTCCTAACCCCTCAATTCACTATTGACAGAAGTGACTCTTCTTTTGTACTGATATACAATGGGACGTTGTGGACACCGTGTTAAGAAAGTAATGCGTTATTCCCCAGCGACCACCAGAGGGCGGCATAACAACACATGTAAAGATCAGTAGAGCGGCCTGAAATAGCTATGCAGCCCAGACCACAGATGAGCTGCCCCTTCGGAATGTATACACATCCCTCTCCATCCCTCTCTCCATCCCTCTCTCCACCCCTCTCTCCATCCCTCTCTCCACCCCTCTCTCCATCCCTTTCTCCACCCCTCTCTCCCTCCCTCTCTCCACCCCTCTCTCCATCCCTCTCTCCACCCCTCTCCTCCCTCTCCACCCTCTCCCTCCCTCTCTCCATCCCTCTCTCCACCCCTCTCTCCCTCCCTCTCTCCACCCCTCTCTCCACCCCTCTCTCCATCCCTCTCTCCACCCCTCTCTCCACCCCTCTCTCCATCCCTCTCCACCCCTCTCTCCATCCCTCTCTCCACCCCTCTCTCCACCCCACTCTCCATCCCTCTCTCCACCCCTCTCTCCATCCCCTCTCTCCACCCCTCTCTTGATCCCTCTCTCTATACTTCTCTCTATCCCTCTCTCCATCCCTCTCCCCACCCTTCTCTCCACCCCTCTCTCTATCCCTCTCTCCATCCCTCTCTCCACCCCTCTCTCCCTCTGTCTCTCTATCAGAAGACGCTCGTTCTCTAGCCTAAGCGGCTCGATTGCAGTGATCAACACATGGCCAGCTGCCACGGTGGCTCTGTTGTAGAAAGTGTTTTTTAATCGATACGAAAGAAAGCTCTAATAGTATTTAACTAACCCCCCGCAAGTATAACTCCTCCCCCTTCTGTACCTTTATCGATAGAACCACATCTATCAGTCAAAAGGCCCAGCGTCGGACTGCCTGGAATCTGGGTTTTACTAATCAACCGAGAACGGTGAGACAAACTGTTAGATGAGCTCCTAATGACGGAGCGTTCTGTTGGCGCTCGGCGGCATGGAGCCGCGTGCTAATTAGGACGCCATCGATTCCGTCCACGCCGAGGTTTCCCGCTGCCACCGCCGGCGTGCTGATCCCTCGGGGCGCCCTCTGGAGGGGATATGCAAATGAGCATTGATTTGGTTTCCCCCTGTTCTTTCTTTCTGTCTCTCTTCCCTTCGTTCTCACTCTTCTCTCTCCCTCCCTCCATCTTCACTTTGCTCTCTCTCTCTCTCTCTCTCTCTCTCTCTCTCTCTCTCTCTCTCTCTCTCTCTCTCTCTCTCTCTCTCTCTCTCTCTCTCTCTCTCTCTGAGTGGTGAGGTTGTATCAGTATGAGTGATGGATGGAGCTCCGCCAAGCGAGGACTGACTCACGGTGACGCCTCTTAGTGGAGGTTCTGCTGGTTTGAATGTGGATGACTTGTCTCTCCGTCCGTCCGTCCGTCCGTCCGTCCTGCTCGTCAAGAGTCACAGAAGACACACGCACACACACCCACCCACACACACGCACGCGCACACGCACACACACACACACACACACACACACGCACACACACACACACACACAAACAAACACAAAC
>CM051020.1:1623918-1628918 GCA_027704905.1 Muraenolepis orangiensis
AACAGCCTCAGAGTTCTTGGCCCAGACCAGTTTGTTGTCCAGATGAACTCCCAGGTATTTATATTCCTGAACAACTTCAGCGGACACACCCTTGATAGAAATGGGTGTGGGGGTAGATTTCCTCCTGCGGAAGTCCACCACCATCTCCTTCGTCTTGTCAGTGTTGAGCTGCATGTGGTTCAGCTCACACCACTCAACGAAGGAGTCCACGACGCCCCTGTACTCCTCATCGTTTCCCTCGCTCAACCAACAACCAACAACTGCAGAGTCGTCCGAGAACTTCTGCAGATGGCAGGACTCTGAGTTGTACTGGAAGTCTGAGGTATAAAGGGTGAACAGGAAAGGGGAAAGAACCGTTCCCTGTGGAGCACCAGTGCTGCTGACCACAGTGTCAGACACACAGTCCTGCAGTCTGACAAACTGTGGACGACCCGTCAAATAGTCAGTAATCCAGGACACCAGGGAAGAGTCCACCTTCATCGCCGTCAGCTTACTCCCCAGCAGGGCAGGCCGGATGGTGTTGAATGCACTGGAGAAGTCGAAAAACATGATTCTCACAGTGCTCCCGGGTCTGTCCAAGTGGGCGTAGGCACGATGAAGCAGGAAGATGATGGCATCCTCCACTCCCAGTTTCGGCTGGTAGGCAAACTGAAGAGGGTCCAGCGATGATCTGACCAGGGGCCGAAGAAGCGACAGGACCAGCCTCTCAAAGGACTTCGCCACGTGGGACGTCAGCGCCACCGGTCTGTAGTCGTTTGAGGTGCTGGGACGTGCCTTCTTCGGAACCGGCACCAGGCAGGATGTCTTCCACAGCACAGGGACCCTCTCCAGTCTCATGCTCAGGTTGAAGATGTACTGCAGGACTCCACTCAGCTGGGCAGCACATGTTTTGAGGACCCTCGGGCTGACGCTGTCAGGACCTGCAGCCTTGCCTGGATGGAGCCTGCACAGCACTTTCCTCACCTGCTCAGCTGCGAAGGTATCAGGTATGTTGACGCTGGAGAGGGACGGTGGGGGAGGGGGGACAGCAGGGCTGGGGGACTGGAGGGGCTGGAGGGGAATGGTTGTAGAGGGGCTGGGGGAGGGGGGGTCGACCGGAGCCCACTCATTGAATCTATTGAAAAACGAATTCAACTCGTTGGCCCGATCAGGACCCCCCCCTATTGTCTGGCTACCAGGTTGTTTGTAGCCAGTGATGCTCCTCATGCCACTCCACACATCCTTCAGGTTGTTCTGCTGAAGTTTGTGCTCCAGATTCCTCCTGTGATTATCTTTGCCCTTCTGGATCCTCTCCCTCAGCTCCCTCTGAACCCGCCTCATCTGCTCCCTATCCCCGTCTCTGAAGGCCCTCTTCTTCTCATTGAGCAGGACCTTGATGTCTCGGGTGACCCATGGCTTGTTGTTGGGGAAACAGTGTACAGTCTCTGTGGGACCAACACTATCCACACAGAAGTTGATGTACCCTGTTATACATTCCGTGAGATCATCAAGGTCCTCTCCATGCAAATCACAGAGGAAATCCCAGTCTGTTGACTCAAAGCAGCCCCGCAAGTCCTCATCGGCCTCCTGTGACCATCTCCTCACAGTCCTTGTGGTCACAGGCAGCCGCTGTACTAGAGGCCTATACAGGGGCTGAAGGTGGATGAGGTTGTGGTCTGACCTTCCAAGAGGAGGAAGGGGGGTGGCGCTGTATGCCTCCTTAACATTGGCATACAGCAGGTCCAGTGTCTTGTTTTCCCTGGTGGGACAGTCCACAAACTGCTTGAAGGTGGGCAGTGTTGCAGCCAGAGTCACGTGGTTGAAGTCCCCAGATATCGCGATGAATGCTTCAGGGTGCAGGGTTCAGCAGCAACCGATCGCTGTGAGGGAGGTCCAATGCTGGTCGGACCAATCAGACTCTACGCTGCAGGATTGTTTTGATCACGCTGACTGGCACATGTTCCGCGTTGCCTCGGACAATAACATCAAGGAGTACGCGTCGTCGGTCACCGGGTCCATCAAGAAGTGCATAGATGACATTGTTCCGACCAAGTCGGTTCGGATATATCCCAACCAGAAACCGTGGATTAACGGCGATGTTCGCGCTGCCCTACATGCGCGTAACGCCGCCTTTGGTTCCGGGAATACGGAGGAATATACGAGAGCCCGTTACGACCTCCGTAAGACCATCGTCACTGCCAAGCGGGAGTATAAGGATAGAGTGGAAGATAAATTCAAGAACCACGATGCGAGGGGTATGTGGCAGGGGCTGCAGACGATAACGAACTTCAGAGGGAGAACCAGTTGTGTAGAGAACTCCTCTACCTCCCTCCCAGGAGAGCTAAATACATTTTTTGCTCGGTTCGACGTAAACGGCAGCCCGCCGAAGCCAGCACCGACTGAGGAGACCAGCCAGCTGCGCATCTCGGAGGCCGCGTCCTCAGAGCATGCGCAGACCAGTTGGCAGGAGTCTTTGCAGACATCTTCAACCTCTCCCTGTCCCAGGCTGTTGTCCCCGCGGTCTTCAAGATGTCCACCATCGTGCCTGTCCCTAAACAACCCAAGGTAACATGCCTGAATGACTATAGACCTGTAGCCCTCACCTCGATCGTTAGCAAATGCTTCGAGAGGTTGGTCAAGGACTTTATTTGCTCCGTGTTACCTGCCACGCTGGACCCATGGCAATTTGCATATCGTCAAAATAGATCCACGGACGACGCAATTGCCATGGCCCTCCACACTGCCCTTTCCCACCTGGAGGGTAAGAACTGTTATGTGCGAATGCTGTTTGTGGACTACAGCTCAGCATTCAACACAATAGTTCCTGCCAAGCTCGACACCAAGCTGAGAGGTCTAGGCGTACCCCCATCCACGTGCAGCTGGATACTGGACCTCCTGTCGGACCGCCGCCAGGTGGTGAGGATGGGCAGCACCACATCAGAGCCACTGACCCTCAACACGGGAGCCCCCCAGGGATGCGTGCTGAGCCCTCTCCTCTACTCCCTCTACACCCACGACTGCATGGCTATGCACAGCTCCAACGTCATCGTCAAGTTTGCTGACGACACGACAGTGATGGGCCTGATCGCCGGCGACGACGAGACAGCCTACAGGGAGGAGGTCGGATCGCTGGAGCAGTGGTGCCAGGAGAACAGCCTCGCCCTCAACGCCAAGAAGACCAAGGAGCTGATCGTGGACTTCAGGAGGCAGAGGGGAGAGCACAGCCCTATCTCCATCGATGGCGTTGCAGTAGAGAGGGTCAGCAGCTTCAAGTTCCTCTGCGTGCACATCTCCGAGGACCTCACATGGTCCACGCACACCACACACGTGGTGAAAAGGGCCCAACAACGCCTGTATTTTCTCAGGCGTCTGAAGAAATTCAGCATGGGCCCCCGCATCCTGAGAACATTCTACAACGGCACCATCGAGAGTGTTCTTACAGGGTGTATCACCGCCTGGTACGGGAACTGCACGGCACTCGAGCGCAGAGCGCTTCAAAGGGTGGTGCGGACGGCCCAGTATATCGTTGGAGGTGAGCTCCCCTCCCTCCTGGATATTTACAATCAGCGGTGCGTGGCCAAGGCCAAACGAATTATAAAAGACATTGCCCACCCCAGCCACGAACTGTACTCACTATTACCGTCAGGCAGGCGATACCGCAGTATCAAGTGCCGTACAAATAGGCTCAGAGATAGCTTCCACAGTCAGGCCATCAGGCTGCTGAACAAGGGCGTATAACATATAACAATGTATATTTTATTACATTGATTTATATATACATATTGCTCTTTTCTGTGCTGATTTTTGCATTTTATAAATTGCATTTTTATTTTTTATTTCAAATTTTTAACTTTATTCTATTTTTATCAATTTTTATCAATTTTTATTTTTATCTTATTTTATCGTCGGGTATTGCACACAAGATTTTCACATCACTGCTTTATACTTGTGTAAACTGTGAAGTGACAATAAACTTGACTTGACTTGACTTGAGGGTGCTGTGTCTGAAGTCTCGCGACGACGGAGTGGGTGACGTCACACGCGAGCGCCGCGTTTGCCGACGGTGGAATGTAAACAATAACAAGAAGCACATGGGAGAACACTCGCGGCAGATAGTATGGCCGCAGACTCACGGCCAGCAGTTCAATGTCCGGGCTACACACACGTTCCTTCACAGTAACATGTCCAGGGTTACACCACTTGTTGTTAACGAGAATAGCAAGGCCCCCACCTTTCCTCTTGCCACTCTCACAGTGCGTCCTGTCCGCCCGGACGGTTAGAAAGCCGTCCGCGGTAACATTAGAGTCCGGGGTGTCCTCGTGGAGCCACGTCTCCGTGAAACAAAGCACGCTGCTCTCCCGGTACACCCGCTGTGTCCTCACCAGGCCCGCTAGCTCGTCCATCTTGTTCGCTAGCGACCTCACGTTCCCCATGGTGATGGAAGGGAGATATGGTTTATATCTCCGCTTCCTCTCCCGCTGTCTCTCCCACTGTTTACGTCCAGCCTTGCATCCCCTGTACGTCCTCCTCAGCTCCCTGGGGAGGTCGGGGATGTCGGGCCTCTCCCGTAGCAGCGAGGTCTGTTGTAGCGACAGCAGCTGACTCCGCGCGTAGACAATGGCTCCGCCGTAATGTTGAGCCGCGACGGAGACGCGGTTCAGTAACAGTGTCCCCAGAATGAGAAACACGGCAAAAACTTCCCTAAACATAGCTGGCTGAGGGTTGCACAGCTACTTAACAAAAAACGATACTAAAAACAACAATAATAAAATAATAAATAACTAAAAAGTAAGAGGGGAGGGGGAGCAACTGTTGCTGGCTGCCGCTCGTCGCAGCGCCGGAAGTATGCCGATATTAACAATAATAATAATAATAATACAAATGATCAAAAATAATAATAATAAAATAAAAAATAAATAAACCTCATGGATCAAGAGGATTCTGAAATCATCTCGCGACCCCCCCCTCGGGTCCCGCGACCCCCACTTTGGGAACCCCTGCTGTAGACCACCCCCCCCAGA
>CM051020.1:1636418-1641418 GCA_027704905.1 Muraenolepis orangiensis
GCAGGCGCTGGGCTTGTCCTGCGTCGCAATGACAGGTGTTTGATGTCTCTGCTTCGTTTATCACCATTATCTTAAAATTGGCATCGTAACTTCGTCTCTTCTGTTTATTAACTTGCCCTACTTTTGAGCCACTTTTTTCAAGTTGGTCGCTGTCTCTCCATTTCTAACTCTCCAGGTAACTATTTTTATGTACTGTTACTTTAAGACTTTGAGTTACTTTAAGTGTCGCGCGGTGTCTCGGAACACTCGTTTGGCGCGATCTGTTGTTGCGCAATTACATGTGCAATTACGGTACATCGAAAAGTCTAAACCCCGATTATAAGACGACCCCTCTTTTTTTGATTTTTTTCTAGGAAAAAAAACCCGTCTTATATTCGGGTCAATACGGTATATATTTATTAATAGGAATTATAACTTCACCAATATTAACCAATCTTTATTTACCCAATATTTATTTAAACTCCATGTCACGAAGATGAGGGAGTGGGTTGGACCCCGAACGCAGACACCGACAAGTGGAGAGTGATACGAACGGCTTTATTTACAAAGCACACAACACACAAAGTCACAAAAGGGTACACGGGGAGAACTACGTGAACGTAGAGTAGGCAGGCGACCGGGGTGCGTACTATCTCTCCGATAGTCAGCAGCCGGGCGATCACAACAGACGGAAGAACGTGCAGTATATGTAACGACCTCACGCTGGGGTAAAGGATAGACAAAGTATATATACCCCAGGTGAGGTGATTAGCAATTGGACAAGGGTGAATATTGAGTCCAGGTGTGTGTGTGTGTATGTGTGTGGCCAGCGCACGTGGCTAGGCCACGCCCCCTGCCAACCAACGTGATTGTTGACAGGGGTGTGTGCGCCACCAGCGCACGTGGCTAGGCCACGCCCCCTGCCAACCACCGTAACCGTGACAGTACCCCCCCCTCAACGGGCGCCTCCTGGCGTCCAACCCGGCTTGAAGGGGTGTTCCCGGTGGCAGTTGAGGGAAAATAACAGATCCCGACTGTAGCGGCGCGGGGGCCAACCCCGCCCCTCTGGACCGTCTGCGTCCCAGTCGATGATCCGGGGGGGTGGAGGAGATTTGGTGGGCGGGTGGGGCCCGGGAAGAGAGCCACGGGGGGCTGCGGGCTGCGTGACGTCATCGGGCGGGTACGGCGCGGCGTCAGCAGACGGGGCCTGCGTGACGTCGTCGGGCGGATCCGGCGCGGCGTCAGCAGACGGGGGCTGCGTGACGTCGTCGGGCGGATCCGGCGCGGCGTCAGCAGACGGGGGCTGCGTGACGTCGTCGGGCGGGTACGGCGTAGCGTCCGCAGACGGGGGCTGCGTGACGTCGTCGGGCGGGTACGGCGTAGCGTCCGCAGACGGGGGCTGCGTGACGTCGTCAGGCGGGTACGGCGCGGCGTCAGCAGACGGGGGCTGCGTGACGTCGTCAGGCGGGTACGGTGCGGCGTCAGCAGACGGGGGCTGCGTGACGTCGTCAGGCGGGTACGGCGCAGCAGACGGGTGCGGAGCGACGTCCTCCGACGGGTGCGGAGCGACGTCCTCCGGCGGGTGCGGAGCGACATCGTCAGCCGGGTGCGGAGCGACGTCGTCAGCCGGGTGCGGAGCGACGTCGTCAGCCGGGTGCGGAGCGACGTCGTCAGCCGGGTGCGGAGCGACGTCCTCCGGCGGGTGCGGAGCGACGTCGTCAGCCGGGTGCGGAGCGACGTCGTCAGCCGGGTGCGGAGCGACGTCGTCAGCCGGGTGCGGAGCGACGTCGTCAGCCGGGTGCGGAGCGACGTCGTCAGCCGGGTGCGGAGCGGCGCTGTCCGCCGGGTGCGGAGCGGCGTCGTCAGCCGGGTGCGGAGCGGCGCTGTCCGCCGGGTGCGGAGCGGCGTCGTCAGCCGGGTGCGGAGCGGCGTCGTCAGCCGGGTGCGGAGCGGCGTCGTCAAGCCGGGGCAGCGCGGTCGGTGCAGGAAAACCGAAAGTCATTCGAAATTTCGGAGCGGCCAACCACGCCCGAATATGCG
Source organism: Muraenolepis orangiensis (assembly GCA_027704905.1). Taxonomy (NCBI): domain Eukaryota; kingdom Metazoa; phylum Chordata; class Actinopteri; order Gadiformes; family Muraenolepididae; genus Muraenolepis; species Muraenolepis orangiensis. The sequence goes on from CM051020.1 coordinate 1,638,438, forward strand.
CAATGTTGGCCTTTTCCTGGGCGACCTGGGCGATCCTCCACATGTCGTAGTTGCCGGGGTCCATGGTGGTGAGGTCGTTCTGTCACGAAGATGAGGGAGTGGGTTGGACCCCGAACGCAGACAACGACAAGTGGAGAGTGATACGAACGGCTTTATTTACAAAGCACACAACACACAAAGTCACAAAAGGGTACACGGGGAGAACTACGTGAACGTAGAGTAGGCAGGCGACCGGGGTGCGTACTATCTCTCCGATAGTCAGCAGCCGGGCGATCACAACAGACGGAAGAACGTGCAGTATATGTAACGACCTCACGCTGGGGTAAAGGATAGACAAAGTATATATACCCCAGGTGAGGTGATTAGCAATTGGACAAGGGTGAATATTGAGTCCAGGTGTGTGTGTGTGTATGTGTGTGGCCAGCGCACGTGGCTAGGCCACGCCCCCTGCCAACCAACGTGATTGTTGACAGGGGTGTGTGCGCCACCAGCGCACGTGGCTAGGCCACGCCCCCTGCCAACCACCGTAACCGTGACACTCCAGCTCCTTAAGTTCATTAGTTAAAAAGAATACTGAATACAAATCATCCATTTTTAACACGCAATTGATTTCCCTCGTATTATTAAACTCTCAAAAAGAAGCTTCTAGTTGGACTATCTCCGCGGCTCTGGTCAGCGCGCGACGACGGTGGGCGTGGCGCTTCGTGACGCAGCTGGTGACGCATTCAGGAAGTACTCCGTAGGCTAGACCGTCCCATTGTTAAATGGGACGGTCTTTTGAAGCAGCCTTCGGAAGCAGCCTTAAGGCTGCAGACCCTGAAATGGAACACGGCCTATGAGAGGAGGTACGGCTCCTTTAACCCAGGTGGTTTCTGGGTAATGTTTAGAGTGAGTGGGAGTTTTCAATGTACCGGTTCTGATACGTATGTCGTTAATGCTGTCTACGTACTCCCACACCACGGTCTGTTTAAAACATTACATTATTTAAAAAACATTGCACAAGTAATTGATGAGTTGATTGTTGGATGACAAAGTGTCTGTCACAGTTTGCATTCCTGTCTCCTCGCACACACTACACACTACCGGCTGGCCACGCCCCCCTTGTTTAATTCTCACCCACACCTGCAGCGCATTATAATCAACGTTCCTATTTAGGCCCCCCCCCCCCCCCCCCACACTCACTCTGGGCCAGATTGTTCCTGATGACAAAGACTCTCCAGCGTCCACCCGGACTGATTCCTGTTACCGACCCTGCCTGCCCGCCTCGCCTGTGGCCCCATCCTCCGCCTGTCCCCGATAACCCCTCCGCCTGTCCCCGATAACCCCTCCGCCTGTCCCCGATAACCCCTCCGCCTGTCCCCGATAACCCCTCCGCCTGTCCCCGATAACCCCTCCGCCTGTCCCCGCCTGCCCCTGTCTGTCTGTGTGGATATCGACATTAAACATCACAAACCGTCCTTGGTGTCCGTGAGCTGCATTTGGGTCCTAACTTAATCCAATGTCATTGATGAAGTAAAATATATAGCTATTTACTTGTTAGAGGAATCAAACTAATTGAAACCTTCACTCTGTGCTTTGGTGACATTTCATAGACTAATCAATTATTTGACAGCTCAATGAATACCTAACAGCCGCAGAGCTAGCGGTAGCATGTGTGTGACTCTGAGGGCCGTGCCGCCGCGCTAACAGACAGCCGCGTTCTGTTTAATGACATCATAAAACCGGCTGTAACTCACCTGTGCTGCTTAATGGAGGGTGAAGTCAACAGCCCAACTGGACCCCCCCCCCTCCATCCCCTAGTGCAGTGGTTCCCAACCTGGGGGGCGCGCCCCCCTTGGGGGGGCGCCAAAGATCGCAGGGGGGGCGCCAGGCCTCAGATGATTTGAGGCCTAATATCATATTTAGATTTTTATTTTTTTTTTTAATTTTTTTTTTAGTTTTTTAAATTTGTTTACATATAATTGTAACGCAATACATGATTGTCGCTAAAAGCCTTGTCTCTACATTACAATAAAATATAGAAATTAATTGATTAATTAATTTTAATAAAAATTCTACAAATTAATCTGATACTCCTCCGATTCAGAACAGCGTTTGTTAGGGCTGGCAGCGATGTACAGAAGGCCACCGAGGCCTCTTTTGAATGTGCACTTTTAATAGCAAAGGCAAAGAAACCGCACAACATTGGCGAGCAGCTCATTAAGCCAGCTTGCATTAAAATGGTTGAGAAACTGTGCGGCCCGCAGGTGGCGGAGAAGCTAAAAACTGTACCACTGTCAAACAATACGGTGAAAGACAGAATTGACAAGATGGCAAGTAACTGTGAGCTGCAGCTGCTCGAAAAGCTTGGAAAGGGGCCATTTGCCATACAACTTGATGAAACTACAACTGTAGCAGACGAGGCTGTGCTCATCGTTTATGTGCAATATATCGATGGGGAAGATTTGAAGCAGGACATTCTTCAGTCAACCTTACCACTACCACCCGGGGTGAGGACATTTTTACTGCAGTGGATTCTTTTTATTAGGCATAGTCTATTATTTTGAAGTGTCCTGTTCTTCGAAATTTTAAATAAATATGATGCATACAATTGCAAGTTAGTAGCTAATAAAGGCATAAAAAGACAGAAATGTATCATTTTTTCTTTAATAGAAATGTTTCTTCTGCGCGTAAGGTGTCGGTTTCAGTTGGATTATTTGTCACAGTTGCTCCGATCAAATCGGTATCCTCCATTTTGTAGATTATTTACGACTTTTGAATCCACATAAACACATCGGCAAAATCCGGCTTACTTTGAGTATGTGTTTTAAACAGTTTAATCTCTTTGCGAATTGTTTCCACTTGCGCCGTCCTTTAATTTATTCATACAGCGGGCATCCAAATTAAATAATCCCGAGTCCAATACCCATCAAAGTCACTCCAATAGTGCTCCTTAATTACGCTTTCATCCTCCTTTAACGAAATACTTTACATTCATCCAG
>CM051020.1:1646418-1656418 GCA_027704905.1 Muraenolepis orangiensis
ATGTCACATTATAGCCTATATGTCACATTATAGTCTATATGTGACATTATAGTCTATATGTGACATTATAGCCTATATGTGACATTATAGCCTATATGTCACATTATAGCCTATATGTGACATTATAGCCTATATGTGACATTACAGCCTATATGTGACATTATAGTCTATATGTGACATTATAGCCTATATGTGACATTATAGTCTATATGTGCGATATTTTTATTCTCAAAATAATCTTCCGGGCCAAATATTATTGCTGGCGGGCCACAAATGGCCCGCGGGCCGCCTGTTGCCGACCCATACTCTAATGCCCCCTCACCCCTACTCCCCAAGCCTTATCTCGTCATTCTCTTCAGCCCGTCCCTCTCCCCTCCGCTGCCTTCTCCCTTTAACAATTCCTCTCATGCAGCCACAACCCTCACCTCCCCCCCCCCCCCCCCCCCATCGGCCTGCTCCCCCAGTAGCTGTCATCTGGCTGTCTCTCACCAGCTAGACAGCTGCCATCTCTCTCTCTCTGTGTTTGGAAACACCACGTTCATATACAGGGTCACACATCGTGGTCCGGGGTGGGGGGGAACAACAGCCCTAGAGAACTGGTGCTACATGACCAGAGAACAACAGCCCTCGAGAACTGGTGCTACATGACCAGAGAACCACAGCCCTAAAGAACTGGTGCTACATGACCAGAGAACAACAGCCCTAGAGAACTGGTGCTACATGACCAGAGAACCACAGCCCTAGAGAACTGGTGCTACATGACCAGAGAACAACAGCCCTAGAGAACTGGTGCTACATGACCAGAGAACCACAGCCCTAGAGAACTGGTGCTACATGACCAGAGAACAACAGTCAGAACAACAGCCCTAGAGAACAGAGTACTACATCCAGTAAAAGTCATTTGTAAACGTGTGTGTGTGTATGGGACACAGAGCTTTAAAAGGAGAAGAGGAGCCCGAGGAGATGAAGTCATCACAAAAGCATGAAGCATGCCCCACATGTTAGATCACCTCCAGAGAGAGTGTTTACGGAGTGGGGGGGGGGTCATCAAGGGAGCTGGCGGCGGCGCGGCTACGCCCCGGTTTCCTCTCTCCGGTTCCCCCACTGTCAGCACTTTTCTGGGGGTTGTTGTGTGCTTGTCTGCAGGGAGCCTGGTGCCCCATTCATCCAGTCACACGTTCATCCAGTCACACGCTCATCCAGTCACACGTTCATCCAGTCACACGTTCATCCAGTCACACGCTCATCCAGTCACACGTTCATCCAGTCACACGCTCATCCAGTCACACGTTCATCCAGTCACACGCTCATCCAGTCACACGTTCATCCAGTCACAGTCACACGTTCATCCAGTCATTAATGCAGAGCTGCTGGGAGAGGGAGATTTATGCGTTCCACGTTTCCTCCCTGTGTAAGTGTGTCTAAGCGTGTGTGTGTCTAAGTGTGTGTGTGTCTAAGTGTGTGTGTGTGTGTGGGTGGGTGTTTCTGTTTCTATGCGTGTGTGTGTGTCTGGGTGTGTGTGTGTGTGTGCGTGTGCGTGTGTGTGCTCATGCATGCACATGCGTGTGAGTGTGTGTGTGTGTGTGTTGCTGCTGTAGCATGCAGTCTTCTTGGCCAGTGCTCTCCAATGGGGTTTGCAGGTGGTACTTTCTAAAAGAAAATAGTAGTACCGCCATGAAATTCACTGCATCTGAATGCTACCTGAATCAAATGAAATCAATCGGAATACTAGTAGTCGTGTCTCATAGATCGTCACAAGGCTGAACCAACTATATTAGATCGATATCTAATATAGTTTGAGATCCACTGCTTTAAGCTCTTGGGGGATTGTTTACAGACAATACCTAGAGAGTAAAACACACAGCCTGCCTCCGCACACTAAAACTTCCACTGGATCCACAGTCAGATATGGATCTGTGCCAAAATCATATCAACTGTTCCTCTGCCCAAAAGTCATCTCACCACCAAGTTGTATGTTCGGAACTTTTTGAATTATCTTGCAAACAGACAAACAAACGGGTGAAAACATAACCTCAGCCTGTCTTAGAGGATGGCTGTAGTACTCAGTTATAACTGAGTATTACTCAGTTATAACTGAGTATTACTCAGTTATAACTGAGTAATACTCAGTTATAACTGAGTAATACTCAGTTATAACTGAGTAATACTCAGTTATAACTGAGTATTACAGCTGAGGTTGTATTACAGCTGAGGTTGTATTACAGCTGAGGTTATATTACAACTATTACTGCTGAGCTGAGCAAGCTAGTGAGTTTACTAGCACTGGCGGTCCGCACGCTACATGGTTCCAAAAATGTTACGTTGAAAATGAACTCAAATTAAACTCTGAAGCTGTATTAGTTAATTGATCATTAAATGATATACTCTGGCACTGTATTAGTTTATTGATCATTCCATGTTATACTCGTGCTGTATTAGTTGATTGATCATTCCATGTTATACTCGTGCTGTATTAGTTGATTGATCATTCCATGTTATACTCGTGCTGTATTCGTTTGTTGATCATTCCATGTTATACTCGTGCTGTATTAGTTTATTGATCATTCCATGTTATACTCGTGCTGTATTAGTTGATTGATCATTCCATGTTATACTCGTGCTGTATTAGTTTGTTGCGGACACCCCTCCACTGGTAGATTAATAAAGCTTGTAAATGACCGCATTAAACATCAGTACCAACAGAACTACTACTACTGCTGACTATACCCTCTCAACATCAATGTCTTTAACTGCCTTGCACTGATCATAAAGTTATCATCATAACTCCCTCCCTCTACCTATAGTTTACATATTTATTATTTACATACCTGGATGATAGCCATGTACATTGTTAATGTACTTACCGTATATATATTAATATTTAACTGTTGATATAACTGCATACCCCTGCTGACTAACTGCTGTATATATATTTATATATAGTTATCTTGTTGATATAGCTGCATACCCCTGCTCACGACCTGTTGATACTTGTATACTTGTATACTTACCTGTATATATATACTCTGGTTAGATGCCAAATTATTTTGGCTGTACTGTACTTGGGTGCTGTGCAATGACAATACATCTGAATCTAATCTAATCTAATATCCCAATTCTCTGAGCATTGGTTTACTAGTTAGTCTATTGGTAGTTATGTTTTATTGGTCATTGCTTTGTTATTCATCGTGAAATGATGTCATTATGGGAAGACAGTGTTGTGCCACATCCTTTCTCATGCGAGACGTGGCAAAACCAAGTGTTTATTAGCCATGTGGCGGTACATGGACGTTGATTAGGATTCTACTGTACTACACCTCTCCAGAGCAGCCTGTCCTGCTGGTTAGCCTTCACCATGGCAACATGAACATGTCACCAGTTTAGGATTAGGACAGCAACACACTTTGGTTTGGCTTCATTCTCTTATGACTTTCGATGTGAAATAAAAGTGAACAGAATCATGGAATCTGCCTGATAGCAGTCATGTAATGTGCATGTAAACATAGCCTCTGACAATCAGGTTAAAGCATTGTCAGCTTCAGATGGAGGGGATTTTCAGCCATTTAAGATGGACACTTGGATAATTACAGCCCTTTCTGTTAATAAATTCCCATTGAAGGAATGAAGAAGGGCATCAAGAGTCTTCATGACGGCATATGTCAAACATGCATCAAACTGCGTTGGCGAAGAGGCTCAGTGGTTGCAAGTCAAAGCAACGGGATAGATGGTCATTTAACTGTTCTAAATACCACTAAAGTACAACCTCAACAAGTCAAAGCTTACCAACGGGATAGATGGTCATTTAACTGTTCTAAATACCACTAAAGTACAACCTCAACAAGTCAAAGCTTACCAACGGGATAGATGGTCATTTAACTGTTCTAAATACCACTAAAGTACAGCCTCAACATTTATTGGTTGGTTTTGCAATTGAAGTCCTTTTAACACATCCAGAAAGCAGTATCGGTGGAATATCTGCTCAATCTAATTAAGCTAAATAGCGCCATGTTCCAAACTGCTTTTCAGAGGAAAAGCAGCGAATATTGGAGCAGTACCTCAGATGGTACATTATGCACACAAATCACAATGTTATTCAAAGGTAATATTTCGAAAGACCCATTATCTGCCTTCAATCATCAAATATTTTTTAATCTCCTGTTTTGCAACTATTCAAGTATTTCTCAGTCCTGTGATTTGGCATAATTTAGCATTGCTAAGCACATGAATGCTTTACAGCTTAGCTCAGAAGCGTGTGTTCAGTGAACTTGTCTACCAAGTTCACAGGGATGGTGTTCACATCACTGTACATAATGAAATTGTTCTCATTTGTATTGAACCTGCATGGCAAAGTCTGATTCATATTTCATATTTAGTCATATTTCCGTCAGAAAGTTTAACGTGAAGGGTTAACTGAAGTGAATGACCATTTAAATTTTACAATTGAATCAATTGGACTGGATACAAAAACTCTTATCTATGTACAAACCTGTACAATATTTTTAGTGTTTTGTAAAACAACTGAAACCATAATCTTTTTTAAAGGTCTTAGGCTTTTATTGACAATAAAAACTCTTGTTTTTGGTTTGGTCATGTAGCATTTAAGATGTTAGTAGCATTTCAGAAAGAACAATCAAGGCAGTTATGTGCGGCCCTCAGGCAATCTGCTAAACAACAATCTGTTAACTCTATTCCAACACCGTTGGGACGTTTTATATGAAAACAAAAATCATAAATCCTTTTCTGTAGTGAGTTTCAGTCTCATGTGTTCACTGTAAAGACCAGTGGACGGTTGACTGTGTTGATGAGCCCTGCTCTGATTGGTTGGCTACCCGGATGGTTTGGCGGGGGGCGGAGCTCCCATGCTGTCAATCTGAGTGGTATCATAACGAGGCTTGGTCTGGTGGGGCTGGGGCTCCCGAGGGTCGGGGTTGGGATGTTGTGATGCCAGGAGCGTACAGGGCACATGGGGCTCAGATACAGGGCACATGGGGCTCAGATACAGGGCACATGGGGCTCAGATACAGGGCACATGGGGCTCAGATACAGGGCACATGGGGCTCAGATACAGGGGACATGGGGCTCAGATACAGGGGACATGGGGCTCAGATACAGGGGACATGGGGCTCAGATACAGGGCACATGGGGCTCAGATACAGGGCACATGGGGCTCAGATACAGGGGACATGGGGCTCAGATACAGGGGACATGGGGCTCAGATACAGGGGACATGGGGCTCAGATACAGGGCACATGGGGCTCAGATACAGGGCACATGGGGCTCAGATACAGGGGACATGGGGTTCAGACCGGCCCGTCTACTGAAGCTGAAGGACATTATCGTCCAGCCATTTCCCTGAGCGTAATGTACAGTCCAGAGTCCAGAGGCCGACTCCCATTCATGTGTCTGCTGTAGATAATCCTGAATCTCTGGATCACCACATGAATCAATAGAACCCTTCCTTCAACAGCAAATCCACACAACCTTCAACCAAACCTGCACAGTAGAATTCAACATTTAACGTATAATTCAAACACATCAGTAAGGTTTCAGTTTTCTGCAATTGCTTACACACACATAATTGGGCTGTGTGTCATAACTCTACACACAAGCCAAATAGGACACTTGGAGATAAATGTCTGACTTCTTTGTCAAAATGAAACCACGATGAAACCGCAATCAAAAACCATTTTTGTTTGTTTTGTTTAAATGAAGTTGATATGGATTACCTTGGTGAGGCGAGAGATAGTGTGTTTGGTATCCCCCATGTAGTTGTGATGGAGGACAGATGGGTTATCGATGGCCCACAGGAGAACACATTCTTCTCCTCTAAAAAGCCCTCTATACATCTAGAGAGGGATCCTACCGTCGACAGGCCAAAATGTAATGTGGACCCGTGAAGTGAAATGTACGTCTCATAAACCTCCGCCCCTTCTCCAAACAGTCCCTTGTGTATGTAGTGGTTTCATGTCACCCCTCCATCACGGTGAACACGCAGCTGTAGTGTTATTGTTGAAATACTTGCCACACTTTGATTCAAGATTCAAGTACAATTGAATGCTTCCCTCCCGCCGTCCGACATTCTAGAACACAATACTATGAGAATACTATACACAATAACATTTAAAATGAACATAAAATGAACAATAAAGTGACTGATGATATGTACGTGTATGTGTTATATTGTGCAAAAAAACATTTAAAAGCATTTAAAGAGCCAGTAGTGCAGCAGCATCATGAATACAGTGCAGTAACTGTGATGAGTCCAGAAAGTCCACAAAGTATGATAGTATAATGTCAATGACATGTTATGATAGTGTAATGTCAATGACATGTTATGATAGAGTAATGTTAATGACATGTTATGATAGTGTAATGTTAATGACATGTTATGATAGTGTAATGTTAATGACATGTTATGACAGTGTAATGTTAATGACATGTTATGATAGTGTAATGTTAATGACATGTTATGATAGTATAATGTCAATGACATGTTATGATAGTGTAATGTTAATGACATGTTATGATAGTGTGATGTTAATGACATGTTATGATAGTGTAATGTTAATGACATGTTATGATAGTGTAATGTTAATGACATGTTATGATAGTGTGATCTTAATGACATGTTATGATAGTGTAATGTTAATGACATGTTATGATAGTGTAATGTTAATGACATGTTATGATAGTGTAATGTTAATGACATGTTATGATAGTGTAATGTTAATGACACGTTATGATAGTGTAATGTTAATGACATTTTATGATAGTGTAATGTTATTGGCATGTTATGATAGTGTAATGTTAATGACACGTTATGATAGTGTAATGTTAATGACATGTTATGATAGTGTAATGTTAATGACATGTTATGATAGTGTAATGTCAATGACATGTTATGATAGTGTAATGTCAATGACATGTTATGATAGTGTAATGTTAATGACATGTTATGATAGTGTAATGTTAATGACATGTTATGACAGTGTAATGTTAATGACATGTTATGGTAGTGTAATGTTAATGACATGTTATGATAGTGTAATGTTAATGACATGTTATGGTAGTGTAATGTTAATGACATGTTATGATAGTGTAATGTTAATGACATGTTATGATAGTGTAATGACATGTTATGATAGTGTAATGTTAATGACATGTTATGACAGTGTAATGTTAATGACAAGTTATGACAGTGTAATGTTAATGACATGTTATGGTAGTGTAATGTTAATGACATGTTATGATAGTGTAATGTTAATGACATGTTATGATAGTGTAATGTTAATGACATGTTATGATAGTGTAATGTTAATGACATGTTATGATAGTGTAATGTTAATGACATGTTATGATAGTGTAATGTTAATGACATGTTATGATAGTGTAATGTTAATGACATGTTATGATAGTGTAATGTTAATGACATGTTATGATAGTGTAATGTTAATGACATGTTATGATAGTGTAATGTTAATGACATGTTATGGTAGTGTAATGTTAATGACATGTTATGGTCGTGGCAGACCTCCTAGCAGGTCAGTAGGTCACTGCATACAGCTCTGTCCCTCTATAACCCTGCTCGTTTTAAACTTGTCTTAAGAGTCCACGTGCTCATTGTGGTGTAGTGAAAAGGTTTGATCTCATATGTATATCAAGCGGCATTGGTCCCTTGGAAGGCGCTATATAAATATTGTGTATATTGTGTAAATATTGTATAAATGTATTATTATTATGATCATGTACTGAATGCCCTTCATTCAAATTCCTTCTGGGTACCGCACATGTTTAATTGTCGGTAGCACTCGTGTTTGCATGTGAGAGCGGCAGGTAAACACTCGGGGATCACTTCATGTGTTCAGGTGTCAATCAACAAGGATCGTCGTGGCAATCAGCGAAGACAAATCAGCGACAGAAACCTTCCTTATCAGGCAGAAGCTATTTATGCTATGGTTTCTGACTAGTGGGTGTGGTTACTGACTAGTGGGGGTGGTTTCTGACTAGTGGGTGTGGTTACTGACTAGTGGGTGTGGTTACTGACTAGTGGGGGTGGTTTCTGACTAGTGGGTGTGGTTACTGACTAGTGGGGGTGGTTTCTGACTAGTGGGTGTGGTTACTGACTAGTGGGTGTGGTTACTGACTAGTGGGGGTGGTTTCTGACTAGTGGGTGTGGTTACTGACTAGTGGGTGTGGTTACTGACTAGTGGGGGTGGTTTCTGACTAGTGGGTGTGGTTACTGACTAGTGGGGGTGGTTTCTGACTAGTGGGTGTGGTTACTGACTAGTGGGTGTGGTTTCTGACTAGTGGGTGTGGTTACTGACTAGTGGGGGTGGTTTCTGACTAGTGGGGGTGGTTACTGACTAGTGGGGGTGGTTTCTGACTTGTGGGTGTGGTTTCAAGTCAAGTCAAGTCAAGTTTATTGTCACTTCACAGTTTACACAAGTATAAAGCAGTGAGTGAAAATCTTATGTGCAAAACCCGACGACAGACAGCAGTTATAAAAATAAGTGATAAAGTATAGAATGTTCTCAGGATGCGGGGGCCCATGCTGAATTTCCTCAGACGCCTGAGGAAATACAGGCGTTGTTGGGCCCTTTTCACCACGTGTGTGGTGTGCGTGGACCATGTGAGATGTGTACGCCGAGGAACTTGAAGCTGCTGACCCTCTCTACTGCAACACCGTCGATGGAGATAGGGCTGTGCTCTTCCTGTAGTCCACGATCAGCTCCTTGGTCTTCTTGACGTTGAGGCTGAGGCTGTTCTCCTGGCACCACTGTTCCAGCGATCCAACTTCCTCCCGGTAGGCTGATGACGTTGGACCTGTGCATAGCACAGTGCTGTGCACTGTGCATCCCCGGCTCCTCCTAGCAAAAACTGTCGAGGTGTCCTTGAGGAAGACCCTAACCCTAACTGCTCCCCGGGCGCTGTATGAATAGCTGCCCACTGCTCCTAATACTAGGATGGGTTAAATGCAGAGAACACGTTTCACTGTATGTCTTCATGTATGTGACCAATAAAGAGGATTCAATCCATGCAGTCGTGGGTGTAGAGGGAGTAGAGGAGAGGGCTCAGCAGGCATCCCTGGGGGGCTCCCGTGTTGAGGGTCCTCCTCTCCTATATTCCTCCATATTCCCGGAGCCAAAGGCAGCATTACACGCGTGGAGGGCAGCGCGAACATCGCCGTTAATCCACGGTTTCTGGTTGGGATATATCCGAACCGACTTGGTCGGAACAACATCATCTATGCACTTCTTGATGAACCCGGTGACCGAGGACACGTACTCGTTGATGTTATTGTCCGAGGCAACGCGGAACGTCCCAGTCAGTGCGATCAAAACAATCCCACAGCATAGAGTCTGATTGGACCTCCCTCACAGCGATCGGTTGCTGCTTCAGTCTCTGCCTATAGGCGGGGAGTAGCTGGATAGAGCGGTGGTCTGATTTGCTGAACGGTGGGCGGAGGAGGGCCTTGTAGCCATCACGGAAGGGGGTGTAGCAGTGGTCGAGGATCCGCTCGCCCCGTGTGTTGCTCGTTATGTGTTGGTAGAACTTCGGGAGAACCTTCTTCAGGTTCGCCATGTTGACGTCCCCCGCCACGATGAGAGCAGCCTCGAGCCCACGGCAGCCATCTCGTACGGTGCCATAGATCTGATTAGATCTAGATCTAGATTAGATCTCATTGATCTAGCTTCTGACTAGTGGGTGTGGTTTCTGACTAGTGGGTGTGGTTTCTGAATAGTGGGTGTGGTTTCTGACTTATGTGTGTGTGGTTTCTGACTTGTGGGTGTGGTTTCTGACTTGTGGGTGTGGTTTCTGACTTGTGGGTGTAGTTTCTGACTTGTGGGTGTGGTTTGTGATTTTGCCGTTTTAATTATTATGTGGTGTTTTGTCATTGTTGTTCTGTATTGTATGTGTTGTTGATCTGCACATCATTGCCACCGTACGTGGGTCTTTTTGGAGTTGAACTCAGTGCGTCTGCACCAGACACACCCCCCCA
>CM051020.1:1661418-1663918 GCA_027704905.1 Muraenolepis orangiensis
AATATTTTTTAGAGGAATCGCCGAACGACGAGCGCCGTTGGTTCCATTATTTGCGGCGGCGTGAAGACGGATGGCCGACGCAGACGGCGCCTCTCGCCTGGCACGGCGTTATGGATGCCTCCTGCGTTCCACCGCACGAGGAATCACCCGCCTCTGTGATTGCGCTATTATCCGGAATGGCACCGGCGGTAACAGCTGCTTAACACCACGCCGCCGTATTCAATCTAAAAAGGTGACAGTGAAAAATGCTCAGTCGCACTCTGCGCACTCCCCTGCTAATGTCAGGGATGCCACTGCAGTGATTTGTGTCTTTATCTGCGGCAGGACAGGTGTTTGGTGCTGCAGGTTGGAGTGTGGGCCGAGCTGGGCCTCTCTCTGGGGACACGCTCTCAGAACCGCCTGACTCTGACCCCGGGGGTCCCACTCATGAGAAGCCCATGAGAAGCCAGGGTGTAACCAGGGTCTACCGAGTCCCCTCCTCCTGTCCTTCACTGCTGGGGCTGGGCTCTATCCCAGGAGAGAGAGAGAGAGAGAGAGAGAGAGAGAGAGAGAGAGAGAGAGAGAGGAGAGAGAGAGAGAGAGAGAGAGAGAGAGAGAGAGAGAGAGAGAGAGAGAGAGAGAGAGAGAGAGAGAGAGAGAGAGAGAGAGAGAGAGAGAGAGAATAAACCCATTCATTTCTATATTTATTTACTTCCTGTCCCGGCTGGGCTGGCAGATGGCTGCAGCCCATCGGCTGGAGATGAGACGTAGAGGAGAGTTCATCTGATCAACATGGTCTGCCGTGAGGGGAGATCACATCCTTCTCCTTCTCCTCCTCCTTCTGCTCCTTTGTTCCCCCCCCCCCCCCCCCCCCCCAGACATGGTCATCCGTGCAGCTTTTCAGACTCTGGAGCAGGGCTGGGTTGATATGGCCAAACGTTTTATCACAAAGTGTTTTTCAATATTGATCGCTGTCGATAATTATCACGATATACATTTAATAATGCTCCATTTATGTTTATGGGTATTCCGCTTAGGACTGAAGAACCCTTAAGAAAGCAGAAGATTTATTGTGGTTTATATACAATTATTAAATGATAAGAACCATTAGGTTGAGATATAAACCTGAGCCAACATAGTTTTGATAGTCATGATGACAATGCCTCAACAAGGCAATACCAGACAACCTTTAACATAGGTTATAGGTACAAATACCAGACAACCTATAACATAGGTTATAGGTACAAATACCAGACAACCTATAACATAGGTTATAGGTACAAATACCAGACAACCTATAACATAGATTATAGGTACAAATACCAGACAACCTTTAACATAGGTTATAGGTACAAATACCAGACAACCTTTAACATAGGTTATAGGTACAAATACCAGACAACCTTTAACATAGGTTATAGGTACAAATACCAGACAACCTTTAACATAGGTTATAGGTACAAATACCAGACAACCTATAACATAGGTTATAGGTACAAATACCAGACAACCTATAACATAGGTTATAGGTACAAATACCAGACAACCTTTAACATAGGTTATAGGTACAAATACCAGACAACCTATAACATAGATTATAGGTACAAATACCAGACAACCTTTAACATAGGTTATAGGTACAAATACCAGACAACCTTTAACATAGGTTATAGGTACAAATACCAGACAACCTTTAACATAGGTTATAGGTACAAATACCAGACAACCTATAACATAGGTTATAGGTACAAATACCAGACAACCTATAACATAGGTTATAGGTACAAATACCAGACAACCTATAACATAGGTTATAGGTACAAATACCAGACAACCTATAACATAGGTTATAGGTACAAATACCAGACAACCTTTAACATAGGTTATAGGTACAAATACCAGACAACCTATAACATAGGTTATAGGTACAAATACCAGACAACCTATAACATAGGTTATAGGTACAAATACCAGACAACCTATAACATAGGTTATAGGTACAAATACCAGACAACCTATAACATAGGCATGTAAGTAAAACAAAAAGAGTGGGGGGGAACTTTTGCTGTCTTTTTGTCAGCTGACAGGACCTGTGTTACGGCCTTCTCTTGTTCCAGCTCTCTCTCTACCATCTTTTGGCGTGACCCCCATCTCGTAGGAGACTCTGGGACCATCTTGTGTAGGTTGAGATCCTCTTGAGCTGCTGCCAATTCTCCAAGAGGAGGAGAAGGCGCTGATCACTCCTTTGCAAACACCAACTGCTGTTTACACACTCTTGTCTCTCCCACGTCTCTCGGAAAATAAACAGAAAATACAATATATATATATATATATATATATATATATAAATATGTTTAAATAAAACTCCCAGTAACAGTTGAGGACATGGAGAATTTCAACAATCCAAAAATATCACAAAAGTACAGTCATAGTGTAGTGTACAGTCTAGCAGGTAAACAGTTACATAAAACGAATAGCATTTAAGAATACTGTGCACTGAGGTAAATACTTGATGACGTGA
>CM051020.1:1668918-1688918 GCA_027704905.1 Muraenolepis orangiensis
GGGGGGCCTGGGAGGAGGTAGCACCTGTAGTGGCAGGGAAAACAAGCCTGTGTATAATGCCAGGAAACCAGAGCGTGTGTGTTTGTGTGTGTGTGTGTGTGTGTGTATGTGTGTGTGAGTGTTTGTGTGTGTATGTAACAACAACAACAACAAATCGTGAGGATTGAATCCTCTTTATTGGTCACATACATGAAGACATACAGTGAAACGTGTTCTCTGCATTTAACCCATCCTAGTATTAGGAGCAGGGGGCAGCTATTCATACAGCGCCCGGGGAGCAGTTAGGGTTAGGGTCTTCCTCAAGGACACCTCGACAGTTTTTGCTAGGAGGAGCCGGGGATCGAACCAGCAACCTTCCGGTTGTGAGGCGACCGCTCTACCTCCTGAGCTAGACTGCCGCCCGAGTATGTGTGTGTATGTGTGTTTGTGTGTGTGCGTGTGTTTGTGTGTGTGTGTGTGCGTGTGTGTGTGCGTGCACATGTTTGGACATGGAGAGCACTCTCCAGTTTGTCAACATTAACCTTTCATATGGGTCCTTTCTATAGAGGTTTAGTCTTTTCTCTTTATACACGTTTTTAAAAATAAATTCCCCAATATTGCTTTTCACATTAGCTCTAATGGAGCGGGTTTTCTACTTGTTTGGGTATTTTGCCCCCAAGGCAGCCGTGTAGGTGTGTGTGTGTGTGTGTGTGTGTGTGTGTGTGTGTGTGTGTGTGTGTGTGTGTGTGTGTGTGTGTGTGTGTGTGTGTGTGTGTGTTAGTGTGTGTATGTTCTTTCTCTGCTATGATTAACATATATTCAGCTAAGTGAGTGTCACTTAGCTGTGTGTGTGCTTGCCTGCACTTGTATGTGTGTGTGTGTGTGTGTGTGTGTGTGTGTGTGTTTCTGCTTGTGTACACTTGTGTGTGTGTGTGTGTGTGTGTGTGTGTGTGTTAGTGTGTGTGTATATGCTTGTGCCTCCTAGTATCATAATGAAGCAGAGAAGAAGCCAAGTGCAGGTCTGTGGAGCAGCCCGGACACGACCTCAATCTGCCTGAGTGGAGATGTCTGGGAGTCCGCAGGACGGCTGATACCCTCAGACAGCTGTTGGATCTTATGCTGCCTTACACGGACGTTACAGCCAGGAGGAAGGCCTTCCTTCCGACACCTGACCGGGCATCTAACACCAGAGCAGGGCGGTCCGGAGGGACCGCGTCAAGCATTATCCTCCACACTGAAAGCCAGCAAGCCGCTAGGGATCTATTATTGTTCTTATATAGTTTACCGTCGGCAGTGTATCAACCTTGGAGTCCATCTTATTACACTTCCTGAATTTCCCGTCCGGGATGTATGAAGCACGTCTCACCTTGGTTGCGTTCGGTTACAAAGAGACTCGCAAGAGAGGATAAGAACTACCCGACAAATATTGTTAACATTGTGCTGCACAATTTGCGATGGTTCTAATATTGGAGAAAAACACAGCTTTTGGACAACTGTTTGTTATGAGGATGGATTCTCCCATATCGCTGCTCAACGGACTGTACCAGACCCGGTGATCAAACCATCGTAACGTCTCCTCGGGCTTCACTAGAACATCTGTTGCCGATATTATTTGTCAGATCATTTTAATATTGTCCTTTTAATCTTGTTAAATTATCCCAATCGTGATCTCGAACCCGGGCCCTTAATCTTATTATCGTGTGCCTACAGACTGACCTCCTCTCTACGGGCCACTAGAGGCAGTAGAGAGGATCCCCTTTTTGTGCAGTCAAAGCGTTTTGTCCTCATAAGAGATAGGTCTCCACCACTCACAATAAGCATTTCCACTCAGGCGGAATTCATAGATTGTAGTAGCGGCCAACGGCATCAGAGCCAGTCCTCGCCCATCAGGCAGATGGCTCACTTGACGGGCATTCCCCCCCTCCTCTCTATTCTCCCATCACGCACATTCACACAATCCCCCACCACATCACTGGAGTGTGCAGTGGCGTGGAGGCCCCCTGGTCCCTCACCCTGATGTTATTCTGCTGAGTGTGACCGTGGCGTGGAGGCCCCCTGGTCCCTCTCCCTTATGTTATTCTGCTGAGTGTGACCGTGGCGTGGAGGCCCCCTGGTCCCTCACCCTGATGTTATTCTGCTGAGTGACCGTGGCGTGGAGGCCCCCTGGTCCCTCACCCTGATGTTATTCTGCTGAGTGTGACCGTGGCGTGGAGGCCCCCTGGTCCCTCACCCTGATGTTATTCTGCTGAGTGTGACCGTGGCGTGGAGGCCCCCTGGTCCCTCTCCCTGATGTTATTCTGCTGAGTGTGACCGTGGCGTGGAGGCCCCCTGGTCCCTCACCCTGATGTTATTCTGCTGAGTGTGACCGTGGCGTGGAGGCCCCCTGGTCCCTCTCCCTGATGTTATTCTGCTGAGTGACCGTGGCGTGGAGGCCCCCTGGTCCCTCACCCTGATGTTATTCTGCTGAGTGACCGTGGCGTGGAGGCCCCCTGGTCCCTCACCCTGATGTTATTCTGCTGAGTGACCGTGGCGTGGAGGCCCCCTGGTCCCTCTCCCTGATGTTATTCTGCTGAGTGTGACCGTGGCGTGGAGGCCCCCTGGTCCCTCACCCTGATGTTATTCTGCTGAGTGACCGTGGCGTGGAGGCCCCCTGGTCCCTCACCCTGATGTTATTCTGCTGAGTGTGACCGTGGCGTGGAGGCCCCCTGGTCCCTCACCCTGATGTTATTCTGCTGAGTGTGACCGTGGCGTGGAGGCCCCCTGGTCCCTCTCCCTGATGTTATTCTGCTGAGTGTGACCGTGGCGTGGAGGCCCCCTGGTCCCTCACCCTGATGTTATTCTGCTGAGTGTGACCGTGGCGTGGAGGCCCCCTGGTCCCTCTCCCTGATGTTATTCTGCTGAGTGACCGTGGCGTGGAGGCCCCCTGGTCCCTCACCCTGATGTTATTCTGCTGAGTGACCGTGGCGTGGAGGCCCCCTGGTCCCTCTCCCTGATGTTATTCTGCTGAGTGTGACCGTGGCGTGGAGGCCCCCTGGTCCCTCACCCTGATGTTATTCTGCTGAGTGACCGTGGCGTGGAGGCCCCCTGGTCCCTCACCCTGATGTTATTCTGCTGAGTGTGACCGTGGCGTGGAGGCCCCCTGGTCCCTCACCCTGATGTTATTCTGCTGAGTGTGACCGTGGCGTGGAGGCCCCCTGGTCCCTCTCCCTGATGTTATTCTGCTGAGTGACCGTGGCGTGGAGGCCCCCTGGTCCCTCACCCTGATGTTATTCTGCTGAGTGACCGTGGCGTGGAGGCCCCCTGGTCCCTCACCCTGATGTTATTCTGCTGAGTGACCGTGGCGTGGAGGCCCCCTGGTCCCTCTCCCTGATGTTATTCTGCTGAGTGTGACCGTGGCGTGGAGGCCCCCTGGTCCCTCACCCTGATGTTATTCTGCTGAGTGACCGTGGCGTGGAGGCCCCCTGGTCCCTCACCCTGATGTTATTCTGCTGAGTGTGACCGTGGCGTGGAGGCCCCCTGGTCCCTCACCCTGATGTTATTCTGCTGAGTGTGACCGTGGCGTGGAGGCCCCCTGGTCCCTCTCCCTGATGTTATTCTGCTGAGTGACCGTGGCGTGGAGGCCCCCTGGTCCCTCACCCTGATGTTATTCTGCTGAGTGACCGTGGCGTGGAGGCCCCCTGGTCCCTCACCCTGATGTTATTCTGCTGAGTGTGACCGTGGCGTGGAGGCCCCCTGGTCCCTCTCCCTGATGTTATTCTGCTGAGTGACCGTGGCGTGGAGGCCCCCTGGTCCCTCACCCTGATGTTATTCTGCTGAGTGACCGTGGCGTGGAGGCCCCCTGGTCCCTCTCCCTGATGTTATTCTGCTGAGTGACCGTGGCGTGGAGGCCCCCTGGTCCCTCACCCTGATGTTATTCTGCTGAGTGACCGTGGCGTGGAGGCCCCCTGGTCCCTCTCCCTGATGTTATTCTGCTGAGTGTGACCGTGGCGTGGAGGCCCCCTGGTCCCTCACCCTGATGTTATTCTGCTGAGTGACCGTGGCGTGGAGGCCCCCTGGTCCCTCACCCTGATGTTATTCTGCTGAGTGTGACCGTGGCGTGGAGGCCCCCTGGTCCCTCACCCTGATGTTATTCTGCTGAGTGTGACCGTGGCGTGGAGGCCCCCTGGTCCCTCTCCCTGATGTTATTCTGCTGAGTGACCGTGGCGTGGAGGCCCCCTGGTCCCTCACCCTGATGTTATTCTGCTGAGTGACCGTGGCGTGGAGGCCCCCTGGTCCCTCACCCTGATGTTATTCTGCTGAGTGTGACCGTGGCGTGGAGGCCCCCTGGTCCCTCACCCTGATGTTATTCTGCTGAGTGACCGTGGCGTGGAGGCCCCCTGGTCCCTCACCCTGATGTTATTCTGCTGAGTGTGACCGTGGCGTGGAGGCCCCCTGGTCCCTCTCCCTGATGTTATTCTGCTGAGTGACCGTGGCGTGGAGGCCCCCTGGTCCCTCTCCCTGATGTTATTCTGCTGAGTGACCGTGGCGTGGAGGCCCCCTGGTCCCTCACCCTGATGTTATTCTGCTGAGTGACCGTGGCGTGGAGGCCCCCTGGTCCCTCTCCCTGATGTTATTCTGCTGAGTGTGACCGTGGCGTGGAGGCCCCCTGGTCCCTCTCCCTGATGTTATTCTGCTGAGTGTGACCGTGGCGTGGAGGCCCCCTGGTCCCTCACCCTGATGTTATTCTGCTGAGTGTGACCGTGGCGTGGAGGCCCCCTGGTCCCTCACCCTGATGTTATTCTGCTGAGTGACCGTGGCGTGGAGGCCCCCTGGTCCCTCACCCTGATGTGGTGAGCCACCTGCTGTCCGACACGGCCGATTTGTCATGAGCAATGGAGGCCGCCGCCCGCTGACACCGTTCAGGTGTCATTTATCAGCGCCTCGGCGACCTCTGCATTAATCAACCCCTGTATTGACCCGCCTGGCGCCCGGCCCTCAGCGCTCAGCTTTACTCCCGGGGGAGGAGGGGGGAGGGGGGGGGGAGGAGGGGGGAGGGGGGGGAGGAGGAGGACTCGATGTGGAGCTTTGAGTTTATTATCGACTTTTGAATCGGATCCATGCTGTCGAGGGGACGGCGGCGAGGTGGCGAGGCGGCGAGGCGGTGGCTCTGAGGTGGGGTTTCGCGTTTCCTCGCTGATGTGGTGCAGCTTCTGGGTTCATGGGGTTTTTCCGGGCCTTCCCGAGTTTTGCCGTGAATGCGAGAAGTTGCCGGCGGTCGTTTTGAATTCAGGGATCCTTCTTTTCATCAGTCACTAACCGTTGAGCCTTTTTGGCTTTTTAGTCCAACGCGAATAAAATCTAAAACTCTTACCCTTATAAACCCATTAAAAATAACAGCCTTTTCACTTTCACACTCCCGCCCAGGGGGCTATACCCACAAAGGCATACCTATACTAAAATCTTTCTCTCACTCTCTCTCTCTCTCTCTCTCTCTCTCTCTCTCTCTCTCTCTCTCTCTCTCTCTCTCTCTCTCTCTCCCTCTGATCGACCTGGACCATAATGAGCAGCTCTTGCCTGGCGGGGGCTGTCAGGTTAGAACACGGTGCGGCGCCCCCTGGAGTTCACTAAAGGTCAACGTGCCTCTTTATGAATAGTCACCCCGGCACGCCCGGCTGTCAGTCAGGCCGCGGATGAGCTGGTCCCCCCGCTGAGCTTAAAGTTCACCCCCCCCTCTCCTTCCCATCTGCAGCTCCTCTTCACATCTTGCCACGCCCAGCCACAGGCCACCGGGCTGTGCTCCTAACCCCCGGTAGAGAGCCTGTCCAGGCTGATGGGATGGGTGTCGGTGGTGGGGGTGATAAGATTAGTATTTTGTCTGGTTGAACGGCAGGCCGGGGGGAGGGTTTGCGTCATGGGTAGCTTGTTCTCCAAGATGATGTGCTTTGATGTCCTCATCAGACCTCCATAGACTTAGTAGCTGAGTAGCCGGTCAGTATATCAGTAGCCAGCAGGGGGTCTGTTTCATGGGAAATACAGGAGGCCTGCATCTTTATTTGTTTGTTGGCCTCATATTTAATTCTCCCCTCCCTGTCCCACAATAGTCATCTCCCATTTAATATACAATATTTAATACGATAAACTGTCTTCATATTGGGAGGAATGTTATATGAAGTGATATGACGCTTCCCTCCTTGCCCGTTGATGGAGGAACAACCCATTCTTTGCAGGCTCTTTATTCGGAAGGAAGTTACCTGTAGAGAGTCTGGAGACAGACCTCCAAGACAGCCATGCGTCATGTCATGGTGTCAATGGTTAAACTAGGAATACCTCCTTCCTCCTGATGGATGGAGAAGCCTCCCAGTCGGTACAGTCCACTGGCTGGGCTGGGAAACTGATCTATCATCTATCATAGATCTGGATGAACACGCCCACTGTATGATGTCACCAAATCACAGACAATTTTAGTCACATGAACATTTTGAAACGGCCTGTAATGGCTAATCACACTCACACACAACGTTTTGAATGTCCAGATGGGAATTACATTTTCTGGCATTTGTCATGAAAAAACTGGCAAAACTGGCAATTGTCCACCTAATGCGACCCCTGGTCTATGGGCCCTTCCACACCTGGAGGCTTCTCTGTGGTCCGGTTGCCGATACCGAAGCGTCAGGACAAGCAGGTTCAAGGACAGTTTCTACCCACAGGCAGAAGACCTACTGAACTGTTAGGAGTGCTGCCACTATCAGAACAGTCCACCAATATTACACTGCGATACTACTTCACTGGACGGGACTCATTACCGTTACTGCACTGGTCTGCACTGTACTGCACTTTGATTATGTTATGATGCTGCTAATTGTTCTATTTTATTGTGTATAGTATTTCTATAGTATATTGTGTTGTTTATAATGGTATTGTATGGTATAGTGTAGTGAGTGTTATAAAGTTAGTATTGTTGTTCTGAATGCAGGAGAGAATGGGGAGGGAGCATTCCATTGTATTCCTACATTGTACACAAAAAACAACAACACATAAAAATAAAGAATCTTAAAAAGCAGGCAGTAATTGATTTAGTAAATGTTGGATTGGGCCACTTGATGCTCCCTGCCGAGCTTGAATAGGACAGCATGACAGCATTAGAAATGATCATCTCAGTGGATAGAAGTCCATACATTGCAACAAACAACCGTAGGCAATCTGAGCCGTCAGACTGTCCCTGTCCCTTTTTTTTAACAGCGAATCAGGATTAGATATTAATCAGGAATCTCTGCCTAGCAACTCAAACTTTAGTTTTTATTGGATTGGGATCCAGAA
This sequence comes from Muraenolepis orangiensis, assembly GCA_027704905.1. NCBI lineage: Eukaryota > Metazoa > Chordata > Actinopteri > Gadiformes > Muraenolepididae > Muraenolepis > Muraenolepis orangiensis. The sequence goes on from CM051020.1 coordinate 1,676,194, forward strand.
ATTGAATGGGATTGATTTGTGCGGATCAAACTGCCCAGCAGAACAGCAGAACAATACTATGGTTAGAGGGTAAACACCAATACCGGTAGACACCTGTCCCCTCAGATGACTATATCCTCAGACGACTGGCAGTATAGCTCGGAGGCAGAGCGCTCACCTCACAACCGGAAGGTTGCTGGTTCGATCCTACTAGCAAAAACAGTTTAGTGGTCCTTGAGCAAGACACCCTAAATGGTCCTGACCTGCTGGCTGTCTCCTTGGTGGCTGACTCCGCCACCGGTGGTTGAATGTGTGTATGAATGGGTGAATGTGAGGCATGGCTTTTAAAGCGCTTTGGATAAAAGTGCTATATATAACAGCAGTCTATTACCATTACGACTGAGCCCTCAGACCACTGTACCCTCAGACTACTGTACCCTCAGACTACTGACTGGAACCGCTGGAACTGACTGGAACCGCAGATGAGTTTACCCTCAGACGACTGTACCCACAGATTACTGTACCTTCAGACAACTGTAGCCTCTGACTGTACCCGCAGACGTGTGGCGCAGGACAGAGTGTGGCCGCAGGCAATTGTACCCGACTGTACCCTCAGACGACTGTAGCCACAGGCGACTGTACCCGACTGTACCCTCAGACGACTGTAGCCACAAGCGACTGTACCCGACTGTACCCTCAGACGACTGCTCAGACCCTCAGATGATACTCGCAGACAAGTTGAATACACACTTTGGAGGAGGAAGAAGAGAGGTGAGTGGAGTGGAGTGAAGCATGGCTTCGTCAACCGATGTGAGCATGGAGACGAAAACATGATGATAAAGTGTAATAAAGCTACCCAGAGTAGAAACTGATATGGTTCAGTGGTTTAACAATGTACTATTCTGTGTATATTATTTCAAAAATATATTCTTTCTAATCACATAACATAACTTATCAATCTAAGATTGGCCCAGTAGAAATCTTCCGGAGAAAATGGGAATGAAATGAGTGTGAAGGCCAGCCTGTTCTGAAGGATTCGGTCCAGGTAGACGGAGAGCCTGATACATCCCGCTGTATGTATCAACAGAATCCATCCTGACTGTAAAAAACTAACTGTTTTTGTAAACCTTAAAGCTTGTTGTGAAGCAACAGCCCGACAGTAAGTGGATAAAACCCCACGCGTGTGCACCTTCCGTCGTACACAACAACCCATGAAACCGATGTTTTATAAGATAAAACAAATATTTTACAGGACAAAGAAAGACCGATGCGTTCCAGATGAGACGGCTCTGGGTGGTTTTGTTTTATTGTCTCTTATGAAAACGGTGCGAGTGGTCGTCGGCTCTGTTTGCTGTTGGCTAGACAGTTTATGTCTATGGAAAGACGGGAGATAAGGGCAATAAGAAGGAAATATTGAATGAATATCTGGCCTATTTTTTTTCAGTGACATTTTTATTTATTTGTTTGATTTACTGTTGCAAGGCAAAAAGAAGGGTGGCTGGTAAAAAGGTGAATGCTGTCCGACAGACCTCTTTATAAAACAGCGCAAATAGAAAGAATCGCAATCTTTATTTTTTTCTCAGAGAGTGCGATTTCTCCATGGAGACGGAGTGGACCAAGACGATTTGTTCCCTTGATTTTCTGGGCTTGGCAGCCCAACGTGAAGGAGGAGCGAGGAGAAAGGTTCAAACCATCGATGTTTGGTTAGTTCATGTTGAAAGCCCAAACAAAAAAAACACGTTTCCAAGACATGTTTTCAAGGCTCCCTCTCTTTGAGCTCTGGCTTCCTTTCTGTCACTCTTTATGCGTAGTTGACAGCACTCGATGCTGGCTGGTGGTGTCGGCTTTTATAATAAATCCAAACCCTAAAAAACAACTTATTCACTGCTTGATCCGGGTCCAAATCTTGATTTAAATGCACAAAGTTGTATAGACACCAGTGGCTAAGCGTGTCTATCACAACTGGACCTTCTGTAGACCAGGGGTTCCCCAACTTTTCAGCCCGCGACCCCCAACATAACAGACTGGAGACTGGCGACCCCCCCCCACTATCACCGGAGGGACTGGAACATTAAAAACAACGCGTGCACAGATCTTCACCATCGCGAACATCGTGAAGTCCGAGGGGGGGGGGTAATCGCGATCGCGAAAATAGGCCTATATCACGGCACAGTTGAAAGCCGGAAGTACCCGTTAAAAATCGCTGGAGCAGTGTATCCCAAGTTCGGGTTAATGCATTCCCCTTGGCATTCACCATGGAGGACAGTTATCGCTGGACAACATCGCTGCAAAACCTTCCAAAAGTCGGTCCAGACGATGCGGTTCAACTAGTGAATGAACACTACAGTGAAGAAGTCTAAATCAGAATCATACAATTCCCTGACATTGTGTCTTGTGGCTCTATCTGGATATATCGCCATATAATGAAGGCAATTTTGTGTAGGAGCAGAGGTATGCCTATGTATTTAATATTATATTTATTTTATGGATTTTGATTATTTCAATGTACCTTTTAATTTTCGTGTTAATATGTAGTGAGTATATTTTCTAAAAGGGAATGCCTGTTATTCTTGTGAATATGAGTTGTCTTAAAATAAAAGTGCTTGTGACATTGAGTTAAAACCAAATTTGTATAAAATACTGATATATATCGTATATACCGGTAGATATATATCGTATATCACGATGCAGCCTAAAAATACTGGGTTTTGGTCCGTATCGCCCAGCCCTACTTGGGACCAGTGCTTTAAATCACACACATACCCGACAATATGTGGCTCTATTCGGATGAGAGATGGAGTGTGTGTGGGGGTCAGGACCAGTGCTTTTAATCACACACATACCCGACATTATTAGCCTATTCCGCCCACTTTTGGAGACGTATATGCTCTCCTTGTCAAAGTGCAAACTGCAGACATACGCGCTACCCCTGAGAACATGAAACCAGGGACCTTCATCCTCCTTATCAGCCTCACACAAGACTTGCGAGTATGTCTTTGGGTAAATGGTGTAAACTGAGGTAGGGCTGTCTCTGTTTAGACGTTGAGCAGCCGGTACATTACAATAACAGAGAGGAGAGGAGGGGACAGTTTGTCACGTATCTGGGGTAACTACCGGAAGTAAGAGTACACTGCTCGGCGATTTTTAACGTTCCGGAAGCAGGAAATGTGACATAGGCCTATTGTGTGTGGCTTTTTTTCAGCTGCAAATGATACTGTCGTGAATCTGTCGGAATCAGAATTCCTTTATTCGTCACCCTTACATATTAAACAGACTTACATAATAAAAATATCCCCCCCCCTTGGGGTCCCGCGACCCCCACTTTGGGAACCCCTGCTGTAGACCACCACCACCACCACCACCATTCGAAAATACAGTTTTTCTAGTCAGACGGACGTCACGGAGGCAGTCACTTTATGCCTTATCTCATTTAGGCAGATCAGATTGTCGCAGCCTATTCCCAAGTTGACCCTAGTAGTAAAGCAGTGTCCATGTAGTGAAGTAACAGCCCAACACAGACCACCACACACAGGCTATCGGTTAAAGGGACAGTCTAACACGCTTAACGTGAAAAGGCTTAACGTAACTTAAAGTTCCAAAACAGTGATCAATAATCACCAAATGTCTCTGGCATATGTCTTGTCATTAGCACTTTCACCTGTCAAAATATCAAAACCTAAATACGGAAGTTATGTTACATTAAGTGTTTCCTCTCATAAAGCTGCGTTAAGACTTTTCCTTACTGGCTCAATAGAGAGGAAAACACTTAATGTCACATAACGTCCATAATGGGAGGATTTAAGTTGAGATTTTGACAGGTGACATATGAGACATATGCCAGAGAAATTTGGTGATTATTGATCGCGGTTTTGTAACTCTTAGTTACGTTAAGTCTTTTCACGTTAAGCGATGTAAAGAAAGATCAAGTCAAAACTCTCAACTCAAATGCACAACAATGCTTAACAAACCCAAGACAGCCATTAACTAATCAGTCAACAAGTGTGTGGGAACAAAATGCAACAACCAGCTCAACGAGACGCAACACTGAGACAAAACCAGCAAAGACAAATGAGTCTCACTCACCAATGATGTTCACTTAAAGACCAAATAGCACTACGCTAGATCCACTCTCGCTCCAGCAAGGATACCTTCTAGCTCCCTATTGAGCTGTGGGGAAATCTGAAAGAATACGCCCATTGGCTACAAATCACTATATGATTGGTTGATCAAATTGTCAATCCAAACGTACGCTCTCATTCAGTCTAAGGGCCAAAGCAATCGGGAATACTTTGGTTGAAGGATATTCTTCCCAGCAACCCAGAAAAATATCTGATTGGTTGCATTGTTTTTCCAACACAAAACCACTCAAATGCGTCGTGCATGGACCGAGAAAGACAAACAAATCAACATAACACTGTAATATAACAGATAACAACACAGATACCATTCTCATTTATTCATTTGATTTCAATTGTATTAAATGTTATTAAATTGTAATGCATTTTATTAATACAATTAATTCAATTTTTTTTGTTTCATCTGAGAGTTCCAGGGTCTTCTCTGAATACCTTGAAGGCCCTGACGCTTCACCACTGATAGACACACATGGGCCCTCTATAGGTTACAGGTGTGCTATGGCGTGCATTCATTGTTAATCGAACGTTCTGAAAGAAGCCCCGCCCCTAAATGGGTCTGCCACAAGCCAAACATTTTAAACAACATTGTATTTATATATTCTAATATTTTACAGCACAAGTGCAGACAATACACAGACAGTACAAATAAGAGATGCAATAAAAACAGGAACTATAGTGCATAGACCAGTGGAGGCTCAGCAGCCTCGGATCTCGACCAGAAACCCTCGGAGGACATCTTAAAAGACGCCTCGTTTGTGTTCAGTTGACCGTTCCACGCCCTCATCTTTATCCAAATGTGTGCATTTTAAGACATTTTAAAGCGCAAAATGTGTATTGAACTCACTTTGTATGTGAACAGTGTTTTGGTTAAAGTTGCCCGCACCTTTTTCAAAGGTACAGTCGGTAAGATTCAACAAGTGGTAAAGATACAAGATACAAGATTTTTATTCGCCATTTGTAACATAGATCTTAAAAACAACACCATAAAAATAAAAATTATATATGCAATAAAATAAACTAAAAAGAGCAGCAAAGTGACATGTGATATGTACATGGTTTATTTTCGACCAGACTGTAGGGGGAGAAGAGATGGAGCCCAGGGTGGTTGCAGTCCTTTATGATGGACATGGCCTTCTTCCGACATCTGGGCCTAAAGATCTCCTCAATGCATGGAAGTTCACACCCGATGATCTTCTCTGCCGTCCTCACGACCCTCTGGATGGCTTTCTTGTCCCGTGCAGTGGTGTTGCCGTACTACACAGTGACGCCACCTCTCTACGGTGCCACGGTAGAAGTTCACTAGCCACCTCTGGCCTATTCCGCTTCTCCTGAGGCACCACAGGGCATAGAGGTGCTGGTGTGCCTTCTTCAGCATGACCTCCATGTTGCGTGTCCAAGCCAGGTCATCGGAAATCTGTAGTCCCAGGAATCGGAAGCAGCTGACGACTTCCACCGGTGTCCCGTCCAGGCTGATGGTGGAGTGGGTGCCCCGGTGGCTCCTGAAGTCCACGATGAGCTCCTTAGTCTTGCTGACATTCAGTGCGAGGCTGTTGTCCTGGTACCATCGTGTCAGCCGGACCACCTCATGTCTGTACTCCGTCTCATCGCCCTCGCTTATCAAGCCGATTACTGTGGTGTCATCTGCAAACTTGATAATCCGATTATTGCCGTGGGTGGCAGTACAGTCATGTGTGTACAGCGAGTACAGCCGGGGACTGAGGCAGTAGCCTTGGGGTGCTCTGGTGTTGAGGACCAGAGTGGATGAGATGTTGTTCCCAATCTTCACCACTTGAGGCCTGCCCATCAGGAAGTCCATAATCCAGTTACAGATGGGGGCGCCCAGACCTAGGTCCCCCGGTTTCAGGACCAACTTGGAGGGAACGATGGTGTTGAACGCCGAGCTGTAGTCAATGAACAGCAGTCTGACGTAGGCGTCCCTCCTGTCTAAGTGCTGCAGGGCCGTGTGTAGCCAGGGAAATGGCGTCGTCTACAGACCTGTTTGGTCTGTATGCAAACTTGATTGGGTCTTGGGACTCAGGGATGGATAATATGCGACATATGACAAGTTCCTCCAGGCACTTCATAGCTGGGTGTTAAGCCACTGGACGATAGTCATTGAGGCTTGTTACCTTGGTCTTTTTGGGTAACGGCACGATGGTTGTCGCTTTGAAGCACGCTGGGACGACAGACAAGTTAAGTCAAGTTAATTGTCACTTCACAGTTTATACAAGTATAAGCAATGAGTGAAAATCTTATGTGAAATACCCGACGACAGACAGCAGCAAAAACTGACAGACAGCAGAAAAACTGAATAAAATAAAATCTAAGTAAAAAGTACAAACTGTATAAAGATAAATATATTAAAATATATTAAAAAAATATATATAAAAATGCATATATAAAATGCAATATATTAGCACAGAAAAAGAGCAATATATATATATATATAAATCAATGTAATAGAATATACATCGTTATATGCTATACACCCTTGTTCAGCAGCCTGATGGCCTGACTGTGGAAGCTATCTCTGAGTCTATTTGTACTGCACTTGATACTGCGGTATCGCCTGGCTGACGGTAAAAGTGAATACAGTTCGTGGCTGGGGTGGGCAATGTCTTTTATGATGCGTTTGGCCTTGGTCACACACCACTTGATGTATATATCCAGGAGGGAGGGAAGTTCACCTCCAACAGTATACTGGGCCATCCGCACCACCCTTTGAAGCGCTCTGCGCTCGGATGCGGTACAGTTCCCGTACCGGGCGGTGGTACACCCTGTAAGAACACTCTCGATTGTGCCGGTGTAGAATGTTCTCAGGATGCGGGGGCCCATGCTGAATTTCCTCAGACGCCTGAGGAAATACAGGTGTTGTTGGGTCCTTTTCACCACGTGTGTGGTGTGCGTGGACCATGTGAGGTCCTCGGAGATGTGCACGCAGAGGAAAGCTGCTGACCCTCTCTACTGGAACAAGACTGTTGCAGTGATGCATTGTAGATGTCGGTGAACACAGGAGCCAGCTGGTCAGCGCAGGTCCTGAAGACACGGGATGGAACTCCGTCTGGGCCGGCTGCCTTCCCTGCCTTCACGCTCCTGAAGATTCTGCGGACTTCGAACTCTGACAGTCCTCTGGGCTGATGTTCAAGTTGTTGGTCGGCTCATGGTCCCTTTCAAAGCGAGCAAAACACTTGTTTAACTCGTCTGGTAGGGTAGGGTCATTGTTGGTGACTGCCCCTGAGCTCCCCTTGTAGTTGGAGAGGACCTTCAGACCTTGCCACATACGTCTGGTGTCAGAGCCCCCGAACTGTAATTCCAATTTGTTTTTGTAATCCAATTTACCCTTCTTGATGGCTTTTCTGAGTTCGTACTTGGCCTTCTTATAGAGATCGGAGTCGCCTGTTGTAAAAGCGGTACTCCATTCCTTAAGTTTGCTCCGTATGTCAGCCTTCTTCCATGGTTTGCGGTTCGAAAATGAGCGATCAGACCTGGTCGGGATGCATTCTTCCACTAGCCTGTTAATGTATGCTGTGACATGATCTGCATACACATCAAGGTCAGTGGTCTTGAATACACTCCAGTCAATGATTTCTAGCACCACCTGTAGGTGTAGTACGGCATCGTCTGTCCAGCGACACTGGACAGACACTGGTTGCGAGAGACTGGACGTTGGCGAGGTGAATGCTCGATAGGGCTGGGTTCCATCGCCTCCAGCGTGTCCTGACCAGTAGGCCGCCACGGGACCCTCTCCTGCGGGGGCATTTGTTGTTGCCCCCCGGGGCTTGGTTGCTCCCCTCCCCCCTCTCTCCTTTGTCCCGCCGGATCTCCACAGGTAAGTCCCAGTGCTTTGTTGTGTTGTCTGTGGTTGTATTGTTCCGTAATTCCGAGTGTTTGGCGATCATATGTGATAACACACATGGTGACTAGCTATAGTCCTATAAAGTTACTTAAATATAAAGAAAAGTGCGAAAAAAAAGACAAGTAAAAAGTACAATTAAATTAAATAAGCTAAATAAAAGAGAACGAGATTTAGAAACTAAACAAACAATAACAACCGGCCCCTCCCACTCTGCTCCCTCCCTCCCACGTCTCTCCACCATTGAGAAGGGTTGGATTTCAGGCGTTTGCGATTGACAGAGAAGGTAAGAAGGGATCCAATCAGTGAAGAGATGGCCTGATTGGTCAGGGAAACGGTCTTCAAACAAACAGATACTCTCACTGTACATTCCACTCACTCATGGCATGGAGGACACTCCCATAAAAGCGGTATGGATCTAACGTGACAGCACCTGTAACTGTCTCAACTGAACCATTTCTTCATAGCCCGGCATAACACAACCACATCCCCCCGGCCTCGAGTGTGTAGCTCATCATCTTCCTATGTCCTCTTCCTGTGGGCCCGGAGCAGCGCTACGTTAGCATCACGGCTAATCAGGTTCCACACGGCTGGCTGGTCCTTTGTGTGCTGATGAAGCCTCTCCCCCGCTGCTATGTTCCCCAGGCTAATTGGGCGCAGGCATGATATGCTGCTAATGTTCTGGGGATCAACGTACGTGTATGTACGTGTGTGTGTGTGTGTGAGAGAGAGAGAGAGAGAGAGGGAGTGTGTGTGAGTGTTTGTGTTTGAGAGAGAGTTTGGTTGTGTGTGTTTGTGTGTGTGTATGTGTGTGCTTGGATGTGAGAGGGAGTTTGTGCGTGTGTGTGTGTGTGTGTGTGTGTGAGAGAGGGAGTAAGAGTGTGAATGGAGTGTGTGAATATGAAGGCAAAAGGGAGAGTGTGTGTGTGTGTGTGTGTATATATGTGTGTGTGTATATGTGTGTGTGTGTGTGTGTGTATATGTGTGTGTGTGTGTGGGTCTGTGTGAGAGAGAGAGAAAGAGTGAGTGTGCCAGAGTGTGTGTGTGAGATGAATGAGTGACACGGTCGTCTCTTGGAACCAATTAGGAGAGAATGTGTTGGATCTGAGTGAAAGGCTCCTGTTTGAGTGAGTGTGTAGCCCCGGTCAGACTCCATTATGCCTGTTAACCTAAATGCACTTAACAAAGTAATCCCAACATGAATGAAACACGGCCAAACCCCCATGTTTGTGGTGTTGTGCTTTACTTACATCGCAGCTTTAAATACTGTAGCAGTTAAGTCATTTAGATCACAATTAAGACCCGTTATCCAAGTACATACAGGCAATCAGCGAGTAGAGGGTTAGATATCTGAGTGTGTGTGTGTGTGTGTGCGTGTGTGCGCACAGAGTTAGTGTGTGTGTGTCTCTTCTCTCACTTCTCCTTGTATCCTACCTTCCCTTTGTTTCCAGTCCTCCATTGATAATGATATTATTGTTATTATGTTCTGGTTTCCCCCCTCCCCTCCTCTGCCCCCGTGAGGCTGGAGGCTGGAGGCTGGAGGCTACAGGCTAATGCTTTCCATCTCATTCCCCGCTGTAATTGGTTCAGCTCGGTCCCACGGGAGTCGCTGCGTCCAAACAAGCCGTAGTCATGGTGTTCTGTTAGCAGCGCGGTTCGGCGTGTCCGTCATTCAAACACACGCCACTCAGAGGAACCAGAGACGCCCTTGGCTCCGGCTCCGGGGATATCAGGGCTTCCATGGGAGCCCGGGTCCTTAGAGGATTCTCTTTCTGCTCATGGAGGCAGAACACGTCACCCCAATGTCATCAATTGTTCTCAAGACTAATTTGGTTTAATCTGGTATTCTTATCATACCAACCAACTTGCTGTTTCATGTCATTATGTTTTGACATGAACCATGACCAACATTTATACAAAATTATAATTATAATCATTTAGATAAATATAAAATGTATATGGTTCCTTTTTGCATTTGCTGAATGACTGTAATGTAATGTGATGTAATATTAATAATATGTAATATATGCAATATTCATTGTTCTGAGGTTGTGATAATGACGTTGAATGTACAGTGAAATGTTTGGTGGAGCTTCTCTTTATCTTATTGAGATGTTTCCATCCCTTGGCTTCTAGAACGTCCTTACAGAGCTGTATGGTTACTGGACGTGCTTCCAAAGGTCAGCCGTCAAAATGTGTTCCTTTGTGGATCTCTTCGAGAATTGTCTGAGAGAAAGTATTTTCTAAAATGTTTTGTTTGATTTTAAGAATTGCTGTATTTATTGATTCATGTGTTTCGGAATGCAGGCTTGTGTAGTTTAATTTAAGGTTCCAATTCACCTCTAGCCTTGGATGTGTTGAACGGATCCATAAGACGGCTCTGTTATGATCCATTTGATGGTAGTTATTGGACAGAGGAGCTTGCTTCCAATTTTCCTGGAAATGAACAATATTAATGGTTTTATTTCATGGGGAAAAAGAATGAAACCACCTTTCTGTGAACCCAGAATGATTTGATTTCATGGCGTCCGTCTGTAATTGCCAATAAACTAAACTAAGGTGCCTACAACTAAAGGTCACGAGAAAGCGTGACTCGTTGTCCCCCTGCTGGTACGGTCGTACTCCTGCAGGTTTACAGACCGCCTCCATCTCTCCAAAAGAATTAGAGCAACTTTGACATTTCTCCTTCCTCTCCCTCCTCGTAAAACAACACAGAACCGCACACAGCCCTTCTCAGAAGGTCTTAATGCTAAAAGGCTTTAATGCTGTGATAGATGCACATTTAAGGTACTACAGCTGGGATAGATGATAATGAACAGTACTACAGATGGGATAGATGATAATGAACAGTACTACAGCTGGGATAGATGATCATGAACAGTACTACAGCTGGGATAGATGATAATGAACAATACTACAGCTGGGATAGATGATAATGAACAGTACTACAGCTGGGATAGATGATAATGAACAGTACTACAGCTGGGATAGATGATAATGAAAGGTACTGCTGATAGTGAGGTACGGCCACAGGCCCTCTGTAGTGAAGGGAAACTCGGTTGCGGGGAGATGACAAACAAACTTTGTTTGACGTCTTTGTCTCGGCCAACGGTTCCTTGGAGCTGTAAAATGGGCGGTTTGCTCATTATTGGCTGGTGGGGGGGCTGGTTTAGTGGTTTAGTGGGTCCTCTGGGCCTCAGGCCGCAATAAGTGTCTGGCTGCTTGCTAACCCCCATCACGTCGCTCTGGGGGGAGAGGAGTGTGGGGGAGAGGAGGGAGGGGGGGAGGAGGGTGGGGTTGGGACGGTAGCAGGGGGGGGGGGGGGGGGTAACTTGTGTGCAGTGTGACTGAAAATGCCTCTTTCATCCGGGAAAGGATATGTCTGCTTCGATATCCCCATGACACTCGTGGCTGTGTAAAGCAGAGAGGCAGGGAGAGGAGGAGGAGGAGGAGGAGGAGGAGGAGGAGGAGGAGGAGGAGGAGGAGGAGGAGGAGGAGGAAGAGGATGGGGGGGAAGTGCTATGGCTCTGTTTGCCAGGCACCGCCCTACTTCTCCTCCTCCTCCTCCTCCTCCTCCTGCTCCTCCTCCTGCTCTTCCTCCTCCTCCTCCTCCTCCTCCTCCTCCTCCTCCTCCTCCTCCTCCTCCTCCTCCTCCTCCTCCTCCTCTTCTACACGCTCTCTCTTCTCCCCACATGCTCTCACACACCTCCCCTATGCCTCCTCTTTCGGGGGTGGGGGGGAAGCCTGGGAGCTGGTAATTCATTGGAGGTTTATGACATATGCAAAGAGGAGGGGGGGGGATGTATTGAAAACCTGGAGATGTCGACCGGAGAGCCATCACATCACACACCCCCCCCCCCCCCCCCCCACCTGCTACCTCCCGTCCGACAGCCCCTCCCCCACAGTAGTACCTGTCAGGTGAGCAGTGGTGTATGTCCCTGAGTTCCACTGGCACAGTATCCACTGTCCCTGCTCACCGCTTGATGCAACATCTCTCTCTGCTACACCACTCCCCCCCCGCTCCCCCACCCACACCTGCTCCTCCTCCTCCTCCACCTGCTCCTCCTCCTCCTCCACCTGCTCCTCCTCCACCCACACCTGCTCCTCCTCCTCCTCCTCCTGCTCCACTTCCACCTCCTCCTCCTCCTCCTCCTCCTCCTCCTCCTCCTCCTCCTCCTCCTCCTGCTCCTCCTCCTCCCCCTCCTCCTCCTCCTCCTCCTCCTCCACCTCCTCCTCCCCCTCCTCCTCCTCCCCCTCCTCCTCCTCCTCCTCCTCCTCCTGTGAGATGAGCTATGGCTCCCCCCACTCATTTCCCTTTGATCTAAATGAGTTGTCTATCTTGATGTTGTTGCAGGAGGCTGAAAGGATTTCACCTTTGTTACCTTTTAGGGATTTTAATGTTGTAATTTGACACGATTGTTGAGTTGCTCCTCAGATGTTTGTATTCCTCCACTTATCCACGTGTCTTCTCTCAGATCTCCCCTCCTCCATCCGGGGGTGTGGGTACCGTGTGTGTGTGTGTGTGTTCTGGGAGAATGAGGGAGGATTCATGGGGGCTTCATGACCGAAAGGTCACAGGCGTTAACAGGGCGCCATCTTGAGCCCACGGCCCGTCCGTCCAGCCGGCGGCGGCAGCCGCTCGTATTTTAGGATTTCATTTTGTTTAACTGCGGCCTCGCTGCTCGTAAACCAACGTGGAAATGGACAAAAAGCCGATGGACTCCGATGTGCGTTCCGAGTTTAAAGCCTTCGGAAAC
>CM051020.1:1693918-1701418 GCA_027704905.1 Muraenolepis orangiensis
TTTCCATCGCCAAAAGTGCTGAGGCAGCACCTATAGCAGACGCCCCCCAGACGCCCACTGGGTTCACCGTCTCCCACATGGGACTCTAACGGACTCTCACTCCAGAAGGCCCATAATAGATTGGCCCTGCCTGCTGAACCCTCCCTCCCAGCGCTCTGTAAACCGCCAGTCCAACGGGTCCATAGCGCTATTGTAGATTACCCGGAGAACCGCTCGGCCTCGGCTAAGACCTCCTACCCTAGAGCATTCCATAAAGTTTACTATTGTTGTACGGGAGCGAGCAACATGGAGAAAAGTTTAGTGCACTGGACGGAACGTATCGGAATGTATTCACGATACGCTGATGACGTCAGTTTGTCTTTTCAGAGTTCATTAAATCTATACAGTCCAATCCGCAAAAACCCATTACGATTTTTTTCAATACGTGTTTGGATTTGTTTCTGTCTTGTCGTCATAATTAATAAAGAGTGGTATGTCGTAAAATAAATATGGATATTGACGCGTTAGGGACTTGGCGATGAAGCCTCATATTGCAGTACCACCGGCCCATAGTCTGCTATGGATTAGTAATCCTCTTTATCGTTCTTTATTTTATATTATACCGGCTTGCTGCAGTCAGCTCGCATTAAAAACCACAAGAGCAATCTCATTGGTGGGGATATAATATCCATGTGAGGGCGGTAAAGACCGGCCGCTGTGTGTGTTTACCTCTGTTTGTCTATTGACCGGTCGGGGCGCCCTCCACGCTTAAAACAAGCACTCCCCGTCGCTCGGCCAACAACTACCTCCCCCGCGTTACCGCCCACTCCGGTCCTCCTCCTGGTCCTACTTCCTCCTTCTGAAGACCCGCTGGTTCCCTTCTGTAGCCTGACTGCCCTCACCACCACCCAGCTCCTACCTCCTCCACCCCCACCCCCACCACCCAGCTCCTACCTCCTCCACCCCCACCCCCACCACCCAGCTCCTACCTCCTCCACCCCCACCCCCACCACCCAGCTCCTACCTCCTCCACCCCCACCCCACCACCCAGCTCCTACCTCCTCCACCCCCACCCCCACCACCCAGCTCCTACCTCCTCCACCCCCACCCCCACCACCCAGCTCTACCTCCTCCACCCCCCACACCCCCACCTACCCCACCCACCCCAGCTCCTACCTCCTCCACCCCCACCCCCACCAGCCTACCTCCCCACCCACCCCACCCACACCCAGCTCCTACTGTTACTATCATAACATGTCATTAGCATTACACTATCATAACATGTCATTAACATTACACTATCATAACATGTCATTAGCATTACACTATCATAACATGTCATTAGCATTACACTATCATAACATGTCATTAACATTACACTATCATAACATGTCATTAACATTACACTATAATAACATGTCATTAACATTACACTATCATAACATTGTCATTAACATTACACTATCATAACATGTCATTAACATTACACTATCATAACATTGTCATTAACATTACACTATCATAACATGTCAGTAACATTACACTGTCATAACATGTCATTAACATTACACTATCATAACATTGTCATTAACATTACACTATCATAACATGTCATTAACATTACACTATCATAACATGTCATTAACATTACACTGTCATAACATGTCATTAACATTACACTATCATAACATGTCATTAACATTACACTATCATAACATGTCATAACATGTCATTAACATTACACTATCATAACATGTCATTAACATAACACTATCATATCATGTCATTAACATTACACTATCATAACATGTCATTAACATAACACTATCATATCATGTCATTAACATTACACTATCATAACATGTCATTAACATTACACTATCATAACATGTCATTAACATTACTCTATCATACTTTGCTGGGCTTTCTGGACTCACTGTGCACTACTGGCACTTTAAATGCTTTTGAAACTTTTTTGTAAAAAATAAATAAATAAAAAAACCATGTAGATATCATTTAAGTCACTTTGCTGCTCTTTTTTTGTTGAGTTGTTTTTGAGGTGTTTACTGCGGGAGGGAATGGGGAGTAAGCGTTCCTATGTACTTGCTCCCTGCCTGACGTGTTTGAGGGAGCCCCCTTACCCTGACCCCTGACCCCTGACCCCTGACCCTCCTCCTGATGCCAGGTTCAAGACATCCGTGCATTAAGGTCTTGATCACCTTCCTTTTTAAATAGTGTACACGGTGGTTTATGTCACAGTGGTATGTCACTTGTAATGGATACCAAGAGCCACCTCTCTGTCTCGGTCCGTTGATCACTCCCCGTTGCTCGTCCTCTCTCTCTCTCTCTCTCTCTCTCTCTCTCTCTCTCTCTCTCTCTCTCTCTCTCTCTCTCTCTGTCTCTCTCTCTCTCTCTCCTCTCTCTCTCTCTCTCTCTCTCTCTCTCTCTCTCTCCCTCTCTCTCTCTTACTCTCCCGCATCCTCTCTGACTCTCGTTTTCTCTCTCTTCTTCTCTCTCCTCTTTTTCTCTTTCTCTTTCTCTCTCTCTCTCTCTCTCTCTCTCTCTCTCTCTCTCTCTCTCTCTCTCTCTCTCTCTCTCTCTCTCTCTCTCTCTCTCTCTCTCTCTCCCGCATCCTCCCTCCCTCTCTTGCTTTCTCTCCACTGCTGCAACCTACAATACACATGGAGAGAGAGAGAGAGAGAGAGAGAGAGAGGAGAGAGAGAGAGGGGGGGGCGGAGAGAGAGAGAAGAGAGAGGAGAGAAGGGGAGGAGGGGGGGTGGGGAGAGACAGGGAGATGATAGAGGGAGGGATAGGCAGAAGGTGTGAGGCAGGGAGGGAGAGGGAGAGAAGAGAGAGAGGAGGGAGAAGATAGTCTGAATGAGAGAGAGAGAGGGGAGAGAGAGGTAGAAGGGACAGGGGGGAGGGGGGATGCATAAGGTAAGAGGGGGGAGGGAGAGAGGGAGGGAGGGAGGGAGGGAGGGAGGGAGGGAGGGATTTAAGAGTTGGAGGGGCTAAGCGGACCCTTGGAAGTCTCCTGTCCTCCAGAATGGATCTGGGCACTTATGGTCTCTGAGCGCTTGATTGATTAACAGGCAGTCCAATCAAAGCATTGCTAGCGACCAATTGGCGCCCGGCTGGCGTGCGAGGAGGAGGGGCCTAAACGGAGCTTCTCCTGGCCGTCGGCCCGCGGCCTGCGGGCGTCGGGCCGCGGCCTGCGGGGCGGCAGGCCGTCGGCCCGCGGGCCGCGGGGCGGCAGGACGTCGGGCCGCGGCTGCGGGGCGTCGGGCCGCGGCTTAAGGAGCGCATTGTAGGACGTGGTTAACCACGTCATGATAATACGTGGTTAACCATGTCATGATAATACGTGGTTAACCATGTCATGATAATACGTGGTTAACCATGTCATGATAATACGTGGTTAACCATGTCATGATAATACGTGGTTAACCATGTCATGATAATACGTGGTTAACCATGTCATGATAATACGTGGTTAACCATGTCATGATAATACGTGGTTAACCATGTCATGATAATACGTGGTTAACCATGTCATGATAATACGTGGTTAACCATGTCATGATAATAGCCACTCAGCACGTTGACACCACCGCCTCCAACATGGTGAGAATCGTTGAACTATTTAATGATTTCATTACACTTTGTCTCGTTTGGAGTTAGCCGCTCGGTTGGGCAACGGCCGACAACTTTAAAAGCGCCGCGGAGCGTAGCTAAATTCCTATTCAGCGTCTGTGGGATTATTTGGGTGCGTGCGTTGCTTGGTTACGGCTTGTATTGTTTGACAGTTGTTGTATTTGTCTTCTGATGATGAGGATTTGCGTTGCGTTGCTTATCTGCGGGCGACTCGACGGCGGTTGTGAAGGCACGGTGTGGAACTGACAAAGAGATGTGACCAAAAACCTAAATGTATTTTACGAAGAATGTTTTGTGCCGTGAAGGTGACGGCGTTTCATGTGTTGCTTGAGATTCCTCCACTCATTAGGTGCTCCTGTCTAGAAGCGTGTTGTTCCTCTTCCTCCGCCCGGCGGGTGGAGCGATTGTGGGGGTTTGTTGATGTTGGTCTCGCTCCCCCGCCCCGCCCCTCGCGAGCTTCTCAAGGCCCCGGCCAGGAGTTAAATCAAGCGCCGCCTGCCTGCGGTCAGCTCATCAGTTTGTCATCTTTCTTGGCGGGTTCCCGGAGGTTAGGCCACCTCAGCAGAAGGGGGGTAGGGGGTAGGGGGTAGGGGGTAGGGGTAGGGGGTAGGGGTAGGGGTAGGGGGTAGGGGGTAGTGGGGTAGGGGGTAGGGGGTCGGCTGTGTGCCAGGACGCCTCAACATGCCTCGCTTTGCTTTCCCTGTAGGGATGAATTGTTGGTGCCTGTGAAAGCAGCCTTGGCTACAAAAGCCTCCGCTTCCGGGAGCTTCTGGAGTGATACAAATGGTCTGCCTTGATCACATGGGGTGGTGGTGGTGTAGGATGGGGGTGGTGGTGGTGTAGGGTGGTGGTGGTGGTGTAGGGTGGTGGTGGTGGTGGTGTAGGATGGGGTGGTGGTGTAGGATGGGGGTGGTGGTGTAGGATGGGGTGGTGGTGTAGGGTGGGGGTGGTGGTGGTGTAGGATGTGGTGGTGGTGGTGTAGGATGGGGTGGTGGTGTAGGATGGGGTGGTGGTGGTGTAGGATGGGGTGGTGGTATAGGATGGGGTGGTGGTGTAGGGTGGTGGTGGTGGTGTAGGATGGGGTGGTGGTGGTGTAGGGTGGGGGTGGTGGTGTAGGATGGGGGTGGTGGTGTAGGATGGGGTGGTGGTGGTGTAGGATGGGGTGGTGGTGGTGTGGTATGGGGTGGTGGTGGTGTAGGATGGGGGTGGTGGTGGTGTAGGATGGGGTGGTGGTGGTGGTGTAGGATGGGGTGGTGGTGTAGGGTGGTGGTGGTGGTGTAGGATGGGGGTGGTGGTGTAGGATGGGGTGGTGGTGTAGGATGGGGTGGTGGTGGTGTAGGATGGGGGTGGTGGTGTAGGATGGGGTGGTGGTGTAGGATGGGGCTGGTGGTGTAGGGTGGGGGTGGTGGTGGTGTAGGATGGGGTGGTGGTGTAGGATGGGGTGGTGGTGGTGTAGGGTGGTGGTGGTGGTGTAGGATGGGGGTGGTGGTGTAGGGTGGTGGTGGTGGTGTAGGATGGGGTGGTGGTGGTGTAGGATGGGGTGGTGGTGGTGTGGTATGGGGTGGTGGTGGTGTAGGATGGGGGTGGTGGTGGTGTAGGATGGGGTGGTGGTGGTGGTGTAGGATGGGGTGGTGGTGTAGGGTGGTGGTGGTGGTGTAGGATGGGGTGGTGGTGTAGGATGGGGTGGTGGTGTAGGATGGGGTGGTGGTGGTGTAGGATGGGGGTGGTGGTGTAGGATGGGGTGGTGGTGTAGGATGGGGCTGGTGGTGTAGGGTGGGGGTGGTGGTGTAGGATGGGGTGGTGGTGGTGTAGGGTGGTGGTGGTGGTGTAGGATGGGGGTGGTGGTGTAGGGTGGTGGTGGTGGTGTAGGATGGGGGTGGTGGTGGTGTAGGGTGGTGGTGGTGGTGTAGGATGGGGTGGTGGTGTAGGATGGGGGTGGTGGTGTAGGATGGGGTGGTGGTGGTGTAGGATGGGGTGGTGGTGTAGGGTGGGGGTGGTGGTGTAGGATGGGGTGGTGGTGTAGGATGGGGTGGTGGTGGTGTAGGATGGGGTGGTGGTGGTGTAGGATGGGGGTGGTGGTGGTGTAGGATGGGGTGGTGGTGGTGTAGGATGGGGTGGTGGTGGTGTAGGATGGGGTGGTGGTGGTGTAGGGTGGGGTGGTGGTGTAGGATGGGGTGGTGGTGGTGTAGGATGGGGTGGTGGTGTAGGATGGGGTGGTGGTGGTGTAGGATGGGGTGGTGGTGTAGGATGGGGTGGTGGTGGTGTAGGATGGGGTGGTGGTGGTGTAGGATGGGGGTGGTGGTGGTGTAGGATGGGGGTGGTGGTGGTGTAGGATGGGGTGGTGGTGTAGGATGGGGTGGTGGTGTAGGATGGGGTGGTGGTGGTGTAGGATGGGGGTGGTGGTGTAGGATGGGGGTGGTGGTGGTGTAGGGTGGGGGTGGTGGTGTAGGATGGGGGTGGTGGTGGTGTGGGATGGGGTGGTGGTGGTGTAGGATGGGGTGGTGGTGTAGGGTGGTGGTGGTGGTGTAGGATGGGGGTGGTGGTGTAGGATGGGGTGGTGGTGGTGTAGGGTGGGGGTGGTGGTGTAGGGTGGTGGTGGTGGTGTAGGATGGGGGTGGTGGTGTAGGATGAGGTGGTGGTGGTGTAGGGTGGGGGTGGTGGTGTAGGATGGGGTGGTGGTGGTGTAGGATGGGGTGGTGGTGTAGGATGGGGGTGGTGGTGGTGTGGGATGGGGTGGTGGTGGTGTGGGATGGGGTGGTGGTGGTGTAGGATGGGGTGGTGGTGGTGTAGGATGGGGTGGTGGTGGTGTAGGATGGGGTGGTGGTGGTGTAGGATGGGTGGTGGTGGTGTAGGATGGGGTGGTGGTGTAGGATGGGGGTGAAGGTTGTGTTACTTGTTGCATGAGGAGGGGAGGGATGACAGACCAAAGAGAAGGTGTATATTTTACTAGGTATTACTGAATTATTAGTTTATCATTATTGTACTTAAAGTGTACGGTGGGATATGCTTGCAGAAACACAAAACAGATATTATTAAAATATTAGTTCAATATAACATTATAGTACATCACTGTCAAGAGAAGGGAAACAGGTTTAACAACTCACGTCCCACAAAGATCATATCAAAGGTGTTCCTATAGTTTTAAATAGCACAGCACTAAGAGGAGGCTGACATGTAGGCTTACATGGAGGTCGGAAAGACTGACCTGGGAACACATTACGGGTTACGGGTTAAATTCCCTGTTAAATCCAGACTCCCACTTGAGTGCCCTTGACCGCAAACAAAACCCAGCCTGGAAGCGGTCCGTTCCCCAGTCCGGTTCATCAGGGAAGGTCCAAGACAACGTGTTCCTTGACTTGTTCCCGGTTCCTGGGAGCCGGCAGACGGCTCACAGTAAACCATGGCTCACGGTTTCCATCACGGCAGGCTGAACTGAACACAGGGTCTCGGAGGCTGGGTTTGAATCCCTGCCTTCGGGGAGGCCGCCTCGCCGCCTCGCCGCCTCGCGGGCCGGGGAAATGAGATCGACAGCTCCGTCAGCTGTGACTTTTTAAAAGAATAGGAATCGCATTAGTTTAGTGTTTTTTTCCCCTGCTCTTGACGGTTGAATGTTTCTGTGGTTGTATTCTAAGCCTGAGTGGGTGGCTGTAATGTATAATAGACTCAGTATATATAGTATATCATATAATATATTATATATATAGTATACCGTGACATAAAGTTGAAGCGGTTGGATAGGTTCTCCCTCCCTACAGGCGAGGAAATAACTTAACAAAATAAAGTCACATCCCTCCTATGGTTTATTTCCCCCCCTGTCCTATTATACCGATGTTATTTTACTTTGTGGCATTTCATAAACAACAATGT
>CM051020.1:1706418-1708918 GCA_027704905.1 Muraenolepis orangiensis
TGGTATAGTTCGCACAGTGTGTGTGTCTGTGTGTGCGTGTCTGTGCGTGTGTGTCTGTGTGTGTGTGTGTCTGTGTGTGTGCGTGTGTGAGAGAGACTGAGTTTTGCAGATCTTTGTAGTTCCTTTCGAAGTGATGACATAGTTTGTGGTTCTTTCACCAGCGTGTGTAACCTCCCGTGGATCCTGGGTTGATCTCCGTACGTCTCATCAAGAAGTGATCAGTAAGCCGCCAGAGGACAGCTGTTGAATGACGACAAACCCTCACTCGGGGAATTAAAAGCCGCACGCCGCTGCCCCCTGGCGGCGGTCACTGGGTGTTTCACCTCCGCAGTGACAGAGCTGTCCTCTTATCTCCCTCTGGCCCGGTGTGAGGAGAACATTAAGGGCTGATTTCATTTGCCACAGTCCATGAAGCTAAGCTCATCTCTGTGTGGTAATGTAATGTAATGGGTGTAGCGATGGGGTGAGATAGGAGGTGAGAGAGAGAGAGAGTAAGAGAGAGAGAGAGAGAGAGAGAGAGAGAGAGAGAGAGAGAGAGAGAGAGAGAGAGAGAGAGAGAGAGAGAGAGAGAGAGAGAGGGGGCGAGAGAGAGAGAGAGAGAGAGAGAGAGAGAGGGGGGGAGAGAGAGAGAGAGAGAGAGAGAGAGAGAGAGAGAGAGAGAGAGAGAGAGAGTGGACAGAGATTAAAAAAAGAAGAGAAGATGAGATAAGGAGGGAGGATGGGGATGGGGAGAGTTCAAACGCAGGCCAACACTTTCCGTTTCTCAGTGTTTATAAAAAACATTAACAGTTTTTTATTAACTATCCTTACATCTCCCTCTCTTTTATGATGCACGTGCATCTTTATTTATGCAATTATTAACATTAGTTTTATATATATATATAATAAAATACACAGATTGTCCCACATCCAAGTCACGCTTGAATCTTCTTCACGATGAACACATCGTGAGAGGAGAGACCCAGAGAGGAGGAAGAGAGACCCAGAGAGGAGAGAGAGAGACCCAGAGAGGAGGAAGAGAGACCCAGAGAGGAGGAAGAGAGACCCAGAGAGGAGAGAGAGAGACCCAGAGAGGAGAAGAGAGACCCAGAGAGGAGAGAGAGACCCAGAGAGGAGGAGAGAGACCCAGAGAGGAGGAGAGAGACCCAGAGAGGAGAGAGAGACCCAGAGAGGAGAGAGAGAGACCCAGAGAGGAGAGAGAGACCCAGAGAAGAGGAAGAGAGACCCAGAGAGGAGGAAGAGAGACCCAGAGAGGAGGAAGAGAGACCCAGAGAGGAGAGAGAGAGACCCAGAGAGGAGAGAGAGAGACCCAGAGAGGAGAGAGAGAGACCCAGAGATGGATGTTGATTGTGTAAACAATACAGCACCAGACATGAGTTTGCTGTTATGTTTATGAAGATGTCAATTCAATTTTATTTGTATGTTTTTGTACGCTATACGTTTCAATTTGGCTGGTCGTTGAATGGTCGTTTGTGTGTTAATATCTCACCGCTAGGGGGCGCTGCTGTACTCTGAATAATTCTACCCAGAACACAGATCCAGATCCACAACAACCAGACCTTCATGTCCATACCCTCACGGTGTGTGTGCTCATGGAGTGAGGGAGGGACATGGAGGAACTAACACTATCTGTGAAGTCATCTTGTTCCGTCCCGTAAATATCCGTTAAGTCTAATGTGTATTTTAGACTATGTGTTATCAATATATAGCGACTTACCGTGAGAGAACTAATGTCTGTTTGTCTCTCTTCCGAATCCGAATTAGAGGATCGTTTTTTGCCCTTGGATTTGAACCGAAAGATGTGTGTTGTGTGTGTGTGTGTGTGTGTGTGTGTGTGTGTGTGTGTGTGTGTGTGTGTGTGTGTGTGTGTGTGTGTGTGTCGTCGGGGGGAGCATCAGACCTGTCTCCCCCACCCCCCCTCGCCCCCTCCCCACCGCTACGTGCTGTGACTCCAGAGTGAGGAGTCTGACACACACACACACACACACACACCACACACACACACACACACACACACACCGCTGTGCGGAGGCTGTTTCTCGGTCCAGAGACCCCGGCGGTTGCGTCCTTCTCGTCATCCTCGTCATGTGTTTGTCCTGCGATCGACTCTGACTTGAGCAGCGCAGCGGGGGGTCCGTCTGACTCCACCTCCACCTCCACCTCCACCACCCACCATGGCGTCTCTGTATCAGAGGTTCGCGGGTACAGTCATCATCGACACCAACAAGTCGTTCCCTCCGGAGGCGAGTCGTCTCCTCCTCCTCCTGGGACAACAAGGGGTCGACGAGGAGGACGAGGCGAGGACCGCCCCCCCCGACGACCCCGCTCCTGGTCCTGGTCCTGGTCCCGGACCGGAGTCACTGCGGCACCGGTTCCAACGCCACCGCGAAGACGAGGATGTAAGAATGAACTGAATTCATTTTTTTATAAATATTATTTTTACATTAAGAAAACTTTAACCGATGTTCAATGACTCATTGGTGTGATGACTCATTGCGCT
>CM051020.1:1713918-1733918 GCA_027704905.1 Muraenolepis orangiensis
GTAGCTGTACATGCACTGCATTTTGATCCAGGGATTCTAAACTACCTCTGAATTGCTATCGCTTTAGAAAGCATATCTTCGATTAATTATTAAAAGATGGCACAGTATGTAAATATCAAGGTTACCTATTCTTTAATCTGCTAACATTTCAGTTGGGCTTAATTATTTATTTCATAAGTTATGAATTTCAGGGTGGTGTAATTAAATATGAGCCACAATGTCTCCCATGTATAAAAAGTATAAAAAGGTTTAAATCATCACCCCACCCTCACCCTCATCCACCCCCACCCTCATCACCCCACCCCCACCCTCATCACCCCACCCTCACCCTCATCCATCCCTACCCTCATCCACCCCCACCCTCATCCACCCCCACCCTCATCACCCCACCCTCACCCTCATCCATCCCTACCCTCATCCACCCTCACCCTCATCCACCCTCACCCTCATCCACCCCCACCCTCATCCACCCTCACCCTCATCCACCCTCACCCTCATCCATCCCTACCCTCATCCACCCTCACCCTCATCCACCCCCACCCTCACCCTCATCCACCCCCACCCTCATCCACCCTCACCCTCATCCACCCTCACCCTCATCCATCCCTACCCTCATCCACCCTCACCCTCATCCACCCCCACCCTCACCCTCATCCACCCTCACCCTCATCCATCCCTACCCTCATCCACCCCACCCTCATCCACCCCACCCTCATCCACCTCCACCCTCATCCACCCTCACCCTCATCCGGCCCAGGGTCATGTGGTCTGTCTCCAGGGGGCCGTGGGGGCCCAGGGTCATGTGGTCTGTCTCCAGGGGGCCGTGGGGGCCCAGGGTCATGTGGTCTGTCTCCGGGGGGCCGTGGTGGCCCAGGGTCATGTGGTCTGTCTCCAGGGGGCCGTGGTGGCCCAGGGTCATGTGGTCTGTCTCCGGGGGGCCGTGGTGGCCCAGGGTCATGTGGTCTGTCTCCTGGGGGCCGTGGTGGCCCAGGGCCTTCAGAGGGGGTTGAGGAACAGCCCAACTTAATTCAATCTTCTTCCTCTGTGTCCCGTCTCTCTCTGTCTCTCGATCTATCGTAGTGTCTGTCTCTCGCCCCACCCCTCCTCTCTCTGTCTCTCGATCTATCGTAGTGTCTGTCTCTCGCCCCACCCCTCCTCACTCTGCTGGGCTTCATTTGTTTTTTAAATCAAATCAGGCTAATTCTACGTTCCTCAACAGCTCGACTCAAACAGGAGACTGACCTATGGTTCATCTGACCTATGGTTCATCTGACCTATGGTTCATCTGACCTATGGTTCATCTGACCTATGGTTCATCTTACCTATGGTTCATCTGACCTATGGTTCAGAGACACTGACCTATGGTTCATTAGACCTATGGTTCATTAGACCTATGGTTCATCTGACCTATGGTTCATCTGACCTATGGTTCATCTGACCTATGGTTCAGAGACACTGACCTATGGTTCATTAGACCTATGGTTCATCAGACCTATGGTTCATCAGACCTATGGTTCATCTGACCTATGGTTCATCAGACCTATGGTTCATCAGACATCTCACCGCTCTCAGCAGGACACTCAGACACCAGCTGAGTGTTGGAATTTCTCGTCCAATCTGTTACGGTAAATGAGTCAATAAAGAGTTTGAGCGATGAGGACATGCATTCTGGACCATCACAGTTACAGTCTCTATATTTTTTAAATATAACACTATTTAGCAATATTTACATATTAAGCAGTAAAGCAAAGATTCCAGAATGTGTCAGCGGTCCTCGGGGTAGCGTTGCAGTGTTATCGCCCTGCATGTTCCACTCTGCAGCGGGACCCATCGATCAGGCTTCTGGATTACTGCAGTGGGGCTCCCTAGCGGCCACCTTGCAATACACTGTAGACATCCCATAATCTCTGGTTGGTTTAACAGATCCCCCCCCCCCTCTCTCTCTCTCTCTCTCTCTCTCTCTCTCTCTCTCTCTCTCTCTCTCTCTCTCTGATGAGGAAGAGAGGGAGGAGCAGGAAGGCAGGAGGAGAATGACAAAGAGGAAGGTGAGAGGGGGGTGTAGAAGTAGGACAGGGTGGATAGGGGGTGAGGGAGAGGGGGTGAGGAGGAAGGGGAGGAGGAGAAAGAGAGAAGGATTTAGTAAGAGGAGGAAGATGAAGCGAATGACAAAGAGAGGGTGAAGTGAAGTGAAGGAGGGGGAGGAGGAGGAGGAGGAGGAGGAGGAGGAGGAGGAGGAGGAGGAGGAAGTGGGGGATCAAGTTGAATCAAGATAGTGCTCCTCTATCTCCACTGGGCTTAAGATGAGCTTTGTCTGTTTTTGGAGCTTTAGGGTTTCTCTCTCTCTCTCTCTCTCTCTCTCTCTCTCTCTCTCTCTCTCTCTCTCTCTCTCTCTCTCTCTCTCTCTCTCTCTCTCTCTCTCTCTCTCTCTCCCTCTCTCTCTCTCTGCATGTAGACAACTCAAACGTGCTTCACAAGCACAATTGTGAAGCACACACACACAAACACACCCAACCACACGTGCATCTACGTGTGCACGAAGATACACACTCGTTTACATGCATGGTTATATGCAGACACATGTTCTCACACACATGCACACATACATTCAGACACCCGGGGACACACACACACACACACACACACACACACACACACACACACACACACACACACACACACACACACACACACACACACACACACACACACACACACACACTTACAGAAGTACACAGGCCTAAAAGGTGTTCCTCTTTCCCAGTCTAGGGGCTCTAAGTGGTGGTTTTTATTATTTATGGACCTGGGCGGTTTGGTGAAGATTTGTGATGAAAACACAGAGAATCTCCTCCTCCATCGCCAACACAAGCTGATTAAATACTTACTGCACAACGTAAACCAGAGGTAACAGACCCTGTTATCAGAACATCCAAGATGACAAGTGTGCGCCTTTTAGTCACACTTCAGGTTTTGTCTTTTTGTTTAATTGATTTATTTTCTGTCGGTGTGGTGTGTCACCCTGTCATCTCCTCTGTCACCACTAGAGGGCGCTCCTGTTCCCATCCGAGAGGGAGGGAGGGAGGGAGAGAGAGAGAGAGAGAGAGAGAGAGAGAGAGAGAGAGAGAGAGAGAGAGAGAGAGAGAGAGAGAGAGAGAGAGAGAGCGAGAGAGAGAGAGAGAGAGAGAGAGAGAGAGAGAGAGAGAGAGAGAGAGAGAGAGAGAGAGAGAGAGAGAGAGAGAGAGAGAGAGAGAGAGAGAGAGAGAGAATCGAAGGTAATGAAATCAATGTTGCAGCCTGACACATTCTCACAGATATTTTTATGGTACAGATTGAAATAGCTTATTTTTTCCACATTAATATATACCACAGTACTCTACTATACTATCTTCACTATACTATACTATTGAGAGATTATAAAGGCACACAGACAACCACAGTGGGGTCAGAGAATCAATGTAACACAAAAGTTCTCTTTTAATTTAGATCCTTTACAATATCCCTGAAATAACCTTAAATTATTCACAATTATTCACACACAAAACCAAACCAAAGTGATCAATCGATCGTGGGCTGGTTTTCTATATGTTGTGTAAAAGTGAACATGGATCAATTATTCACCACCTATTGACCCTCCGTCCCTTCTCCTGTTCCCCTACACACCGGCTCAAGGATAGTCACTGAACTGATAATTCACTGAACTGCTAGGAGGTCTGCCACTATCATAACATGTCATTAACATTACACTGTCATAACATGTCATTAACATTACACTATCATAACAAGTCATTAACATTACTCTATCATAACATGTCATTAACATGACTCTATCATAACATGTCATTAACATTACACTGTCATAACATGCCATTAACATTACACTATCATAACATGTCATTAACATTACACCATCATAACATGTCATTAACATTACACTATCATAACATGTCATTAACATTACACTATCATAACATGTCATTAACATTACACTGTCATAACATGCCATTAACATTACACTATCATAACATGTCATTAACATTACACCATCATAACATGTCATTAACATTACACTATCATAACATGTCATTAACATTACACTGTCATAACATGCCATTAACATTACACTATCATAACATGTCATTAACATTACACCATCATAACATGTCATTAACATTACACTATCATAACATGTCATTAACATTACACTATCATAACATGTCATTAACATTACACTGTCATAACATGCCATTAACATTACACTATCATAACATGTCATTAACATTACACTGTCATAACATGTCATTAACATTACACTATCATAACAACTCATTAACATTACTCTATCATAACATGTCATCAACATTACGCTATCATAACATGTCATCAACATTACTCTATCATAACATGTCATTAACATTACACTGTCATAACATGTCATCAACATTACTCTATCATAACATGTCATTAACATTACACTGTCATAACATGTCATTAACATTACACTATCATAACATGTCATCAACATTACTCTATCATAACATGTCATTAACATTACACTATCATAACATGTCATTAACATTACACTATCATAACATGTCATTAACATTACACTATCATAACATGTCATTAACATTACTCTATCATTACATGTCATTAACATTACACTATCATAACATGTCATTAACATTACTCTATCATTACATGTCATTAACATTACACTATCATAACATGTCATTAACATTACTCTATCATAACATGTCATTAACATTACTCTATCATAACATGTCATTAACATTACACTATCATAACATGTCATTAACATTACTCTATCATAACATGTCATTAACATTACTCTATCATAACATGTCATTAACATTACACTATCATAACATGTCATTAACATTACTCTATCATAACATGTCATTAACATTACTCTATCATAACATGTCATTAACATTATACTATCATAACATGTCATTAACATTACTCTATCATAACATGTCATTAACATTACTCTATCATAACATGTCATTAACATTACACTATCATAACATGTCATTAACATTACTCTGTCATAACATGTCATTAACATTACTCTGTCATTACATGTCATTAACATTACTCTGTCATAACATGTCATTAACATTACACTATCATAACATGTCATTAACATTACACTATCATAACATGTCATTAACATTACACTATCATAACATGTCATTAACATTACACTATCATAACATGTCATTAACATTACACTGTCATTACATGTCATTAACATTACTCTATCATAACATGTCATTAACATTACACTATCATAACATGTCATTAACATTACACTATCATAACATGTCATTAACATTACACTATCATAACATGTCATTAACATTACTCTATCATAACATGTCATTAACATTACACTGTCATAACATGTCATTAACATTACTCTGTCATAACATGTCATTAACATTACTCTGTCATTACATGTCATTAACATTACTCTGTCATAACATGTCATTAACATTACACTATCATAACATGTCATTAACATTACACTATCATAACATGTCATTAACATTACACTATCATAACATGTCATTAACATTACACTATCATAACATGTCATTAACATTACACTATCATAACATGTCATTAACATTACACTATCATAACATGTCATTAACATTACTCTATCATAACATGTCATTAACATTACACTATCATAACATGTCATTAACATTACTCTATCATAACATGTCATTAACATACACTATCATAACATGTCATTAACATTACTCTATCATAACATGTCATTAACATTACTCTATCATAACATGTCATTAACATACACTATCATAACATGTCATTAACATACACTATCATAACAGTGCTCTATACTGTATTCATGATGGTTCTTCAAATGCTCTTAAAATGCTTTTTGCAGTTTTTGCACATCAATCAGTCCCTTTATTGTTCTTTTTATTGTACTTTGTATTGTGTGCAGTATTGTTTTAGTATAGTGTTAAATAGTATATATATAATAGTATATTAAAGTTTAGTACATAGCATAGCATCAATTGTTAAATTGTAGGAAAGTCCCACTGCTGGAGGGATGGGGAGTAAGCCTCCATTGGACTCACACTGCTCCTACTTCTGTCTCGTCTTCACCCTCCTCCTCCTCCTCCTCCTCCTCCTCCTCCTCTCCTCCTCCTCCTCCTCCTCCTCCTCCCTGCTCCTCCTCCTCCTCCTCCTCCTCCTCCTCCTCCTCTCCTCCTCCTCCTTCTCCTCCTCCTCCTCCTCCTCCTCCTCCTCCTCCTCCTCCTCCTCCACATGGACCACTGACCCCACCCACCACTTAACCCCTTCACTGTCTTCTCCACTCCTTCTCTTCCTCCATCCGTCTGTCCTGCTCCACCCCCACCCCCACCCTCACCCCCACCCCCACCCCCACCCCCAGTCTCCCTCCATCTCTCCTCCTTCCTCCTCATTGATTGGACGGAGTTGTCAGAGGGGTCAGGGGTCAGCTAGTGATGTGGATCATTAGACCTAGTGCCTGCTACTGGGGCATCCCCAAAGAGAGGGGAGAGAGAGAGAGGGAGGGAGAGAGAGAGAGAGAGAGAGAGAGAGAGAGAGAGAGAGAGAGAGAGAGAGAGAGAGAGAGAGAGAGATTAGAGCTAGACACCGGTTATTCCTTCTGCTAAACCATGTGCTGTTCACACACAAGATACAAGATACAAGAATTTTTTTATTGGCCATTTGTAAGAAGTACAGCCCTGTAGCAACTTTCAATTTTCTTTCTCTCTCTCTCTCTCTCTCTCTCTCTCTCTCTCTCTCTCTCTCTCTCTCTCTCTCTCTCTCTCTCTCTCTCTCTCTCTCTCTCTCTCTCTCTCTCTCTCTCTCTCTCTCTGTGGTGTCCCGCCTCCTCTGGCGAGAGGAGCCAATCACTAACGAGGTGTCACATGTAATTAACCGGCGGGGCGTGGCGTCCATAGCCGCCCTATTATGCGGTATTTAAATGAAGGACTTTCATCTTAAATGGAACCTGGAACCAGCGCGGTGATCTCTCTCAGTACATTAGAACCAGCCGGGTAATTAGCGGACCAGCCGACCGGAACGTCGTCTGCTCCTAACAAGCATCTCTACCGGCCCTCAGGTGGACAGGCTCTGCTCCAACAGTACCCTATACCACATCCAATTATGGGAACGTACTGTGCGGAAATGACAGTTATATACACACCGCTAATTATATGAAACACGGTATGTGCTTGTGATAACAGTGACATCCCGCGCGTCGTCTGGGAGGCTAAGCGTCGTCTGGGAGGCTAAGCGTCGTCTGGGAGGCTAAGTGTCGTCTGGGAGGCTAAGCGTCGTCTGGGAGGCTAAGCGTCGTCTGGGAGGCTAAGTGTCGCCTGGGAGGCTAAGCGTCGTCTGGGAGGCTAAGCGTCGTCTGGGAGGCTAAGCGTCGCCCGATGGGCTCTCTGAGACGGACTTCACCGCTGGAGCTGGTTGTGCTTTTTTTTTTTGGCAGTTTTCCCTAAAGATCACAATCTTATCTTATTGTATTGATTTTGCGTCCGTTGGTCATCCGCCATCTTTTCTCTCTATCTGTTCCCTGTGTTGTCATCACAGCCTCGTAGTGGACCAGCTGCCTCTCCCACAGTCTCTGTGGTCAGGATACACACACTGGGTACTGTGGGCGAAGCTAATCGCTAGGGCAGGGGGTGTCCAAAATGCGGCCTACTGCGGGCCGTGGTGAATTTTAAAAATAACATTCTTCTTGCATTCTTCAGTTCAAGGCGCAGCCTCACTGTTTCCTGTGAGTGAAAGGTTGTTCCTGTCAGAGGTGAGTTACTAATCGATATTTGTCAGGTGTCAATAAGCCCAATATCTTAAATTGAATACAAATATCTAACAAGTAGTAGATGTGTTAATAAGCCCAATAATTGTGTTTACACAGGCTAGATAACAGGCTTATCCTGTAATACAGTTAGCTCACCCTCCCTTTAAACAGGGCTGGGATCAAGGAGCTCCATCCTCAGTAGAAGCAACATGGTGAACTTGTGTTGTGAGAAGGAGCTGCTAGACGACTCCATTAGGAGACATTATAGAACTCATGGACCACCTGCAGTACCTCAACTGACCACCGCTGAGAACTGGAGAACCGGGTAGAACACTGCTGCTTTAATCCTGTTTGTGGTCCCTGACTTCTGTTATTCTGTGGGAATAGTTTGGACACTTGTGATCTAGGGACAGAGGTAACTAGTGGACTGCTGCTTTGGATTGTTTTTCTATAAATAAATAAATCAGTTGATTAGGATATCTTATTTATTGGTAATTGTTAAATGTTGTTTTTTCTGTTAAACAAAATATAAACTGAATATATTCATCGTATTTCTCGTGATACAAAGTGATTTAAAAATACTTTGGTTCCTTTTACTTTATTGTAATTCACTGTTATTTACAACCAATTCTTAAAACTGAATCATTCGTCGATGTGTGCACACACACACACACGCACACACACAC
This sequence comes from Muraenolepis orangiensis, assembly GCA_027704905.1. Classification (NCBI taxonomy): domain Eukaryota; kingdom Metazoa; phylum Chordata; class Actinopteri; order Gadiformes; family Muraenolepididae; genus Muraenolepis; species Muraenolepis orangiensis. The sequence continues at coordinate 1,722,439 of CM051020.1, forward strand.
ACACACACACACACACACACACACACACACACACACACACACACACACACACACACACACACACACACACACACACACACACACACACACACACACACACACACACACACACACACACACACACACTAGCGAGCAGAAGGACTGTGTATTCACCATCGGTCCATCAAACCTCCCCTCTCTGTTTAATTTGTTCCTAACTCTGAGACGCTACTTCCCCGACCTCTGTGTGTGTGTGTGTGTGTGTGTGTGTGTGTGTGTGTGTGTGTGAGAGAGAGATGTATTACTCTCAGATACAAGCTGAAGGGGAATGGGAAGAAAAAAAAATCAAACAGCATACTTTTGATTTAATTTACCACCGAGAAAATAGGTTTTGGTTGTCATCGCCTGGTGAGATGAGTTCCCCAGGGAGGGAGGGAGGGAGGGAACCAGGAGAGGGAGTGAGGGAGGGAACCAGGAGAGGGAGTGAGGGAGGGAACCAGGAGAGGGAGTGAGGGAGGGAACCAGGAGAGGGAGTGAGGGAGGGAACCAGGAGAGGGAGTGAGGGAGGGAACCAGGAGAGTGAAGTGATGGAGGGAACCAGGAGAGGGAGTGATGGAGGGAACCAGGAGAGTGAAGTGATGGAGGGAACCAGGAGAGTGGAGTGATGGAGGGAACCAGGAGAGTGAAGTGATGGAGGGAACCAGGAGAGTGGAGTGATGGAGGGAACCAGGAGAGTGAAGTGATGGAGGGAACCAGGAGAGTGAAGTGATGGAGGGAACCAGGAGAGTGGAGTGATGGAGGGAACCAGGAGAGTGAAGTGATGGAGGGAACCAGGAGAGTGAAGTGATGTAGGGAACCAGGAGAGTGGAGTGATGGAGGGAACCAGGAGAGTGAAGTGATGGAGGGAACCAGGAGAGTGAAGTGATGGAGGGAACCAGGAGAGTGGAGTGATGGAGGGAACCAGGAGAGTGAAGTGATGGAGGGAACCAGGAGAGTGAAGTGATGGAGGGAACCAGGAGAGTGGAGTGATGGAGGGAACCAGGAGAGTGAAGTGATGGAGGGAACCAGGAGAGTGAAGTGATGGAGGGAACCAGGAGAGTGGAGTGATGGAGGGAACCAGGAGAGTGAAGTGATGGAGGGAACCAGGAGAGTGGAGTGATGGAGGGAACCAGGAGAGTGAAGTGATGGAGGGAACCAGGAGAGTGGAGTGATGGAGGGAACCAGGAGAGTGAAGTGATGGAGGGAACCAGGAGAGTGGAGTGATGGAGGGAACCAGGAGAGTGGAGTGATGGAGGGAACCAGGAGAGTGAAGTGATGGAGGGAACCAGGAGAGTGAAGTGATGGAGGGAACCAGGAGAGTGGAGTGATGGAGGGAACCAGGAGAGTGAAGTGATGGAGGGAACCAGGAGAGTGAAGTGATGGAGGGAACCAGGAGAGTGAAGTGATGGAGGGAACCAGGAGAGTGGAGTGATGGAGGGAACCAGGAGAGTGAAGTGATGGAGGGAACCAGGAGAGTGAAGTGATGGAGGGAACGAGGAGAGTGGAGTGATGGAGGGAACCAGGAGAGTGAAGTGATGGAGGGAACCAGGAGAGTGAAGTGATGGAGGGAACCAGGAGAGTGGAGTGATGGAGGGAACCAGGAGAGTGAAGTGATGGAGGGAACGAGGAGAGTGAAGTGATGGAGGGAACGAGGAGAGTGGAGTGATGGAGGGAACGAGGAGTGGTGTTTAAACTTGACTCCATTTGAACTCCCTGGACCTACCAAAGGGTCCCCTGCTATATATAAACCATACAGTCGTACCGCTTTAGTCCAGAGGTTAAACTGTTATACACTCATAAAACACAAACACATAAAGATTATGATTTGCGATAATCTGAAGTGGTTTTTCTGACGGTTAAATCAGAGCCAGTAGGAGTTAAGGGGGAGCTCCTTAGCTCTTCCCACAGGTTGGACTTCTGACACCGGGTATCGAACCCAGTAGCTTTTGGGTTGGGAGTCAAACGCCCGGGCCGCTATGTATCACTTTGCTGTCCTTTTTTTTGTATATTTTTATTTTTCGTATAATGCTGCAGTCCCAAGTGGCCTGCAGTGCCACTCCTGTCCTAACGTACCACCCGCTCACGCCCTTCCTCTCTCCGTTCCTGCAGCTCTAGTTTAGTTCTCCTGCAGCCGAGCGTGATCCTACCTTTTGTCCTTCCCTGTGTGTTGTTATCACTTTGGGAATTTTGTACGCAGCGCTGCCATGCGTCTCTCTCGCCCTCTCTCTGTCTCTCTGTCTCTCTCTGTCTCTCTCTCTCTCTCTCTCTCTCTCTCTCTCTCTCTCTCTCTCTCTCTCTCTCTCTCTCTCTCTCTCTCTCTCTCTCTCTCTCTCTCTCTCTCTGTCTCTCTCTCTCTTTTTTTTTCTGTTTCTCCCTGCTGCTCGCTCTCTGCTCCACTGGTGCGTGGAACTGTCACCTTCTCTCTCTCTCTCTCTCTCTCTCTCTCTCTCTCTCTCTCTCTCTCTCTCTCTCTCTCTCTCTCTCTCTCTCTCTCTCTCTCTCTCTCTCTCTCTCTCTCTCTCTCTCTCTCTCTCCCCATTTACAATCTCCCCCTCTGCTCTCCATCCCTGATTCTTTTCCATGTATTTTCTCCAACCATCGCTAACCAGTTTGGTAAGACTGGTCGCTAGTCTTCTGTTTTTCTTTCTCTAATCGTTTATTCGCTGTGACTCAGCTCACCTGTCAGCTCACCTGTCAGCTCACCTGCCAGCTCACCTGTCAGCTCACCTGTCAGCTCACCTGCCAGCTCACCTGTCAGCTCACCTGTCAGCTCACCTGCCAGCTCACCTGTCAGCTCACCTGTCAGTTCACCTGTCAGCTCACCTGTCAGCTCACCTGTCAGTTCACCTGTCAGCTCACCTGTCAGCTCACCTGTCAGCTCACCTGTCAGCTCACCTGGAGGACTTTGAGCTCACAGGTGAGCTGTGAGGAGGAGGTCACCATGGTAACCATTCGACCTGCAAAATAAAACAAATTTCACTGTGTCGATTTAATCGCCTGTCAAGGTGTAAACCCCTTTATTCTGTTTGTTTAATTTATTATACTTCATTAATGAATAGTAGATAATTATGATTGTATTATTAAGCGATAAAAAAAACAAGTCTTTTTTGTTCCAATTGATTAGCGAGTCATTGCAGAGTTTGATTAGACTGCTGGATGGAAACTGTGTGATTACCTTTAATCGTTTAATCTGCCATAAGCTCGGTTTCCTGTTGATTACGTTACGGTAATTAAGTTGATCAAAGCTGATTAAACATCTTCATTAAATGGGGAATATATTAACCATGCCCACACACCGTTTCTGGGTGTCTTCACTTCTTCATGAAACGACTGGTACTGGAGAAGCATGGTGTGGATGGTCCCCATTAGGGGGAAGCAACAAGTGGATCTCCGTCCATCAGTGGAGTCTGAGAGGGACCCCAAAGCTCCTTAACCTCACTCTCTATAACCCCACTCTCTATAGCCTCACTCTCTATAGCCTCACTCTCTATAGCCTCACTCTCTATAGCCTCACTCTCGATAACCTCACTCTCTATAGCCTCACTCTCTATAGCCTCACTCTCTATAGCCTCACTCTCTATAGCCTCACTCTCTATAGCCTCACTCTCTATAGCCTCACTCTCTATAGCCTCACTCTCTATAACCCCACTCTCTATAGCCTCACTCTCTATAGCCTCACTCTCTATAGCCTCACTCTCGATAACCTCACTCTCTATAGCCTCACTCTCTATAGCCTCACTCTCTATAGCCTCACTCTCTATAGCCTCACTCTCTATAGCCTCACTCTCTATAACCCCACTCTCTATAGCCTCACTCTCTATAGCCTCACTCTCTATAGCCTCACTCTCTATAACCCCACTCTCTATAGCCTCACTCTCTATAGCCTCACTCTCTATAACCTCACTCTCTATAGCCTCACTCTCTATAGCCTCACTCTCTATAGCCTCACTCTCTATAGCCTCACTCTATAGCCTCACTCTCTATAACCTCACTCTCTATAGCCTCACTCTCTATAACCCCACTCTCTATAGCCTCACTCTCTATAGCCTCACTCTCTATAACCCCACTCTCTATAGCCTCACTCTCTATAGCCTCACTCTCTATAACCTCACTCTCTATAGCCTCACTCTCTATAGCCTCACTCTCTATAACCCCACTCTCTATAACCCCACTCTCTATAGCCTCACTCTCTATAGCCTCACTCTCTATAGCCTCACTCTCTATAACCTCACTCTCTATAGCCTCACTCTCTATAACCCCACTCTCTATAACCTCACTCTCTATAGCCTCACTCTCTATAGCCTCACTCTCTATAGCCTCACTCTCTATAGCCTCACTCTCTATAACCTCACTCTCTATAGCCTCACTCTCTATAGCCTCACTCTCTATAGCCTCACTCTCTATAGCCTCACTCTCTATAACCTCACTCTCTATAGCCTCACTCTCTATAGCCTCACTCTCTATAACCTCACTCTATAGCCTCACTCTCTATAGCCTCACTCTCTATAGCCTCACTCTCTATAGCCTCACTCTCTATAGCCTCACTCTCTATAACCTCACTCTCTATAGCCTCACTCTCTATAGCCTCACTCTCTATAGCCTCACTCTCTATAGCCTCACTCTCTATAGCCTCACTCTCTATAACCCCACTCTCTATAGCCTCACTCTCTATAGCCTCACTCTCTATAACCCCACTCTCTATAGCCTCACTCTCTATAGCCTCACTCTCTATAACCCCACTCTCTATAGCCTCACTCTCTATAGCCTCACTCTCTATAGCCTCACTCTCTATAGCCTCACTCTCTATAGCCTCACTCTCTATAGCCTCACTCTCTATAGCCTCACTCTCTATAGCCTCACTCTCTATAGCCTCACTCTCTATAACCCCACTCTCTATAGCCTCACTCTCTATAGCCTCACTCTCTATAACCCCACTCTCTATAGCCTCACTCTCTATAGCCTCACTCTCTATAGCCTCACTCTCTATAGCCTCACTCTCTATAGCCTCACTCTCTATAGCCTCACTCTCTATAGCCTCACTCTCTATAGCCTCACTCTCTATAGCCTCACTCTCTATAGCCTCACTCTCTATAGCCTCACTCTCTATAACCCCACTCTCTATAGCCTCACTCTCTATAGCCTCACTCTCTATAGCCTCACTCTCTATAACCCCACTCTCTATAGCCTCACTCTCTATAGCCTCACTCTCTATAGCCTCACTCTCTATAGCCTCACTCTCTATAGCCTCACTCTCTATAGCCTCACTCTCTATAGCCTCACTCTCTATAGCCTCACTCTCTATAGCCTCACTCTCTATAGCCTCACTCTCTATAGCCTCACTCTCTATAGCCTCACTCTCTATAACCTCACTCTCTATAGCCTCACTCTCTATAGCCTCACTCTCTATAGCCTCACTCTCTATAGCCTCACTCTCTATAGCCTCACTCTCTATAGCCTCACTCTCTATAACCTCACTCTCTATAGCCTCACTCTCTATAGCCTCACTCTCTATAGCCTCACTCTCTATAGCCTCACTCTCTATAGCCTCACTCTCTATAGCCTCACTCTCTATAGCCTCACTCTCTATAGCCTCACTCTCTATAACCCCACTCTCTATAGCCTCACTCTCTATAGCCTCACTCTCTATAACCCCACTCTCTATAGCCTCACTCTCTATAGCCTCACTCTCTATAGCCTCACTCTCTATAGCCTCACTCTCTATAGCCTCACTCTCTATAGCCTCACTCTCTATAGCCTCACTCTCTATAGCCTCACTCTCTATAGCCTCACTCTCTATAGCCTCACTCTCTATAGCCTCACTCTATACCCACTCTCTATAGCCTCACTCTCTATAGCCTCACTCTCTATAGCCTCACTCTCTATAGCCTCACTCTCTATAGCCTCACTCTCTATAGCCTCACTCTCTATAGCCTCACTCTCTATAGCCTCACTCTCTATAGCCTCACTCTCTATAGCCTCACTCTCTATAACCCCACTCTCTATAGCCTCACTCTCTATAGCCTCACTCTCTATAGCCTCACTCTCTATAACCCCACTCTCTATAGCCTCACTCTCTATAGCCTCACTCTCTATAACCCCACTCTCTATAGCCTCACTCTCTATAGCCTCACTCTCTATAGCCTCACTCTCTATAGCCTCACTCTCTATAGCCTCACTCTCTATAACCTCACTCTCTATAGCCTCACTCTCTATAGCCTCACTCTCTATAGCCTCACTCTCTATAACCCCACTCTCTATAGCCTCACTCTCTATAGCCTCACTCTCTATAGCCTCACTCTCTATAGCCTCACTCTCTATAGCCTCACTCTCTATAGCCTCACTCTCTATAGCCTCACTCTCTATAGCCTCACTCTCTATAGCCTCACTCTCTATAACCTCACTCTCTATAGCCTCACTCTCTATAGCCTCACTCTCTATAGCCTCACTCTCTATAACCTCACTCTCTATAGCCTCACTCTCTATAGCCTCACTCTCTATAGCCTCACTCTCTATAGCCTCACTCTCTATAACCTCACTCTCTATAGCCTCACTCTCTATAGCCTCACTCTCTATAGCCTCACTCTCTATAGCCTCACTCTATAGCCTCACTCTCTATAGCCTCACTCTCTATAACCTCACTCTCTATAGCCTCACTCTCTATAGCCTCACTCTCTATAGCCTCACTCTCTATAGCCTCACTCTCTATAGCCTCACTCTCTATAACCTCACTCTCTATAGCCTCACTCTCTATAACCCCACTCTCTATAGCCTCACTCTCTATAACCTCACTCTCTATAGCCTCACTCTCTATAGCCTCACTCTCTATAGCCTCACTCTCTATAACCTCACTCTCTATAGCCTCACTCTCTATAGCCTCACTCTCTATAACCTCACTCTCTATAGCCTCACTCTCTATAGCCTCACTCTCTATAGCCTCACTCTCTATAACCTCACTCTCTATAGCCTCACTCTCTATAGCCTCACTCTCTATAGCCTCACTCTCTATAGCCTCACTCTCTATAACCCCACTCTCTATAGCCTCACTCTCTATAGCCTCACTCTCTATAGCCTCACTCTCTATAGCCTCACTCTCTATAGCCTCACTCTCTATAGCCTCACTCTCTATAGCCTCACTCTCTATAGCCTCACTCTCTATAGCCTCACTCTCTATAGCCTCACTCTCTATAGCCTCACTCTCTATAACCCCACTCTCTATAGCCTCACTCTCTATAGCCTCACTCTCTATAGCCTCACTCTCTATAACCCCACTCTCTATAGCCTCACTCTCTATAGCCTCACTCTCTATACCCACTCTCTATAGCCTCACTCTCTATAGCCTCACTCTCTATAGCCTCACTCTCTATAGCCTCACTCTCTATAGCCTCACTCTCTATAGCCTCACTCTCTATAGCCTCACTCTCTATAACCCCACTCTCTATAGCCTCACTCTCTATAGCCTCACTCTCTATAGCCTCACTCTCTATAACCCCACTCTCTATAGCCTCACTCTCTATAGCCTCACTCTCTATAGCCTCACTCTCTATAGCCTCACTCTCTATAACCTCACTCTCTATAACCTCACTCTCTATAGCCTCACTCTCTATAGCCTCACTCTCTATAGCCTCACTCTCTATAACCTCACTCTCTATAGCCTCACTCTCTATAGCCTCACTCTCTATAACCTCACTCTCTATAGCCTCACTCTCTATAGCCTCACTCTCTATAGCCTCACTCTCTATAGCCTCACTCTCTATAACCTCACTCTCTATAGCCTCACTCTCTATAGCCTCACTCTCTATAGCCTCACTCTCTATAGCCTCACTCTCTATAGCCTCACTCTCTATACCTCACTCTCTATAGCCTCACTCTCTATAGCCTCACTCTCTATAGCCTCACTCTCTATAGCCTCACTCTCTATAGCCTCACTCTCTATAACCTCACTCTCTATAGCCTCACTCTCTATAGCCTCACTCTCTATAGCCTCACTCTCTATAGCCTCACTCTCTATAGCCTCACTCTCTATAACCCCACTCTCTATAGCCTCACTCTCTATAGCCTCACTCTATAGCCTCACTCTCTATAGCCTCACTCTCTATAGCCTCACTCTCTATAGCCTCACTCTCTATAGCCTCACTCTCTATAGCCTCACTCTCTATAGCCTCACTCTCTATAGCCTCACTCTCTATAGCCTCACTCTCTATAGCCTCACTCTCTATAACCCCACTCTCTATAGCCTCACTCTCTATAGCCTCACTCTCTATAACCTCACTCTCTATAACCTCACTCTCTATAGCCTCACTCTCTATAGCCTCACTCTCTATAGCCTCACTCTCTATAACCTCACTCTCTATAGCCTCACTCTCTATAGCCTCACTCTCTATAACCTCACTCTCTATAGCCTCACTCTCTATAGCCTCACTCTCTATAGCCTCACTCTCTATAGCCTCACTCTCTATAACCTCACTCTCTATAGCCTCACTCTCTATAGCCTCACTCTCTATAGCCTCACTCTCTATAGCCTCACTCTCTATAGCCTCACTCTCTATAACCTCACTCTCTATAACCTCACTCTCTATAGCCTCACTCTATAGCCTCACTCTCTATAACCTCACTCTATAGCCTCACTCTCTATAGCCTCACTCTCTATAGCCTCACTCTCTATAGCCTCACTCTCTATAACCTCACTCTCTATAGCCTCACTCTCTATAGCCTCACTCTCTATAGCCTCACTCTCTATAGCCTCACTCTCTATAGCCTCACTCTCTATAGCCTCACTCTCTATAGCCTCACTCTCTATAGCCTCACTCTCTATAGCCTCACTCTCTATAGCCTCACTCTCTATAGCCTCACTCTCTATAGCCTCACTCTCTATAGCCTCACTCTCTATAGCCTCACTCTCTATAGCCTCACTCTCTATAGCCTCACTCTCTATAGCCTCACTCTCTATAACCTCACTCTCTATAGCCTCACTCTCTATAGCCTCACTCTCTATAGCCTCACTCTCTATAGCCTCACTCTCTATAGCCTCACTCTCTATAACCTCACTCTCTATAACCTCACTCTCTATAGCCTCACTCTCTATAGCCTCACTCTCTATAGCCTCACTCTCTATAACCTCACTCTCTATAGCCTCACTCTCTATAGCCTCACTCTCTATAGCCTCACTCTCTATAACCTCACTCTCTATAGCCTCACTCTCTATAGCCTCACTCTCTATAACCTCACTCTCTATAGCCTCACTCTCTATAGCCTCACTCTATAGCCTCACTCTCTATAGCCTCACTCTCTATAACCTCACTCTCTATAGCCTCACTCTCTATAGCCTCACTCTCTATAGCCTCACTCTCTATAGCCTCACTCTCTATAGCCTCACTCTCTATAACCTCACTCTCTATAACCTCACTCTCTATAGCCTCACTCTCTATAGCCTCACTCTATAGCCTCACTCTCTATAGCCTCACTCTCTATAACCTCACTCTCTATAGCCTCACTCTCTATAGCCTCACTCTCTATAGCCTCACTCTCTATAGCCTCACTCTCTATAGCCTCACTCTCTATAACCCCACTCTCTATAGCCTCACTCTCTATAGCCTCACTCTATAGCCTCACTCTCTATAGCCTCACTCTCTATAGCCTCACTCTCTATAGCCTCACTCTCTATAGCCTCTCTCTCTATAGCCCACTCTCTATAGCCCCACTCTCTATAGCCTCACTCTCTATAGCCTCACTCTCTATAGCCTCACTCTCTATAACCCCACTCTCTATAGCCTCACTCTCTATAGCCTCACTCTCTATAACCTCACTCTCTATAACCTCACTCTCTATAGCCTCACTCTCTATAGCCTCACTCTCTATAGCCTCACTCTCTATAACCTCACTCTCTATAGCCTCACTCTCTATAGCCTCACTCTCTATAGCCTCACTCTCTATAGCCTCACTCTCTATAGCCTCACTCTCTATAGCCTCACTCTCTATAGCCTCACTCTCTATAGCCTCACTCTCTATAGCCTCACTCTCTATAGCCTCACTCTCTATAGCCTCACTCTCTATAGCCTCACTCTCTATAGCCTCACTCTCTATAACCTCACTCTCTATACCTCACTCTATAGCCTCACTCTAACCTCACTCTATAGCCTCACTCTCTATAGCCTCACTCTCTATAGCCTCACTCTCTATAGCCTCACTCTCTATAGCCTCACTCTCTATAACCCACTCTCTATAGCCTCACTCTCTATAGCCTCACTCTATAGCCTCACTCTCTATAGCCTCACTCTCTATAGCCTCACTCTATAGCCTCACTCTCTATAGCCTCACTCTCTATAGCCTCACTCTATAGCCTCACTCTCTATAGCCTCACTCTCTATAGCCTCACTCTCTATAGCCTCACTCTCTATAGCCTCACTCTCTATAGCCTCACTCTCTATAACCCCACTCTCTATAGCCTCACTCTCTATAGCCTCACTCTCTATAGCCTCACTCTATAGCCTCACTCTCTATAACCCCACTCTCTATAGCCTCACTCTCTATAGCCTCACTCTATAGCCTCACTCTCTATAGCCTCACTCTCTATAGCCTCACTCTATAGCCTCACTCTATAGCCTCACTCTCTATAGCCTCACTCTATAGCCTCACTCTCTATAGCCTCACTCTCTATAGCCTCACTCTCTATAGCCTCTCTCTATAGCCTCACTCTCTATAGCCTCACTCTCTATAGCCTCACTCTCTATAGCCTCACTCTCTATAGCCTCACTCTCTATAACCTCACTCTCTATAGCCTCACTCTATAGCCTCACTCTATAGCCTCACTCTCTATAGCCTCACTCTATAGCCTCACTCTCTATAGCCTCACTCTCTATAGCCTCACTCTCTATAGCCTCTCTCTATAGCCTCACTCTCTATAGCCTCACTCTCTATAGCCTCACTCTCTATAGCCTCTCTCTATAGCCTCACTCTCTATAGCCTCACTCTCTATAACCTCACTCTCTATAGCCTCTCTCTCTATAGCCTCACTCTCTATAGCCTCACTCTATAGCCTCACTCTATAGCCTCACTCTCTATAGCCTCACTCTCTATAGCCTCACTCTCTATAGCCTCACTCTCTATAGCCTCACTCTCTATAGCCTCACTCTATAGCCTCACTCTCTATAGCCTCACTCTCTATAGCCTCACTCTCTATAGCCTCACTCTCTATAGCCTCACTCTCTATAGCCTCACTCTCTATAGCCTCACTCTCTATAGCCTCACTCTCTATAGCCTCACTCTCTATAGCCTCACTCTCTATAGCCTCACTCTCTATAGCCTCACTCTCTATAGCCTCACTCTATAGCCTCACTCTCTATAACCTCACTCTATAGCCTCACTCTCTATAGCCTCACTCTCTATAGCCTCACTCTCTATAGCCTCACTCTCTATAGCCTCACTCTCTATAGCCTCACTCTCTATAGCCTCACTCTCTATAGCCT
>CM051020.1:1753918-1756418 GCA_027704905.1 Muraenolepis orangiensis
ACCTGCTTTCTCTCTCTCTCTCTGCCCATCCTCACTCTTTATATCGTTATTTTTCTCTCTCTTCCCATTCTCATTCCCTTACCCTCCCTCCTCCCTCTCTGGCTGTCCTCCTCTCCCTCACCCTCTCTGTCTCCCCCCTCTCTGTCTATCCTCTCCCTCACCCTCTCTCCTCTGTCTATCCTCTCCCTCTCCCTCTCTGTCTCCCCCCTCTCTGTCTGTCCACCTTTCCCTCCCTCTCCCTCACCCTCTCTCTCCCTCCGTCCTCTCCCTCTAAAATACCTTTGTCCTTGCAGTGTGGCTGGGGGTTGGGAGTTTGGGGAGCTGTCCATTATTGTGGTGGTTCTGAATTCCATTCCTCCAGAGTGTTACCAGGGGAGCTGTCCTATAGACCGGTGCTGAAACTCTAAATTCAGGTCCAGGCCTTTGTACTGCGTTAGCAAGGGAGCTGTTGGATGGGGTGTTGGAGGGGTGGGGTTTTGAAAGAACTCTGGACCTTGATGGCTAGGGTTTGAAGCACAGGCATTCATTTATTGTATTAACTTTTTTAAATAGGATTTATATACAGTATGTATATAGTGAGGCTGCAACCATTAGTTAAGCGTTTCTCGATATTTTGTTCAGTCAGAAGTTACCCCAGTCTAAAATGCATAATAAAACTCCCCTCTGACGGCCAACACAGGAACAACACAGGAAGTGGTTGTTATGAGAGTACGTGACTTTAGAATTCTCTCTTATCAGGAACGTTTTGAGTTCTTCTCACAACTCATACAGCCGGTCCAAACCTTCCCCCCTGTGTCTCACCCAGGTGTGAGGCTCTCTCACATAGAATCTAAAACAGACGGACGCAGCGTAAAATGACAATACAATGAACAATGTCCTCCGCTCTGTCCAGTCTGCATCTGAGAGTTCTCTGGGTGGTGTGGGTCCAACCAGCGCCTCCCGGGGAAGGGAGCAGCGAGGGGTTCTCCCACTGGGGGTTAGAGCTCCGACCCGCTGATGAAACACCACCCAGCGTGGTGCCCGCACCGTCAGTGCCCATACTGAAGGTGACCGCTTCACTCAACCTACGGATAATAATAAAATAACACATTTAGAGAGGGCGTAGTGGAGTGGCCATTCATGATGCATAATAATGTGTAGCTATAGTTTTTATTTTTATGCATTTTATTATGTCTGTTATGTCAGAATATTTTTGACGGCACCAGACGGCACCCGGATGGAGAATGGCTGGATTTGTTGAATCATTGATTAGCCGATAGACATACAATTCATTTAACCATTAATCATTAATAAGTAATTTATGCAATACATTTGCTGCTTAATGTTGCAGTTCGACTCTAATATTTGGTGCGTGGATCATTATAATAGGAATAGTTTAGTTGTTCTTGGCTGCTTGTCAGATGGGCTAAAACCAAGCATATTTACAGACATTGCTTTGTACTCTGCTAAGTTTTTAATTGACTATTGCATTTTGTTGCAGCCCTAGTTTCCAGTATGGCCTAAACACAGTGTATCATAACAGGGAGAAACAGGTTCCAGTATGGCCTAAACACAGTGTATCATAACAGGGAGAAACAGGTCCCAGATGGTATGATGGTGAGTCACCGAGGCCAGCGCACAGACTGGGCTGAAAGTAAGCGACAATGACACCATAAACAAGGTTATATATGTATATATATCCCACCGCTAGACAATATTATTGGTGCGTCTTCTGACATGACAATGAAGCCTAGTATGTCCACTGTATGCCCACAATGATGGCAATTATAATGCCACCACAGACACAAACCTCCGCTCGCTGTAGAGCTTATGCCCACACATATGCCCACAACGATATTGGCTTGCAGGTTTGAATGATTGCTGGTACTCACTGCGCTGTTTCACAGCTCCAACGCCCACTCGCTGGAGTGTGTGGGTCTGGCAGTAACCTTCCCGCGCTGCTAGGATCGCCACCCTGTTGATCCGCCAAAACCACTTTGTCTTACTGTTCTAAACAGAGAACACTTAGACTGTGTTTGAGTGGAGCCTCCAGACTATTATATCACCATTCATGGAACATGGCGTGGGAGAAAGCTCAACACAAAGCGCTCAGCTCTCACCGATGTGGGTGTTGCTTGAAATTGAAATCCAAAGAGTCCAGAAACAAGCGATTACCGAGTCACTTCAATGGGAAACAAAACAATGACAGAAACAGACGACATTAAATGTTATGCAGCATTTTCTTTACAGATTTAGATAAATACAGTATATTCATGGTTATTGGGTGTCATAGGTAAGGCTAACACCATTTAAATAATAGCTGTGACAGCTCCATAAACATCATAATACAACCATAAATATACATTTCAAAATAAAGGTCCCTCACATGCCAGCTCTCCCTGAAATTAGTATAATACTATTGTTATTATTATTATTAGGGTCTGAGACCTAGGTCGGCGAAGACCCTATTGAAATCGGTCCGATTATTTATTATTTTAGTATTTTGCGCGCACTTTTGACC
>CM051020.1:1778918-1783918 GCA_027704905.1 Muraenolepis orangiensis
TAACTGAACCACTCTACTCATTACTAACTCACCAGGCTGCTAACTGAACCACTCTACTCATTACTAACTCACCAGGCTGCTAACTGAACCACTCTACTCACTACTAACTCACCAGGCTGCTAACTGAACCACTCTACTCATTACTAACTCACCAGGCTGCTAACTGAACCACTCTCTACTCACTGAACTAACCTTATCATACTAACTCACCAGGCTGCTAACTGAAACCACTCCTACTCATTACTAACTCACCAGGCTGCTAACTGAACCACTCCTACTCACTACTAACTCACCAGGCTGCTAACTGAACCTCTCCTGCTTGTGAGACCCAAATGTTGTTCTTCAATTGTTTGTGTGTGCCATAGCCCTGTATTGTGTGAGTGTGTGTGGTGTGTGTGCGGTGTGTATGTGTGGTGTGCGGTGTGTATGATATGGTGTGTGTGTGGTGTGTGTGTATGTGTGTGGTGTGTGTGTGGTGGTGTGTGTGTGTGTGTGTATGTGTGTGTGTGTGTGTGTGTGTGTGTGTGTGTGTGTGTGTGGTGTGCGTGTGTGTGTTTAACAACAGTGCAGTTCATACATCATTGTCTTCATTAAACTGTGTGTGTGTTTTCCAGCATTTTCCCTCACTACTCCACTCCTCCGGTGTGTGTGTGTGTGTGTGTGTATGTGTGTGTGTGTGTGTGTGTGTGTGTATGTGTTTGTGTATGTGTGTGTGTGCGTGTATGTGTATGTGTGTGTGTGTGTGTGGATGTGTGTGTGTGTGCGTGTGTGTGTGTGTGTGTGTGTGTGTGTGTGTATGTGTGTGTGTGTGTGTGTGTGTGTGTATGTGTGTGTGTGTGTGTGTGTGTGTGTGTGTGTATGTGTGTGTGTGTGTGTGTGTGCGTGTTTTCACTCCTGTTTGACCTTCTGTAGCCAATCAGCCACCCAGGCGTCACAAAGCAGGACGGCGTTCCGAGCCGCCGTGTTCCGCTGAACCTCTAATTGAATCGGCGAGAGCATCCCAGTCCGACGGCCGGCCCTGCGACGCCCTGGGGGCCCCCGGGCTGTCACCTTGGCGACGGCGGCAAACATTGTAACGCGCCCCGCACGGCGGGTGTAATGACCCGTAAGGCCCAGATGGGAATTAGCCGGCGCCGCCGTAACCTCTAGCTCGGTCCCATCCTTCTGCCAGTGGCGGTTTGTGCCCCAGCATCAGTGAGGTGTGATATAAACACCTCCCAATCCGATCAGCCGGCCATGCTGAGTCGAGAGCGGTGTGTTCGGCTGGCTAGTTCACACCGATACACACGCCAGACCTCCATCTCTAGCTCCGATGGTCCAGCCCATGCTGTTTGTATCACCAATCGGTGGTAGAAACAGTGTTGTTAGTGTTGTTTGGCGTTGGCCATGTGGTGGTATTATGGGGTGCAGGGTAGCGCGGTGGTTTGGGTTCCAGAGCCAAGGTGCACTAACTCCTTACCTGCTGCTTGAAGACTGATTTTTCCGCTGGAAAGTAGGGCTTCATAAAAGGGGGCTGTCTAGTTGTAGAAAGGCGTAGCGGCCCTAAAGAACTGGTGCTACATGACCAGAGAACAACAGTTAGAACAACAGCCCTAGAGAACTGGTGCTACATGACCAGAGAACAACAGTTAGAACAACAGCCCTAGAGAACTGGTGCTACATGACCAGAGAACAACAGCCCTAGAGAACTGGTGCTACATGACCAGAGAACAACAGCCCTAGAGAACTGGTGCTACATGACCAGAGAACCACAGCCCTAGAGAACTGGTGCTACATGACCAGAGAACCACAGCCCTAGAGAACTGGTGCTACATGACCAGAGAACAACAGTTAGAACCACAGCCCTAGAGAACTGGTGCTACATGACCAGAGAACAACAGTTAGAACAACAGCCCTAGAGAACTGGTGCTACATGACCAGAGAACAACAGCCCTAGAGAACTGGTGCTACATGACCAGAGAACAACAGCCCTAGAGAACTGGTGCTACATGACCAGAGAACCACAGCCCTAGAGAACTGGTGCTACATGACCAGAGAACAACAGTTGGAACAACAGTTCAACATTGTTCATATACTACCCACATTTTATGAGATACAAACCTGGTTGAAAACCGGTAAAAGATTCCTTTCCCCACATGTATATGAATGTCCCTTGTGTCTCAATGGTAGAACAGCCCTGATGCCTTGTAAAGTCCCCCCTAAAGGGTTGATGGGGTGTGTGTTGTGGTCCGAGGGCTTGTGGGACGTCCCACGGGACCATCGCTGCTCCTGCTGACAGTTATAGCTTCAACCATTACTGTTATTGTTATGGCGTCTATAACTCCCCCCTCCACCCCTCCACCCCTCCACACCCCTCCACCAAGCGAGGCGTCCGGCTTCTAGAGAAATCTACGAGACAGCTCGTCACTTTACGGTTCCGCTGGCGGCATGAGTGTAGGAAGGCTCCTGGCACCAGGAGGAACCATGGCTGCTTCTGCTTCTTCTTCATCATCATCTGTCATGTTACCGCCACCGTGGCCGGGCGCCATCTTGGTTCAAATTGGATTCACAGCATCCCCTTGCCCAGAGAATTGATAGTGTCATTTAGTTTTCTTTGCATTTACATATTACTCTTCTTTACACCAATTATGTTGAACCAAAGTGTATATTGCGTTGTTGATAAAACACGCCATCGCTCTCAGAGAGCGTCTCGGGAGGTTTGTGTTCAGGGGTCGGAGGATTTGGATCAGGAGGTGATTTTCCTGTCTCTTTTCACGCCTGTCATTCATGATTTAGTTTGTTTGGTTTGTTAAGTTTCCGCCTCTGCTCTGCCTGCAGGGCTAATGTGTTTATGTGGTCATAACACACACACACACACACACACACACACACACACACACACACACACACACACACACACAGATGACTGTATGATCCACTAATAAGACTGAAGAGAGCAAGAGCAACTGTTTGATGCTATTCATAATTCACTTCATTGGAGTTTCTCTGTGACCGCCCAGCGTACCACTCCAGGAGTCCGGGTCACAGCAAGACACCATTGTCATTTCGATCCTACCGCCTCCTTCCCTCACACTGGCTTGCCTTCAGCTGGAGGAAGGAGCCCAGTGTTGTCAGGAAAGTCTCGCCAGTCGCCTGTTCCTTCGTTCAAATACTTTACGCTCCTGTCTTGCCATTTGCCTCGTGCACCCTGGGATTTCCGGGTAGCTACCCGGGATTCCATGGTGACGCCGTTGTGCAGTGTGTTGCTGTTGCAAACACCCCCCCCCCCACACACACACACACACACACACACCCCCCCCCCTACACACACACACACACACCTGACGTGGTGTCACAAGCACGTGTGCCCACTGATATGGGCGCTCACATGGGAAGGGGGCGTGTACACATGAATTGGCGTCTTTATTTGGCGAATACATTTCCATGTTGAGTAGCTTCTTGACACACACACACACACACACACACACACACACACACACACACACACACACACACACACCTGACGTGGTGTCACACGCACGTGTGCCCACTATGGAGGCTTGTACACATGAATTGGCCTTTTCATTTGGCGAATGCATTTCCATGTTGAGCAGCTTCTCTCCAAATTCAATAAAATGCCTGGCGTCATCCCGAGAGAGGGAGCTCGTCACCCCACCCCACTGCACCATCTGTGTTCCAGCAGAGACCAAGCTCCTCTCGGTTCACCGTAGGAAAGCGATCGGTTAGCGCCTTTCAAGTTGCCGATGGTTTCCTCCGATGTGAAGCCCGCCGTGAAGCCGCGGTCCTTTGGCGCTGCGGCCGGCCCGGTGCGGGGCACGCCGGGTGCTAATTGCAACCAAACAGCGGGATGCTTTCACACATTTTGTCTAGTGTTTGTCGTTAGAAAGTCTTATCATTCTGTCCTGGCTGAAGTCCCTTCCGCAGTTCCGCTAAAAAGGCATATGTGTGCACAAGTGAACACATAATAAGCAACTTCATTCTGTTGCATGAAAGAAAAAAATGGATTTTCTAGTTTATTTTGGTATTTCAGTTAAAACACAGGTTTTCTGACTGTAAAACAGCACAACAACGCCCCAGAACACGGCACTCTGTGTGTTTTACATGCTCTCGCTCTGGTCCCCGTCCAGGGGGTTAAGTGCCAGTTTTAATAAAGCCAAAGCGGAGTCTATTACTCTACAGCTGAGGGTGTCGATTCCCCGGCCGACTCTCTCCAGGGCCTCACGCCGTCTCACTTACCGAGGAGCTAAAAATGGCTTTCTACTTTAATCCTGTTTCACCGTTCCTGTGGGCACCGTCGCACAGAAGTTAGAACGGGGGAAACCTTGGTTTTTATCAGCCAAATATAGGCTCCCCTGTCGCCTATGGGCATTTGTAAAAATCTTGTTTCCGGATAAGACGAGTGAAGAGAGGGCGAAATCGATGGGCGATTGAAGTGTTTGAACATTTAAAAGGAGGAGAGCATCCTGAATTAAATATTGGTTTTCTCCATCTTTCTTTTTTTTCTTCTCTTCTCTGAAGGTCATTAGCGTTGCAGCTTGAGGGAACATCTCACCAGCCGCATCGCAGAGAGATTTTCTATCTTTACTTTTGCGGTGGCGTGTAGTGAATAAATGGGGCGGCTCTGGGGTTACGCTTCTCTTCTCTTCCCCCTCGCGTCGTGAGGAAGTCTTCACCTCTAGCTCACCTCGCCATTCAGATGGTAAAACACAGCTGAGAGCTGAGCACACAGTGGACCTACAGGCGGGGCTGGGAGGGATTTCAATGAAGGAGCTGGATGTGAGGAACAATTTGATTCTTTCGGGTTGAAATGCATGCTGGCAACCTTTGCCGATGTGAGTACAGTCAATCAAGTAGAGCAAAGTGTGCGTTGGGGTTGGGGGTTTGGGGTTGGGGGGTAAAATCTTGTCTCGAGGAAAGTCAAAAAGTGCAGGCTGAAGGCTTCCTTAGAACAGACGCCCAAACGGAGCCCATTAGTGCACAGGGCCCTGAGGACGGCTGTC
>CM051020.1:1791418-1813918 GCA_027704905.1 Muraenolepis orangiensis
ACCTTCAATGCATTATTTGCCGAACACCAAAAAGTACTAATTCGGTTTAACAAATATACAGATGTATTCTGCCGTGTAATTGTTATACATCGTTTTGTTTTGGGATATATCGCTGTGGGTTGTTTCTGTTACATTTCTACTGTTGACTTTCTAGGAGGCAACTGACATTTTGGAGGCTTCATCTCATTAGCTTGGAGGGTTGAGCTCATTACAGATTTCTTTGAATCACTGGTCATTGATTGGTCATTGATTGGTCATTGATTTTCGGTCATTGATGGTACGTATAACCTCTGCGATGGTCCATCCATCCCATAGTTGTAACACAACCATCTAAATGCAGTGCTGGCCCTGGTTCCGTGTCAGGGTCAGGGTGTTATGTGGTCCGTCCTAGCTGTCCATTATCAGGTGGTTATATACTTATATTACATTATATACTTGTTGGTAGCGTCTCCGGCTAGCTGGAGCCCGCTGCTACATAATTGATGCACAAGCTATTAATTTATGGACAGGCTGACATTGGATTTCATGCATCGGGTCTAATGTGCAGAGTTTTCTCTCTGGCCCGAGCCGTCTCAGGGGACACACACACACACACACACACACACACACACACACACACACACACACACTGCCTCTCTCATTCTTTTTCTCTGCCTTGCTTCCTTTCCCTCGCTCTCAGGAGTGTGTGTGTGTGTGTGTGTGTGTGTGTGTGTGTGTGTGTGTGTGTGTGTGTGTGTGTGTGTGTGTGTGTGTGTGTGTGTGTGGCTTTCTGTAGTGATTTTTAGATTTTCTCTTTCTGTGATTCTCTCATCCCCCTCTCTCTCTCTCTCTCTCTCTCTCTCTCTCTCTCTCTCTCTCTTTCTATTGGAGCTCTTGCTGGAGGTATTGTTCAGGTACAGTCAGCAGGAATAATGGTCTGTCTCAGAGAGAGAGAGAGAGAGAGAGAGAGAGAGAGAGAGAGAGAGAGAGAGAGAGAGAGAGAGAGAGACCACATTGATCTCCTCAAGCCATTGTCCTTGTCTAGATGTCCCACTGCTGTATGTGTGTGTGGTGTGTGTGTGGTGTTGTGTGTGTGTGTGTGCGTGGGACTATTAGTGGCCCCTTTTGTGTGATTTACTTGATGAACAAGCATAGACAGAATTACAATGTGAACTCTCTCTCTCTCTCTCTCTCTCTCTCTCTCTCTCTCTCTCTACCTTTAAGGTGAGGTCTCTCTATCTAACCCTCATTCTAAATTATCCTTAGGGTGATGGGAGCTGGGAGAATGGCAGAGGATGGGGTATTATAGTGTAGTATTGTAGTGTAGTATTGTAGTGTAGTATTGTAGTATTGTAGTGTAGTATTGTAGTGTAGTATTGTAGTGTAGTATTGTAGTGTAGTATTGTAGTGTAGTATTGTAGTGTAGTATTATAGTGTAGTATTGTAGTGTAGTATTGTAGTGTAGTATTGTAGTATAGTATTGTCATGTAGTATTGTAGTGTAGTATTGTAGTGTAGTATTGTCATGTAGTATTGTACTGTAGTATTGTAGTATAGTATTGTCATGTAGTATTGTAGTGTAGTATTGTCATGTAGTATTGTAGTGTAGTATTGTAGTGTTGTAGTGTAGTGTTGTAGTATTATAGTGTAGTATTGTCATGTAGTATTGTAGTGTAGTATTGTAGTGTAGTGTTGTAATATTGTTGTGTAGTATTGTAGTATAGTGTTGTAGTATTGTAGTGTAGTATTGTCATGTAGTATTGTCATGTAGTATTGTAGTATTATATTGTAGTGTAGTATTGTAGTGTAGTGTTGAAGTGTTGTAGTGTAGTGTTGTAGTGTAGTATTGTAGTGTAGTGTTGTAGTGTAGTATTGTAGTGTAGTATTGTCATGTAGTATTGTCATGTAGTATTGTCATGTAGGATTGTATTGTAGTATTGTAGTGTAGTGTTGTAGTGTAGTATTGTCATGTAGTATTGTAGTGCAGTATTGTCATGTAGTATTGTAGTGTAGTATTGTAGTGTAGTATTGAGGTATTGTAGTGTAGTATTGTCATGTAGTATTGTAGTGTAGTATTGTAGTGTAGTATTGAGGTATTGTAGTGTAGTATTGTCATGTAGTATTGTCATGTAGTATTGTAGTGTAGTATTGTAGTATTGTAGTGTAGTATTGTAGTGTAGTATTGTCATGTAGTATTGTAGTGTAGTATGTAGTGTAGTATGTAGTGTAGTATGAGGTATTGTAGTGTAGTATTGTCATGTAGTATTGTAGTGTAGTATGTAGTGTAGTATGTAGTGTAGTATTGTAGTGTAGTAGTGTAGTATTGTAGTGTAGTATGAGGTATTGTAGTGTAGTATTGTCATGTAGTATTGTAGTGTAGTATTGAGGTATTGTAGTGTAGTATGTATGTAGTATGTAGTGTAGTATTGTAGTGTAGTATTGAGGTATTGTAGTGTAGTATTGTCATGTAGTATTGTAGTGTAGTATGTAGTGTAGTGTAGTGTAGTATTGTAGTGTAGTATGTAGTATGTAGTGTAGTATTGAGGTATTGTAGTGTAGTATGTCATGTAGTATTGTAGTGTAGTGTTGTAGTGTAGTATGTATGTAGTATGTGGTATTGTCATGTAGTATTGTAGTGTAGTATTGTAGTGTAGTATTGAGGTATTGTAGTGTAGTATTGTAGTGTAGTATGTAGTGTAGTGTTGTAGTGTAGTATTGTAGTGTAGTAGTGTAGTATTGTCATGTAGTATTGTAGTGTAGTATGTAGTATTGTAGTGTAGTATTGAGGTATTGTAGTGTAGTATGTCATGTAGTATTGTAGTGTAGTATGTAGTGTAGTGTATGTAGTGTAGTATGTAGTGTAGTATTGTCATGTAGTATTGTAGTGTAGTAGTGTAGTATTGTAGTGTAGTATTGAGGTATTGTAGTGTAGTATGTCATGTAGTATTGTAGTGTAGTATTGTAGTGTAGTATTGAGGTATTGTAGTGTAGTATTGTCATGTAGTATTGTAGTGTAGTATGAGGTATTGTAGTGTAGTGTTGTCATGTAGTATTGTAGTGTAGTATTGAGGTATTGTAGTGTAGTATTGTCATGTAGTATTGTAGTGTAGTATTGTAGTGTAGTATTGAGGTATTGTAGTGTAGTATTGTCATGTAGTATTGTAGTGTAGTATTGTAGTGTAGTATTGAGGTATGTAGTGTAGTATGTCATGTAGTATTGTAGTGTAGTATTGTAGTGTAGTATTGAGGTATTGTAGTGTAGTATTGTCATGTAGTATTGTAGTGTAGTATTGTAGTGTAGTATTGAGGTATTGTAGTGTAGTATTGTCATGTAGTATTGTAGTGTAGTATTGTAGTATTGTAGTGTAGTATTGTCATGTAGTATTGTAGTGTAGTATTGTAGTGTAGTATTGTCATGTAGTATTGTAGTGTAGTATTGTCATGTAGTATTGTAGTGTAGTATTGTAGGGTTAGACTTTCAGCTGATGGTCAGGGTACCATCAAGGCACCTCAACACGCCTCCTTACTGACATGTATCTGCATTCACTTTCCATAAACGCATCCTCTATAGACAGTAAAAACTAGTGTTTTATTCGTTTTTATTTGTGTTTTATGAACAAGTCAGTAGTGACATTTTAACATGAATTTACTGTAACTTAATATCTAATCTTCTCAAAGTAAAAATTCCTCTCCTCCAGCAAGAGGTCGATTTAAGTCGTTATCCTGCTGAATTAGATCGGCATGTTACCTATTAACCAAAGAATGCAGGGCATTGATGTCTCATGGGAGCCAGTGTCGGTCGTGGAGTGTGGGAAGTGATGAGAGTCGTGGAGTGTGGGAAGTGATGAGAGTCGTGGAGTGTGGGAAGTGATGAGTGTCGTGGAGTGTGGGAAGTGATGAGTGTCGTGGAGTGTGGGAAGTGATGAGAGTCGTGGAGTGTGGGAAGTGATGAGAGTCGTGGAGTGTGGGAAGTGATGAGTGTCGTGGAGTGTGGGAAGTGATGAGTGTCGTGGAGTGTGGGAAGTGATGAGAGTCGTGGAGTGTGGGAAGTGATGAGAGTCGTGGAGTGTGGGAAGTGATGAGTGTCGTGGAGTGTGGGAAGTGATGAGTGTCGTGGAGTGTGGGAAGTGATGAGAGTCGTGGAGTGTGGGAAGTGATGAGAGTCGTGGAGTGTGGGAAGTGATGAGTGTCGTGGAGTGTGGGAAGTGATGAGAGTCGTGGAGTGTGGGAAGTGATGAGTGTCGTGGAGTGTGGGAAGTGATGAGAGTCGTGGAGTGTGGGAAGTGATGAGTGTCGTGGAGTGTGGGAAGTGATGAGAGTCGTGGAGTGTGGGAAGTGATGAGAGTCGTGGAGTGTGGGAAGTGATGAGTGTCGTGGAGTGTGTGGACGTTGGAGTGAAGGCAGCCGTCCGTTGGTTGGTCTGCGGGTGACTGAGGCCATTGAGTCCTTGGAGAGAGAGACACCTGACAGCCTGTTGTCAATGGAACGTACCTTTCTGTTTCATTGATCTGTTGTCATGTCTTTATCTCAGTATCTCTCATGCTGAATCATGGTCGGCTTTTTCTTCTTCTTCACGTAGATTTTGAGTATATTGAGTACATATATATATATATATATATTTTAATGATTTTTAAAGCTTGACTGTGAGATAGCGTACTGGATAATGGGATATCTACCTCAATACACTGGAAGTTTCTGTCATACCTTCCTCCGTATTCAACAATGTGTTCCCCCTGTTAGAAGAATCAGTCTCTGCTCGAGTCATGAATCCTTATTGACTTGAATCAAACTGTACATTCAGCTGGACTCAGATTCTATTTAACTGTGTGAATGACTTGTGTTGCAGCGGTAAGGCAGAACTACGCTGCCGGTAGTACAATACCAATAGTACGTCGCCAAATAGTGTGATGGGTCAAGCAGGATTGCTAAATAATCACATTGAGTATCTCTAAAGAAATATAATTTGACCGATAAGTGAGATTTGGAGACGTATTTGAGTAGCTTATGCATTTCGCTTTGATTTTAAAGGTGCTGTATGTCAAATATGTACTGTACTCAATGATGACCATGATAGTCGAAATACTGGCTTCTCGGACCACAATACAGACAGAACGCTCTCTTTTCAGATGTGCACGCTGGTCCAGAACGTCTGCTTCTCTTGGTCTGTTTGTGTTTACTATTCTCGAGTACCCCGGGGTTGCCAGATATGAAACACATTGGCACACAATCACAGCGTGCTGCAGCCATGGAAGCAATCAACTGAGATTGTACTAGATTCAACCCGACCTAAATACCCTCATCCTCTTTCTAAAAAGCTCCATGAACAGAGCGGTGCTAAAACACGGGTACATCTTGGAGTCGTAATCTGTCCCTCGTCTTATACTATGTTGTGCACGGCTCGTCTTGCGCTCGTGCCCGTTCTGTGTCCGCAACCTGGCAACCCGCGTGAGCTTCCAGTCCGGAGGAGGAGGGGCTGGGGGTAACAACTCTGAAACCGATAAGCTAATTACAACAACGGTACAAGACATAAAAACCAGAGGTACAGCAATGCAGTGATTCACCAGGTGTGTGTGTGTGTGTGTGTGTGTGTGTGTGTGTGTGTGTGTGTGTGTGTGTGTGTGTGTGTGTGTGTGTGTGTGTGTGTGTGTGTGTGTGTGTGTGTGTGTGTGTGTGTGTGTGAATGTGCGCGCGTGTTTTCGTGTGCGCGCGTGCGTGGCAGCGTTCCTGTGTGTGGTCGGGGTGTGTGCGTTCCTGTGTGTGGTCGGGGTGTGTGCGTTCCTGTGTGCATGGGTGTGTGGAGAGCTTCAATTATTGAAGTGAAAAATTGTAACCACAATCTGTCGAGGAACAAGGTGGAATTATTTTTATTCTGTGCTTCCCAGGGGGGGGGGGGGGTAACCTTGGCAACGGGCCAAACATGGCACACAAACAAAAGCACTGTGGAATAATAATCTAATACTGACAGAAGAACTGGACAAACATTTGAGGACACGCAGCGATCCCCTCCCCCTCCATCTGGATGGGAATTCATTCCGGAACAATACTGGAAAGTATTTTTATAATATTGAGGATTCAGTGGCCGGTTATGAATTTCAATATGGACGATCACCTGGTCCCCGAGTGGCCAAAACACACAGAGTCCCTCACCCTTCTTCTTCTTCTTCTTCTTCTTCTTCTTCTTCTTCTTCTTCTTCTTCTTCTTCTTCTTCACTTTGTCTGAGGTGGACCAGGTGCAGGGCGAAGCTGCTCTATGTACCAGTGCCCGATGAAAATATTGAGTATTTTGAGTACTTATTTCTTCACTCAGGATTCATATTTCTGTCCAAGACAAATAAAGAAAGAAAGAACAGCAGGCAGGAATCCATTAGGCCCATGGGGACACACAATGGGGCTCGCTTATATGAGATGTGGGCTTCACTTATGTGTGCTTAAAAGAGTGTGTGTGTGCGTGTGTGTGTGTGCATGCGTGTGCGTGTGTGTGTGTGCGCATGTACAGTATGTGTGTGTGTGTGTCTGTGTGTTTCTCTGCAGATATGTTTTTCAATGGCATACAATTTTGTTTTGGGCGAGTGAAGGCAGACAGACAGCGGCAGCAACAAGACACCTATTCCGCTGTTAGTGTAGCAAGGAGATGCCTCGCATCGCAACAGCACTAAAACCCATCCTGAATTACAAACACTCCATTCAGTAGCTTGTGTGTGTGTGTGTGTGTGTGTGTGTGTGTACACGTATGTGTGGGTGTGTGTGGGCGTGTGTGTTTGTGTGTATGTGTGTGTGTGTGTGGGTGTTGGCGTGTGTGTGTGTGTGTGTGGCCGTCGGCGTTGGCGTGTGTGTGTGTGTGTGCACCTTGTTGAACTACGGTTCACGGCGCACAGTGTGTGATTATCTTGAGGTGAACCAATCCAACGCGGTGGAATTCTACGGTGAAAATAAAACTATGGCCTCCTGTTGCGTTTGCTTTCTCTCGCCCTCGCTCTCGTTCGCCCCTCTCACCCTTCTCTCCTCAGTCTCACTCTCTCCTTTTCTCTCTTCTCTCACTCCATTGAGTGTATCTCTCTCTCTTTTACTCATCCCTCTCTCTCCGCTAGCCCTCTCTCTCACATTATCTCTCTCTCTTACTCAACTATCCCTCTCTCTGTCTCATTATCTCTCTGTGTCACTCTGTCGCTCTCTCTCTCTCCCTCTCTCACTCAGCTATCCCTCTGTTCCATTATCTTTCAGTATCCTTCTCTCTCTCTCTCTCTCTCTCTCTCTCTCTCTCTCTCTCTCTCTCTGTGCTGTGACAGATTGGTTTGTGGGTGAGCTGCTGGTCCGTGGGCCCGGCTGCAGGAGGCTGCAGTGGTTCCTGTGCTCCTCTCTGTCTCACTCAGACTCCGTTAACCTGAGGTGCTGCAATCATAGAAAAGCAATGGTGACAGCCTTATTCATAACGCTATCGTGCTACAATGCATAATTCATCGGTGTTCATGAGTGGAACACGTCGGGATGCTTTCTGATTTTTTAATGTTTCTTTTCTTGCCGATAAGCCCAATAGCCTCTTGTTTATGGGATATTGTGTTACGTCTTACCTTATCTTAAGAGAGGACAGTTTTATGAGATATAGAGTGCATTATGTTTTTCTCCGATTCATTGCTGCCTAGCAGACGTTTACAGTGGAATATTGCTTTCTTGTGCACTGAGAACAAACAGCAGCCACCCGCACGTAGCAGTAAACACACAGCAGACCACTGAGGAGAATCCACTTTCAATTGCACCGGGATAGAGAGGAGATAGGGAGCTGCAGTAATACCTGGCTAGACTTTACTCTAATGAATGTTTGTGTCAGCAAAACAAAGACACGATATATGATTATTAGAAAAATATCATCCAGGAGGCAACAGAACTTTAAACAGACTATAATGATGTCGTCTTTGCGCTAGAGTTACTTCCGTCTCTCGGTGTGGACGGTGAGAGTGGTACCCGACGGGCGAAGCCTTCGTCTTGATGGCTGATGGATGATGTACCCTCTACATATTCTAATGTCAAAGCGTCTCAGGCTGGAACGTTGTGAATGTCTCTGTATCCTGTATCCGGTTATACATTACATTATTATTATTACATACCAATGTCCATGAAACATGGACGGCGTTTATACACAAGGGGACAGGAAATAGAGTCTGTGAATCAGCACTACCAATGGGCCTCCATCCCATAATATCCAAGAGACACGCTGCGCTTATCCCCTGCTGATGCCACAACACCCTGCGTTAACAGTAGCCCCACCCACCACTACCCTCTCCTCTGTTTCCATAGCGACAAGGAAATGTCATGGCCGTAGCACACAAGAGCCCTAGTTAATTGTTTGGGGTGTGTTTGCATGTAATCGGCCGCTTTGCTCCCTCGGCGCTCAGAGGGCTAACGGCCCCTTATTTAGCATGCCTTTAAAGTGTGTCGACGGCCATGTTTGAGCCTACAAGGACTCAATCCGTCCAGCTATTGGTTAGTTTTTGGTCACATGGGCGCCTTGCGGTTTGTGTGAATGTGAACATGTGACACTAAAGCCTAAAGCCGTCCCCTCCAGAGGTCTTTGGAGTCACGCTGGGTCACGCTAACCGCAGGTTTAATTACTTTTTTATTTGACGGTCTTATTTCTCTCTCTTCAATTTTACGGATGAGGATGGAGCGAGGGGAAAAGAGGTCAAGTGGTGATAGAATCCTCTTCCTCCTCTTATTCCTCCTTTTTCCAAACCCCAGTCTAATGGACCGGAAGGAATGTTGTGGGTGTTCAAACAGACAGAGCCAGGCATGAGGAAGAGGGAATTACCTTCACCTCCCGGAGTCCAAACCAATCCCACAGACCAATCCCATTCATCTGGTAATAAAACGGTGGCACAAAAGCTGGCGGTTTGTTCAGAAGCCAAAGTGGCGTAGGAGCGAACGAGGAGGAAGGCCTGAAGCCCTTCGCAAACAAACGGCAAACCGACATTTCGATGAGATGAGATTAAAACTCCTCATTTTCACCGGCAACGCAAAGTTGATAGAAATGAGAGTTGAAGTATGTCTCGGGGGGGGGGGGGTGTCCAGACACACAACCACCAACACGGGGGACCGTTATCTCACACACACACACACACACGCACACGCACGCACGCACGCACGCACGCACACATATACACACTCACATACACATACAGTGTTACCAACAAAACACCGTTGGACAGTTGGTTAAATTGGCTCCGCACTTTCCTACCTTATTTCTTTTCTTCTTTTCCCCCCACCGTCGGTCGAGTGATGTCACGGAACATTAAGACGTTTCTGGCTGTGTAGTTATGATAGTTCTGTTTTAGTCTGTGTCAGTTTTACTCATTTATTTCTTACTTTGATTGCGGTCTGTGTTTCTTTGTATTTGAGTTGATTTGTTATTGGTGCAGGAGCGAGCGCCGGCCGCCGTCCTCACGCCACTAAACCACTCTGGGATTGCGGGGGTTTTGTACACTCTAAATAATTGGGTTTTGGTTTGGAAAACATCTCTTTTGTTCTGCTTTGTTATGTTTCCTTTCTCCTTGTGAGTGTGTGAGTGTTCCCTCCCTTCGTGCGTTTGGTGAAGTGTCTTTTCTCTATCGCTAATTCGGTGCTCACAAGCCAGCCACAGTGGAGCTAAACAGCGCTAGCGCCGCTAAAGCGGGACTCTTAACAGTTTTATCTCGGGAGACAGAAATCACGGCTCCTTCTCTCTCTCTCTTTTCCCTTCCCCTTCCTCCCTCCTGTTAGAATTTGTCTCGACGCCTGTTTAAATGCTAGCTATCTTCAATGCTATTTCCTCTTCATTCCGTGGATATACCGAAATACTTGAATGTGTCATCTTCTCATCCGAGGGGAGGGGAGGGGGGGGGGGGGGACCACCAGTGGCGGCCATCTGCAAAGATCTGCCAGCTGTCTTCATGATAAGCGGCTCTATTAAGTGACAAACTACACTCAGCTAACTACTAGACACGTGCCACTGTGGCCACCATCGCATTAGCAACTTGAACAAATTGCTCTGTGCGCGACGGGGAGAGGAATTAGCATTGTTCTCCACGCTGCTATCAGGAGGTTAGCGCCGATGGCCTCACACACCTACACACTCTACACACACACACACCTAAACACTACACACACACCTACACACTCTACACACACACACACACACACACACACACACACACCTAAACACTACACCTACACACTCTACACACACACACACACACACACACTACACACACACACCTACACACTCTACACACACACACACATGGTGGTGAAGCTTGGTGTAGTTTGGTGGTGTAGCTTGGTGTAGTTTGGTGGTGAAGCTTGGTGTAGTTTGGTGGACTTATAGGAATACAGGCATTGGAATACACACACACACTACACACACACACCTACACACTCTACACACACACACACACACACACACACACACACACACACACACACACACACACCTAAACACTACACACTACATCTACACACACACACACACACACACACACACACACACACTACACACACACACCTACACACTCTACACACACACACACACACACACACACCTAAACACTACACACACACCTACACACACACACACACACACACACACACACCTAAACACTACACACACACTACACCTACACACTCTACACACACACACACACACACACACTACACACACACACCTACACACTCTACACACACACACACATGGTGGTGAAGCTTGGTGTAGTTTGGTGGTGTAGCTTGGTGTAGTTTGGTGGTGAAGCTTGGTGTAGTTTGGTGGTGTAGCTTGGTGTAGTTTGGTGGTGTAGCTTGGTGTAGTTTGGTGTAGTTTGGTGGTGTAGTTCGGTGGTGTAGCTTGGTGTAGTTTGGTGGTGAAGCTTGGTGTAGTTTGGTGGTGTAGTTTGGTGTAGTTTGGTGGTGTAGTTTGGTTGTGAAGCTTGGTGTAGTTTGGTGGTGAAGCTTGGTGTAGTTTGGTGGTGTAGCTTGGTGTAGTTTGGTGGTGTAGTTTGGTGGTGTAGTTTGGTGTAGTTTGGTTGTGAAGCTTGGTGTAGTTTGGTGGTGAAGCTTGGTGTAGTTTGGTGGTGTAGCTTGGTGTAGTTTGGTGGTGTAGTTTGGTGTAGTTTGGTTGTGAAGCTTGGTGTAGTTTGGTGGTGTAGTTTGGTGTAGTTTGGTGGTTGGTGTTAGTGAGGTTATGATGGCATGTATAACCCAGACCTTAGAAGCAGCAGAAGGAGCCTTTGTGCAGCTTGTGATCTAAACCAGAGGAACACTGAGCTGCTTACAGCCTCTGACCTGGACCCAGACCCATTGTGATGAGAGGGGGAAGAAGTGATGTTTTGATGAAAAATAGCTATTTAGTGATTACTCCATTAATGATGAAAGTTCTATGGCGAGTTCTACCAAACCAACCTTACAGCATTTAAATTTAGTGAGATTTGAGGAAGAAGCATTGTTTGTGTTAAGTATATTTACCTGTATTTAATAAAAATAAAAAAATAAAAAATATCATAAGGTAAAACCAGTTATGCACATGTGTGTATTTATTATTGTTCTGAATAGTTTTCCTCAACGAGCCTCCGCTGATAATGCTAAGTAATGAGAACACATCCTTTTGTCCAGTGGCTTTGAGCAGTTTGTGGAGGGACGTTTATTTTCCAGTTGAATTTTAATAAGAACACATCTTCCCCAGGAGAGGAACTAATAATCCATCCAACGTGTGGTCTACAATAAGCTAGCACACAGCCAGCCTGTTTCAGCCTGTGGCCGTACACTGCATGACACTACCGAAGTGTGTGTGTGTGTGTGTGTGTGTGTGTGTGTGTGTGTGTGTGTGTGTGTGTGTGTGTGTGTGTGTGTGTGTGTGTGTGTGTGTGTGTGTGTGTGTGTGTGTGTGTGTGTGTGTGTGTGTGTGTGTGTGTGTGTGTGCAGCTCGCGGTGCTCCAGAGCAGAGCTCTTTCTCCCCGGGTACCAAGGTCCGTCCTGCTCACAATGGACAATAATTGAATGACTTAACAATGAAGATGAATGATAACTAACCTTCTGAAAATGGCCGCCATCTGTGCAATGCCTTCACCCCCCCCCCCCTCCGCCTGGAACATTAGCGTAGCGGAGCTTACCTTTCCAAACATGACCAAGGTGATTTCTATTTTAGGTTTAGACAAAGGAGTTTGCCCTTCTGTTCTTTACATGGTCACCTACATAACACTGTTCTGTTCTCTCTCTCTCTCTCTCTCTCTCTCTCTCTCTCTCTCTCTCTCTCTCTCTCTCTCTCTCTCTCTCTCTCTCTCTCTCTCTCTCTCTCTCCAGGGTCACTGGTAATTGCTCCTCTGTCAGTCTGGAGCTGCTCTGGTCCTAATTAGTCCAATCATGCTTTTTAATTGCGGATCACAGAGGGGCACCGGAGGAAGGTCAGGCCGGGGGTTAGCATGGCGGTCGTAGCGTTAGCACGGCGGTCGTAGCGTTAGCACGCCGGTGGTAGCGTTAGCACGGCGGTCGTAGCGTTAGCACGGCGGTCGTAGCGTTAGCACGCCGGTCGTAGCGTTAGCATGCCGGTGGTAGCGTTAGCACGGCGGTCGTAGCGTTAGCACGCCGGTGGTAGCGTTAGCTCTCCTTCCGTACGACACAAGCCACCATACTTTGAGTTTGGGTGTGATTCGGTTTGAATGTTAATTTCACTTCTGTTGGTTAGATTAAGGGACTACTCCCCTTGGTGTGCTTGGCCTTGTACCCATAAGAGGGCTTTAAATGATAAATGCAATTTACAGTTGCACAAAAACAAGGTGCTTATTTTGAAAAACGCATTTGTTATAAAAAAATAACATTTTAAACATTTATCAACAAGTATAGCATTTAAAACATTTGAGTATACTCAATACATTTAAAAACACTCAACATTTGCTGGTAAGTCTCCTGTCTCATGAAAAGACTGATTGATGATCTATGATGATCAGTGTTACTGTAAATGGACTGCCATCTATAAAGCTTTTATCCAAAGCGCTTTACATATCAAGCCTCACATTCACCATTCATACACACATTCAACCACCGACGGCGGAGTCAGCATCAAGGAGACAGCCAGCAGGTCAGGAGCAGTTAGGGTTAGGGTGTCTTGCTCAAGGACACCTCCACAGGCTTTTCTAGGAGGAGCCGTGGGATCGAACCGGCAACCTTCCGGTTGTGAGACTTCCGCTCTACCTCCTGAAAAACTGCTGCCTAAACAGTAGCGGCACTGGATGATCCATGTCCAGAAAGCAGCCAGGATGTGTTTCCAGGCATTGTAATATTTGACACAGGCCGTACTTAACGGAAACACGGTACCTTCTGTTGTCCAGACGGCACCGTGGGTAGGAGAGAACATCGACACTGCTCTGATGACGTTAAAACACGGTCCAGTGGAGAACTGTGAGGAACCGGGTCGACTGACAGTTTCCTTTTTCTAAATGAGTTTTCAGAAATGTCTTTGGACATTTTGGAACAGAACACAGAGGTTCTGGGCTTGTTGCTTCAAAGCTCAGAGGATGTGTGGGTCAGTGACCAGTTTACAGATCAATCATGAGATGCATTTTGGACGGTAGAACCTACCAAAGAACTCTCATTTATTCCTACAAAATGTTAGCGGATGGGCGATGGTTAGCATTGAAGTGTTTCTTCCTGACCGGTAGAGGTTACATATGGATGGGTTGTGGTCTGTGTTGGGCTCCAGCTCATCAATATGTAATGCACTCACATCGCACACATTAAAACCGGCCCGATGTGCATGAGTGGATCGGTAGCTCCCTAGTTAGCTACCTCGACCTCCTTAACGACGGCTTTCTCCTGGAGGCCAGGGTCAGGAGGAGCGGGGAGAGCCGTGAATGATCAGGCCTCCGCCATCGACCCTGCGCGGCTGCCAATTTGAATTGATTCTTCCCAGAAGGATCCATCTTGTTGTATTTTTTCACTTTTTCCCGTCTTTTTTCCAGTGTGGATCTCATGTGTGTAATTGTAGGTGTTTAATTTTGTGTGTGCGTCATTGCGACTGTGAGGTCGAGCTGGTGGTGTGGTTGCACTGTTGTCTTTTTTCAGGCTGGATCGTTCGAGTGTTCGATAAACGCGTTTTTCAGGCTCATTGATAAAAGAGCACCATCATTTTCACACTATCTCCACGGGTAATGTGATGTTTGTGATGCAATGTGTTGGTGTTAAGATTATTAATTGCATTCACAAGACAAATTCACTACAATGTGGATGGTACGAAAGGACTCCCAGGTTCAAGGACAGTTCTTATCCACAGGCAGTGACCTACTGAACTGCTAGGAGTGCTGCCACTATCATAACATGTCATTAACATTACACTATCATAACATGTCATTAACATTACACTATCATAACATGTCATTAACATTACACTATCATAACATTATCATTAACATTACACTATCATAACATGTCATTAACATTACACTATCATAACATGTCATTAACATTACACTATCATAACATGTCATTAACATTACACTATCATAACATGTCATTAACATTACACTATCATACCATGTCATTAACATTACTCTGTCATAACATGTCATTAACATTACACTATCATAACATGTCATTAACATTACACTATCATAACATGTCATTAACATTACACTATCATAACATGTCATTAACATTACACTATCATAACATGTCATTAATATTACACTATCATAACATGTAATTAACATTACACTATCATAACATTGTCATTCACATTACACTATCATAACATGTCATTAACATTACACTATCATAACATTATCATTAACATTACACTATCATAACATGTCATTAACATTACACTATCATAACATGTCATTAACATTACACTATCATAACATGTCATTAACATTACACTATCATACCATGTCATTAACATTACTCTATCATAACATGTCATTAACATTACTCTGTCATAACATGTCATTAACATTACACTATCATAACATGTCATTAACATTACACTATCATAACATGTCATTAACATTACACTATCATAACATTACACTATCATAACATTACACTATCATAACATGTCATTAACATTACACTATCATAACATGTCATTAACATTACACTATCATAACATTGTCATTAACCTTACACTATCATAACATGTCATTAACATTACACTATCATAACATTGTCCTTAACATTACACTATCATAACATGTCATTAACATGCCACTATCATAACATGTCATTAACATGACACTATCATAACATGTCATTAACATGACACTATCATAACATGTCATTAACATGACACTATCATAACATGTCATTAACATGACACTATCATAACATGTCATTAACATTACACTATCATAACATGTCATTAACATTACACTATCATAACATGTCATTAACATTACACTATCATAACATGTCATTAACATTACTCTGTCATACTTGACTTTCTGGACTCATTACAGTTACTGCTCTGTTCTGCACTAACACATCATGTTATCATGATGCTGCTGCACTACTGGCCCTTTAAAATGCTTTTAAATGCTTTCTGCACAATTCAAAAACATATCATGTGTTTATTGTTCTTTGTATTGAGTATAGTATTTGTGTATTATGGTGTTTTAGTAATTCATACTGCAGTAGGGAATTGGGAGTAAGCATTCAATTGTACATTGTACAAAAAATCTTGAATCTTGAATCTTGAATCCTGGTATGTCCAGAAGGTTTTTTTACAGTTACATATGAATTACACATTTGATACACACTTTACGTTAAGACAGTCGTGATGAGTAGAAAGAGTTTGGATATCCAACCCCTCATCACATGGAGCCCGGATCCACAACACGTGGTCATGGTTTTCTATCATCCTCGCTGATGACAAACCAGAGAGACCAAGGAAGGAATGTCAATCGTTTTATGGCAGCAGAGTGGACCACACGGAGACACGTCAGGAGCTGTTACCCTGAGTCACCCTGGGTGAGAACATGAAGGAATGAAGACAACAGCTAGCATGGCGTTTGTTCCTTAAGTCACATATACCGTACATCTACGTTCATTTACTTCAGTAATTAATTAGAGTTGTGCTGTTTTGAAAGGGTATTCACATCTTAAAGGTCTGTGTGTATTATTGGGACACATCTCCTATAGCTGTTGAGATAACCTCTCAACATCTTCACATCGCCTTAATGGCCTTGGGATGTGCAGTAAAAGTTCAAGTGTGTTTTTCAGAGCCCTCCCGTGTAAATACGTAATTCTGAATTTGGCTATCCATAAACCAGATGGTTTAAGTTGTTTTTTTCTTTTTTTAAACGCTATAGAAAATGTCATGTCTTTCCCCTGTTGGTCGGAGCTGCTGACGTGGGCGCTATATACGCCGTGATGACGTGACCTTTTAGCTGGTGTTGGAGATGGCTGGGAATAGACCCGGTACATCAGCACACCTGCCCCTGTGTGTCTGCTCAGGGAGCCTTTAGGTAGCAAAGCCCTTCATCAAAGATAGGTCTGCTTTTATTGAAATGTAATAACACCATAATGACTTGGCTATCAAACAGAAGTGGTGAACAGAACTCTTGCTTGACTCACTGTAAAGTATATACCCTGGTTTACAGCCGATAACCTGGTATGTTTGGACCGCAGTGTATAATGTTGCTTTGTTTTAAATGCAGTAATACTGTATGGAATATTGTAAATAGTGTAAGTAATTGATGATACATTATTTTAAAACATCACAGCATAATAGCATTTTATTGCTGCATAACCATATCTTAATGTATACAAATTCGTCATATTGTATTGTGACACTTGTAAATATATATGTATATATTATATATATGCATATGATTGACCAACAGAGAACACTCTGATCACCTAATGAACACACACAGTGAGCTCTTCTGAAACTCACATCTCTGCTCCTCGCGCTGTTCATGAAAACATTTGAAGTGTGTAGTCAGAGCGTCTACAGAAAATTAGCTTTTATAGACGCCATTCATCGTCTGTTTGTTTGCGGGGAGGGTTGGTTAGTTTATTTTTATCGCCGTGGTTTCACTGCAAACTGAACGGAGCCAAAGCCAGAGTGAAAAGCTGGGTGGGAACATTAGAGGGAGAGGGGAGAATCAACAGCTCTTATATGAGGCTGCTGTTTACAGTCTACCTCCAATCATGGGTGTACCTGTCTGCCCTCCTCCCTTAGTCTGTCTCTCTCTCTCTCTCTCTCTCTCTCTCTCTCTCTCTCTCTCTCTCTCTCTCTCTCTCTCTCTCTCTCTCTCTCTCTCTCTCTCTCTCTCTCTTCACCTTTGACTGACTCTGACTCTCTCTTTATCCGTCTTTACTTGTGTCTGTCAATTTCACTCTATCTCTCTCTCTCTCTCTCTTTGACTCTCTCCCTTTGACTTTCTCTTTTTCTCTATACCTCTATCTGTCAAATTATTTCTGTCTCTCTCTTTCTCCTTCTCCCTCTTTGACCTTCTCTCTCTAGCTCGCCCTATGTTCTGTCTGCTAAAAGTGCTTTATTTATGTTTTCAGCATTTTACTATTTCAACAGAAAAATGGTCACTTTTAGGAGCCTGGAGGGCACTAACCCTAACCCTAAACACGCCCAGCTATTAAATAGCTATTCAATAGCTTTTTCATTGAGGTATTTTAAGCAGGTTTAGACAAAATGATGGACATTTGTTGTAAAGAAATTTAGAAGGAAACCCAGAGAGGAGGAGATGGGGGATGTGTGCTGTTAAACAAGCCTCCGTCCAAGGTAAGGGCAAAGAATGGAAACCTGTTATATTAACACAGCTAGAGGGGTTAACCAGTCTGCATTATATCACAAACGTTACTTTATATGTTATATTAACACAGCTAGAGGGGTTAACCAGTCTGCATTATATCACAAACGTTACTTTATATGTTATATTAACACAGCTAGAGGGGTTAACCAGTCTGCATTATATCACAAACGTTACTTTATATGTTATATTAACACAGCTAGAGGGGTTAACCAGTCTGCATTATATCACAAACGTTACTTTATATGTTATATTAACACAGCAATCTTGAGTACTTGAAACGTGTTCTTATCTTATCTAGGGCGACCGCAATATGTTTTTATATCAATTTTTTGCCATTTTGTATATTTAGTTTTTTTTCGTTCTTTTACATACTTTTGTTTATGTTTGTAAGTGTCATGAGTGGGACAGTTCGGGGGGACCCAGAACGCAGACCAAGACAGTGGAGCTATAACATAAAGCTTTATTTAAGGCACAACACAAACACAACACAAGAGAGAGATCAGGGACAGGCCAGGGGTCTGGGTACCGGGAGGTCGAGTAGCGACAGGTACAGACAGGTAACTATAGTGACCGGGGAGCTCGTATCGACCGGAGTAACGCGAGACAGGCGGGACAGGTACAGGATCTGGATCTCCGGGACATCAGCTGCGATTCCGTCCAGAATGTCCGACGTGTAGTTCGACGTACGACCTAACCCCGGGGTAACGGGGAGCCAGGGTCTATATACCCCAGGTGAGGGGATTAGAAATTAGACAAGGCAATAGCTGACAGGTGTGTGTGCGTGCCGCTAGCGCACGTGGCTTGGCCACGCCCCCTGACAACCACCGTAACCGTGACAGTAAGAGTGTCGTGAGGCTTGCGACACAGTTTCTTTGTACGTAATGAGAAGGCCTTGTGGTACAGGACCATCAGAGATAGAGTGTCGTTTCCTTCTTTCCACACATGTTGGTATTGTAGGTCGGCAGCAGATTAAGGGTTTATAAAGATACACCTACACATCTGGCAGGGAAGTTGCTGTTTTTAGTGATTGAAATACTGCGGTGGGTTAGTTCACATATCTTTGTGTTTCTTCTTTAGAGAGGTCGTCTGAACTGTCTTTAAACGGATGTTAAATGGACAGGCCTGTGCTGCAGTTCTGAACCAGGTTTTGCCCTCCAGGGCCCCCCCCCGCCAGTCACTGAAAACTATGAATACAAATGTTCCAAACAAGATGGAGGGTGTATTTGTTGTGGGGACATTACATCATCATCACATTATTATATATATATTTAGTTTTACTCTATGCTCTATGGTATCATTTAGTCTTCCTCCTCTGCTCCTCCTTGAGGGTTGCTGCGTCTGCTAGCGACCAGTGCTACACAGCGCAGCTAATTGGCTAACTCACCGCGTCCCATGTTAATGAACCTGGCTAATGGGCAGCCTGGTAAGCAGCACCACGGTCCCCGCTAGGCTAACGAGTTTCGGAGACTCCGTTCAATTAGGCGGGATAGTGGGGGGGGCTTCAGTGTGTATTTAAGACCCCCAGCCACTAGTCCACCAAAGGAAAGACGCTTCCTCGCTCTTTTTAAAATAAAAATCTTCTATAAACTAATTAAAAAGGTTTTAATCCTTTTGCTAATGGTTCTGGGCTGAGGTCTGAGGGGGGGGTAGGAGATGAGTGGGTTTTCTGTGGGCTTTTACAGTCAGGGTTGACTTATGTTATGCTTTAGTAGCTCAGTCTGTTAGGACTTGGCTTGGGAACCGGAAGGTCGCCGGTTCAAGTCCCTGAAACACATGGGCAGTGCAGAGATGCCCTTGAGCAAGGCGCCAGACCCCTACACTGCTCCCCAGGGCGCTGGATTAGATTAGATTCCAACTTGTTATAATTGTATTTATTGTTAAGTACAGTACAGTGAAAATAATTGTATGTACAGTGTATATCCACTAGCTGCCCACTGCTCCTAAGACTAGGATGGGTTAAATGCAGAGAAACACATTTCACCGTGTGTACATGACCAATAAAGAGGATTCAATCCTCCAGATTGAGGTTTTAGACTGAGTGGTCGTGGCTCTGCAACATAAGCTTATCGTCAGTTGGCTCGGAATAAACGATTCACCCTTTTGTAAGCCAAGCAAAAAAGAGTAAGCTGATGCAACA
The DNA here is from genome assembly GCA_027704905.1 of Muraenolepis orangiensis. NCBI lineage: Eukaryota > Metazoa > Chordata > Actinopteri > Gadiformes > Muraenolepididae > Muraenolepis > Muraenolepis orangiensis. Next base: position 1,811,317 of record CM051020.1, read on the forward strand.
CATTGAGAAATCCCCCTCGTAAAATCTACAATATGAAATCTGCAGTATCTTTCTGTTTAGCTCCGACACCAAAAAGGGATACAGGCTTCTAGAGCAGGGGTTCCCAACCGCCGGCCGCGGCCGGGACCGGGCCGTGGAGGTGTTACTGCCGGGCCGCGGGCCGGGACCGGGCCGTGGAGGTGTTACTGCCGGGCCGCGGGCCGGGACCGGGCCGTGGAGGTGTTACTGCCGGGCCGCGGGCCGGGACCGGGCCGTGGAGGTGTTACTGCTGTGTGAAACAGTGACGTGTCAGTCGAACGAGCCGGTTTTGTTACGGCGCTCCGCGTACATGCGCGTTTATACTGAAGTCGAGCCCTGCCGTTTTGTTAGGGGTGTGTGTTGACACACACTTTGACAACCGGTCCGCAAGATTTTTTTCATGTATCTGCCGGTCCGTGGCACAAAAAAGGTTGGGAACCCCTGGTCTAGAGGATCCATCCTCATAGAAGAGGATTTAATGGACGGCGTTTTGTTCGGCACGCGGCGGCTTCTGGAAGCCAAGGCCGCTCTGTAGCAGCTTTTAACGATGGATGTAAAGGGTTCAGAGTCCCTCTAGGGTTCCTTGTAAAGCCTTGGGCACGTTATCTCTTGTAAAAAATGCAAGATATACCTTGTGTCCCTAAATCCACCCGTTAACCATAAGGTCACATATTGAATTAAGTGAAGTCTGCCTTGTATTGGGGCTCGACCTTGAGTCTCCTCTGACCGGCTCAACACGGTCAACCCGTGATGCCGGCTGGTTGCGGAGTTCAGAGTCCAGAGTTCAGAGTTCAGAGTCCAGATTCCAGAGTTCAGAGTTCAGAGTCCAGAGTTCAGAGTTCAGAGTCCAGATTCCAGAGTTCAGAGTTCAGAGTTCAGAGTCCAGAGTTCAGAGTCCAGAGTTCAGAGTTCAGAGTCCAGATTCCAGAGTTCAGAGTTCAGAGTCCAGAGTTCAGAGTCCAGAGTTCAGAGTTCAGAGTTCAGAGTCCAGATTCCAGAGTTCAGAGTTCAGAGTTCAGAGTCCAGATTCCAGAGTTCAGAGTCCACGCCATGTGTCACATTACCTGGAGGCCGGCGTTCCCCTGGTTGGATATCTCAGTCTCCCTTCCGTCACCGCTAGTGTTATTATTAATGATCTGTCAATGTTCCCTCGCTGCCTGTTCCTTTGACCCACCCCACCCCCCCTCCCCCTCCCCCTCCCCCTCCTCCCCACCTCCCCCCCCTCCTCCCCCTCCTGCTCCTCCCCTCCTCCCCTCCTCCCCCTCCTCCCCTCCACCCCCCTCCCCCTCCTCCCACCTCCCCTCCTCCCCTCCCCTCCTCCCCCTCCTGCTCCTCCCCTCCTCCCCCTCCCCTCCTCCCCCTCCTGCTCCTCCCTCCTCCCCTCCACGCCCTTGACGGGCGCCCTGTTGCGTACACGTACGACTCGTTCTGCTGTTGCAGTGTTGATTTTGAAAGCTTCATTGCCAGGCGATGTAGCTCTCTCTCTCTCTCTCTCTCTCTCTCTCCCCCTCTCTCTCTCTCTCTCTCTCCTCTCTCTCTCTCTCTCTCTCTCTCTCTCTCTCTCTCTCTCATTCTCTAACTTTCTCTCTCACTCTCTCTCTCTCTCTCTCTCTCTTTCCCGCTCTCTCTCTCTCTCTCTCTCTCTCTCTCTCTCTCTCTCTCTCTCTCTCTCTCTCTCTCTCTCTCATTCTCTAACTTTCTCTCTCACTCTCTCTCTCTCTCTCTCTCACGCAAGCACACACACACACGCACAAACACACACCCACACACACGCACACACACACACCCACACACACGCACACGTATAGATAGAGAAACGACACACAGGAGCAGCCTGACAAACGGACCATAATGACTCAGAGAGAGAGATATGTATTCAACAAACAAACAGATGGAATATTGTTTTTTTGGGGGGTTTAATATCCGCTGCCTGTTGTTGTCTGTGGCTTCATGGATGCTCTCTCTCTCCCCTGGTTGGACCGCCCGGCCGCTCCTCGTCCGTGGGGGGCGAGGGGGGCGTCTGGTCTGTTGTGGGCTGTGGAGATAGCATCCCGTGCTGTCCTGTTCTTTACCCCAGAATAGCCTCGTGTGTCGCACTGCATAAAGCAACACACAAGGCTTTTAAAACAGTCATTATGTCACAGAATGAACCGGATCCTGGAGGATTTACACGTCTTAACTTCTAAATCTGGAGGATTGAGGGCAGTGGGCAGCTATTGGATATACAGGGGAGCAGTGGAGGGCTCTGGTGCCTTGAGCCTTGCTCAAGGACACCTCGGCAGTGCAGCCCAGGTGTTTAGGGACAAGCGAGGTCCCAACAGACGGAGCTATCCCGTCGCCTCTTTACGGGAAGTATCTTGTTTTGTAAAACAGGAATAATGCACACTTTTATAACCAAATACAAAGTGAACAGATGTAACAATACGCCGTAAAATACCCATCAAATATGAAATACTGTGTATGTTATGCAATGGGACGTAGCTCAGAGCTAGCGGATGGTACATGGTGATAGATGATGCTTTATTGCTACGTGATGCTATATGACACAGAAGGTTGCTGATGCTGCTTTTAATAACCGCTGTTC
>CM051020.1:1828918-1833918 GCA_027704905.1 Muraenolepis orangiensis
GTCTGAAGGATGGTAGGGTGGTTGTTTGAAGGATGGTAGGGTGGTTGTTTGAAGGATGGTAGGGTGGTTGTTTGAAGGATGGTAGGGTGGTTGTCTGAAGGATGGTAGGGTGGTTGTTTGAAGGATGGTAGGGTGGTTGATTGAAGGATGGTAGGGTGGTTGTTTGAAGGATGGTAGGGTGGTTGTTTGAAGGTGGTAGGGTGGTTGTTTGAAGGATGGTAGGGTGGTTGAAGGATGGTAGGGTGGTTGTTTGAAGGATGGTAGGGTGGTGTTGAAGGATGGTAGGGTGGTTGTTTGAAGGATGGTAGGGTGGTTGTATGAAGGATGGTAGGGTGGTTGTTTGAAGGATGGTAGGGTGGTGTTGAAGGATGGTAGGGTGGTTGTATGAAGGATGGTAGGGTGGTGTTGAAGGATGGTAGGGTGGTTGTTTGAAGGATGGTAGGGTGGTTGTTTGAAGGATGGTAGGGTGGTTGTTTGAAGGATGGTAGGGTGGTTGTTTGAAGGATGGTAGGGTGGTTGTTTGAAGGATGGTAGGGTGGTTGTTTGAAGGTTGGTAGGGTGGTTGTTTGAAGGATGGTAGGGTGGTTGTTTGAAGGATGGTAGGGTGGTTGTTTGAAGGATGGTAGGGTGGTTGTCTGAAGGATGGTAGGGTGGTTGTTTGAAGGATGGTAGGGTGGTTGTTTGAAGGATGGTAGGGTGGTTGTTTGAAGGATGGTAGGGTGGTTGTTTGAAGGTGGTAGGGTGGTTGTTTGAAGGATGGTAGGGTGGTTGTTTGAAGGATGGTAGGGTGGTTGTCTGAAGGATGGTAGGGTGGTTGTTTGAAGGATGGTAGGGTGGTTGTATGAAGGATGGTAGGGTGGTTGTTTGAAGGATGGTAGGGTGGTTGTCTGAAGGATGGTAGGGTGGTTGTTTGAAGGATGGTAGGGTGGTTGATTGAAGGATGGTAGGGTGGTTGTTTGAAGGATGGTAGGGTGGTTGTTTGAAGGTTGGTAGGGTGGTTGTTTGAAGGATGGTAGGGTGGTGTTGAAGGATGGTAGGGTGGTTGTTTGAAGGATGGTAGGGTGGTGTTGAAGGATGGTAGGGTGGTTGTTTGAAGGATGGTAGGGTGGTTGTATGAAGGATGGTAGGGTGGTTGTTTGAAGGATGGTAGGGTGGTTGAAGGATGGTAGGGTGGTTGTATGAAGGATGGTAGGGTGGTTGAAGGATGGTAGGGTGGTTGTTTGAAGGCCCAGGTCCGGAGCTCGGTCCTTGGGGACCATCAGGCTGTTGGTGTCAGCGGACCTGAGGCGACGGGGAGGAGGTCAGAGAGACAGCGAGGGGCCAGGTTATTTGCTGTGTGTGTGTGGTGTGTGTGTGGTGTGGTGTGTGTGTGTGTGTGTGTGTGTGTGTGTGTGTGTGTGTGTGTGGTGTGTGTGTGTGTTGGCGTTTCAAATGTACCTTCCTACGCGCCCTGGTAGCACACATTAGCTCATTTGAAAGCATTCTGCTGACGTAAACTCATACAAACACAGGTCACAAATACCGGGAAAAAAACCTCCTGTCAAGTGGATGACGCTCACAGCGCTGTGCTGCTTCATCCACTTTCATTTTCAAGAGGTTTGAGTGTTAAAAAACTGGGAAATAAATAACTAACCCTCATCCATTGCTATGCTGGGATGCAACATCACCACCTGTTTACTGGCTTTCCAATAAGCAAAGTGCTCCTTCAGTAAACGAGAGAGAGAGAGAGAGAGAGAGAGAGAGAGAGAGAGAGAGAGAGAGGCAAGAGAGTGTGAGGGAGAAAGAGAGAGAGAGGTTAGCTAGGTTGGTTAAGGAAAAAAGAAAGCTAAATAATGAAATAGGCACACACACACACACACACACACACATACACACACACACAAGGACAGAGCCTGAGGGGTCGCTGGGGTGAGGGAGCTGCTGTCCTGATGAGCACGTTGTCCACATGTCAATGTCTTCAACAGGGAGCGTGGGGCTGCTATCCACCAGTTTAAGATGCTGGTGGATAGATGATGGATGATGGATGATGGATGGATATTTATGAATGGATGGATGAAGGATGGATGGATGATGGCGGGGAGGGGGGGTGTAAAGATGGACAGTTGTAATTATTAAACTTGCGTATTAATTGCGTATTAATGAAATAAGTGGGATTCTCGCTTAATGAAACAAGCAAGAATCCCTGGATTTACCCAGAATGCCGAGGGCTACTTTAGGAGAGCCGGTGTTTCTGCCAAGCCGAGCCGCGGTTCCATCGCGTGATGAGAGCTGAACACACAGAATCCGTGTAATAGACTCTCCATCCTTCTGAATCCTCTTCCAGCGTCTTATCACTGCCAACACAAAGCATCCCGGGTCTCTGCTGCGTCCCTGAGCCCCCCGCCGAAAAGAAACTGAAAGAAACAACACAAACACGACACAAAGTCGGTTTATTTCCGTTCTTCCGCCTCACTGCGGCTGTCTGGTGACCCCCCAGCTGCAGGTCCCTCGCCGGGCCGTCACCGCACAGCTGGAGCCGGGGGCCATCCCTGACCTCCTGGATGACCTCTCCTTCCCTTGTTCCCTTGTTCCCTTGTTCCCTTGTTATATTATTCACATGTCCACACTATTCACATGATTCACCCTTTCACTCTTTAACCTTTGCTCACTCGTCCACTTCACCTTTAATTGAAGTCTTCTTTCATACATTTCACACTTTGTTTGGGCTTTTGTGAACAAACTCAGATGCCCAGTCTATATGGAATTCATACAGCTAATTAAATTAAATTAAAAAAAAGAAATATACATATATATATATATTTAAATATATCTATAAAAATAATAATCAAAAGGAAATGGAAAAAGAAGCCAAGGAAACGGAATTCCTTTAATTTACTGATTATCAGGATGGAGGAGGTTTTTCTTCTTCTTCTTCTTACAATTATGATTCTGATCCATTTTTAATGAAGGTCTATTCATTTTATAGCTGGACAGAGCCCAAGGAGCAGAGATTTACAGCTTTACGATGTAGGAGACTCTTTAGCCTCTGACACGCACTATAACTCAACCACTGCACCTGGCCTCCTCCCCCCAAGCCTACCAAATGACCCGTAACACACACACGCACACACACACACACACACACACACACACACACACACACACACACAACACACACTCAAACAACACGCACACACACACACACTCAAACACACACACACACACACACACACACACACACACACACACACACACTCAAACATACACGCACACACACACACACACACACACACACACACACACACACACACACACACACACACACACACAAACACACACTCAAACATACACGCACACACACACACACTCAAACACACACTCAAACACACACTCAAACACACTCAAACATACACACTCAAACACACACACACACACACACACACACACACACACACTCAAACACACACACACTCAAACACACACACACACACACACACACACACACACACACACTCAACACACACACACACACACACACACACACTCAAACACACACTCAAACACACACACACACATACGCACGCACACATACACACACACACACACACTCAAACACACACATACGCACGCACACACACACATTCAAACACACACACACATACGCACGCACACATCATTCAATGCACCAAAACGCAGGCGAGCAGCTTGATATTCTCATAAGTTTGGGTGTCAAAAGGCAAGAAGATGGCTCCTAGCACTTCCAACCGACCTACTGACCTACTATATATAATCACATAACATGCACTTTCAGTTGTTGTGGTGTCTAGTGTCTAGCGTGACTAAATAGTCGTGGTCAAACAGAGCATCTATAGCCTTAAGTAACACCCTGCATGGTCCAGGGCCTTCGTCTCTGAGCAGGTCTTCATCGTCACTTACCATTACTCATCAACCATTAGCATTCAGCTAGCGGCGTTAGCATTCAGCTGAACTAGCAGACATGAGGATTCAGATGGACTCCTCTTTAATCTTTTACGTTCATTTTTATTGTGTACAGTATTGTTATCGTATTGTTTTAGAAATGCATACTGCGGGAGGGAATGGGGAGTAAGCATTCCATTGAATCTTGAATCAACGTTTGTGGCTTACAAACCTTTTTCTTGTCTATCTGACGATGGTTAGGGTTGGGGTCCAGGAGTGTGTGGTCTCCCCTCTGGGGTTTGGGGGTGTTTCCTCCCCCTTTACAGGGGTCTCAGGGTGAGGGTCTGTGTACTGTGTAGTGAGGCTGGATGCTAGCCTTCACGTCTTCCCGGGTGGAAGTCCTGAGCAAAACAAATCAAAGATGGCCGCGGGGAACAGCGGGATCAGTTGGAACAAAACAAAAGTCTAAGCAGTTGGAACGATGCCAGCGGGCCATTGGCGGGTCAATTGGCATCCACTGGAATAATGATGATAATCATTCTTTAAGGTAGCGCTAACCGTAGTCTTTAGTCTTTAAGGTAGCGCTAACCGTAGTCTTTAGTCTTTAAGGTAGCGCTAACCGTAGTCTTTAGTCTTTAAGGTAGCGCTAACCGTAGTCTTTAGTCTTTAAGGTAGCGCTAACCGTAGTCTTTAGTCTTTAAGGTAGCGCTAACCGTAGTCTTTAGTCTTTAAGGTAGCGCTAACCGTAGTCTTTAGTCTTTAAGGTAGCGCTAACCGTAGGCTTTAGCAGCACTCAAAGTATTTAATCAACTTGTCCTCTCGTACAGTGGGAAAAGGGCTGGCACAGAACACCGTTTAAAAACCCACAAAGCATATGGCCACCGAAATGAAACGGTTCAAACTGAAGCTCCTATTTGGTTTCGTGACTTTTGGTTTCATAGGAAGTGTCCAACAGATCTCTGCCTTCTGATTGGCCCGTGAACACTTGACCGATACCGATGTTTACTCCGTTTGATTGAGGGAGAGTTCTATCTGACTCTCCAGGTCGTCGTCCCATCAACTCAACCTGTTTTTCCAGATGAATACGAAATCCCTGCTGCGAT
>CM051020.1:1838918-1856418 GCA_027704905.1 Muraenolepis orangiensis
GTCCTGACCATGTAAAGAAATGCAGCTAGCATCATTAGCATTCAGCTTGTCCTGTTAGCTTTCAGCTAACGCCATTAGCTTTCAGCTAGAATCATTAGAATTACCGCTGGTGCCATGAGCATTCATCCGCACCAGCGGTCGTTCGCATGAGTGCTAATTAACTGTTAGCCACCAGCTAGTGCAATTAGCATTCAGCTAGCTAGCATACAGGGAAAACGTATCCCGGCAGTGACCACGACAATATTGTGCCACAGATGCAAAATGAGCGAGTAGAACACTGACTTTTGAAATGAATTATGAAATGAATTATGAATGAATGTTAAAATATTATAAATACGTTCAATCTTTTTCCTACCAGGTCTACCAGTATTCCTACACGGCCTTCTACATCATCTGCAGTCTGGAGACTCCGTGAGTAGCCTGGTAGCCTCGTAGCCTCGTAGCCTCTTAGCCTCTTAGCCTCTTAGCATGGTGGTGGGATCTGGTGCAGGTACCCACCCCACTCGGTCTGCCACCACGTCACTTGCTCAGGAGAACATTCTACTGACAAATGAGGTGTTATTTTATTTTTAAATACACAATGATTTGGGGTTGAGAGCGGTCCTCGGTCGCTACTGCGCCAGTGAGATGACAAAGTCATCTATTTACTCTACACGTGTGTGTGGGGGCCAAAGTATAAACGTGTATATAATTGGGGGGCAGTAGCTTAGTGGGTAAGGACTTGCAATACATAGGGTCGCCGGTTCAAGTCCCCAAAACAGCAGGTTACTGCCTAAGTGCCGTTGAGCAAGGCACTACACCGCTCCCCGGGCGCTGACCCCTGCTCCTAACACTAGGATGGGTCAAATGCTGTACTGCTGTACTGCTGTACTGTACACTGACAGATTATAACAATAATAATTATTATTATAATTAAACCTAAGCTATCTGAGCTGGTGCTTGCCCCCTAGTGGTCAGCGATGACACACGGAGACCATCTCAGAACAGCAGCTCTGTGGTGATGTCATCAGCCCTCGCCCGGCGCTGAGCCCTGTAGTTCATTGCTCTCACAGGAATCAAATAGGGAATTCATTAATAGAAGGATAAGAAATTGTGTATTGAAATGAATACACGTTTATAGATTATAGTCACGCAACAGGTTTGTTTGGAGTGCAGGGTATGTGCCGCCATTAAACAGAAGAAGCGTTGCAGCTAAATGATTCAAGAATCTAGATTTTTATTTGCTATTTTCAAAAAGTCCAACGGAATGCTTACTCCCATTCCCTCCCGCAGTATGAATTTCTAAAACATAATACTATAAAAAATATTATACACAATCAAAATGAACATAAAGGTGACTGAAGGATGAGATGTACATGATAATTGTACGAAAAGAAAAGCATTTAAAAGCATTCAAAGTGCCAGTAGTGCAGCAGCATTGTGAACTGTGCTACAGTCCAGAAAGTCCAGCAAAGTATGATAGTGTAATGTTAATGACATGTTATGATAGAGTAATGTTAATGACATGTTATGATAGTGTAATGTTAATGACATGTTATGATAGAGTAATGTTAATGACATGTTATGATAGTGCAATGTTAATGACATGTTATGATAGTGTAATGTTAATGACATGTTATGATAGAGTAATGTTAATGACATGTTATGATAGTGTAATGTTAATGACATGTTATGATAGTGTAATGTTAATGACATGTTATGATAGTGTAATGTTAATGACATGTTATGATAGTGTAATGTTAATGACATGTTATGATAGTGTAATGTTAATGACATGTTATGATAGTGTAATGTTAATGACATGTTATGATAGTGTAATGTTAATGACATGTTATGATAGTGTCATGTTAATGACATGTTATGACAGTGTAATGTTAATGACATGTCAAGTCAAGTCAAGTCAAGTCAAGTCAAGTTTATTGTCACTTCACAGTTTACAGTTTAGTATAAAGCAGTGATGTGAAATTCTTGTGTGCAATACCCGACGACAGACAGCAGTTATAAAATAAGATAAAATAAAAATAGATAAAAAATAGAATAAAAAATAGAATAAAGAATATAAAATAAAAAATAAAATAAAATAAAAATGCAATTTATAAAATGCAAAAATCAGCACAGAAAAGAGCAATATATATATATAAATCAATGTAATAAAATATACATTGTTATATGTTATACGCCCTTGTTCAGCAGCCTGATGGCCTGACTGTGGAAGCTATCTCTAAGCCTATTTGTACGACACTTGATACTGCGGTATCGCCTGCCTGACGGTAATAGTGAGTAAAGTTCGTGGCTGGGGTGGGCAATGTCTTTTATAATTCTTTTGGCCTTGGCCACGCACCGCTGGTTGTAAATGTCCAGGAGGGAGGGGAGCTCACCTCCAACGATATACTGGGCCGTCCGCACCACCCTTTGAAGCGCTCTGCGCTCGAGTGCCGTGCAGTTCCCGTACCAGGCGGTGATACACCCTGTCAGAACACTCTCGATGGTGCCGTTGTAGAATGTTCTCAGGATGCGGGGGCCCATGCTGAATTTCTTCAGACGCCTGAGAAAATACAGGCGTTGTTGGGCCCTTTTCACCACGTGTGTGGTGTGCGTGGACCATGTGAGGTCCTCGGAGATGTGCACGCCGAGGAACTTGAAGCTGCTGACCCTCTCTACTGCAACGCCGTCGATGGAGATAGGGCTGTGCTCTCCCCTCTGCCTCCTGAAGTCCACGATCAGCTCCTTGGTCTTCTTGACGTTGAGGGCGAGGCTGTTCTCCTGGCACCACTGCTCCAGCGATCCGACCTCCTCCCTGTAGGCTGTCTCGTCGTCGCCGGCGATCAGGCCCATCACTGTCGTGTCGTCAGCAAACTTGACGATGACGTTGGAGCTGTGCATAGCCATGCAGTCGTGGGTGTAGAGGGAGTAGAGGAGAGGGCTCAGCACGCATCCCTGGGGGGCTCCCGTGTTGAGGGTCAGTGGCTCTGATGTGGTGCTGCCCATCCTCACCACCTGGCGGCGGTCCGACAGGAGGTTCAGTATCCAGCTGCACATGGATGGGGGTACGCCTAGACCTCTCAGCTTGGTGTCGAGCTTGGCAGGAACTATTGTGTTGAATGCTGAGCTGTAGTCCACAAACAGCATTCGCACATAACAGTTCTTCCCCTCCAGGTGGGAAAGGGCAGTGTGGAGGGCCATGGCAATTGCGTCGTCCGTGGATCTATTTTGAGATATGCAAATGCCATGGGTCCAGCGTGGTAGGTAACACGGAGCAAATAAAGTCCTTGACCAACCTCTCGAAGCATTTGCTAACGATCGAGGTGAGGGCCACAGGTCTGTAGTCATTCAGGCATGTTACCTTGGTTTGTTTAGGGACAGGCACGATGGTGGATATCTTGAAGACCGCGGGGACAACAGCCTGGGACAGGGAGAGGTTGAAGATGTCTGCAAAGACTCCTGCCAACTGGTCTGCGCATGCTCTGAGGACGCGGCCCGGGATGTCGTCGGGGCCTGCCGCCTTACGGATGTTCAGCCGCTTAAAGGTGCGGCGCACATCCGCCTCCGAGATGCGCAGCTGGCTGGTCTCCCCAGTCGGTGCTGGCTTCGGCGGGCTGCCGTTTACGTCGAACCGAGCAAAAAATGTATTTAGCTCTCCTGGGAGGGAGGTAGAGGAGTTCTCTACACAACTGGTTCTCCCTCTGAAGTTCGTTATCTTCTGCAGCCCCTGCCACATACCCCTCGCATCGTGTTTCTTGAATTTATCTTCCACTCTGTCCTTATACTCCCGCTTGGCAGTGACGATGGTCTTACGGAGGTCGTAACGGGCTCTCGTATATTCCTCCGTATTCCCGGAACCAAAGGCGGCGTTACGCGCATGTAGGGCAGCGCGAACATCGCCGTTAATCCACGGTTTCTGGTTGGGATATATCCGAACCGACTTGGTCGGAACAACGTCATCTATGCACTTCTTGATGAACCCGGTGACCGACGACGCGTACTCGTTGATGTTATTGTCCGAGGCAACGCGGAACATGTGCCAGTCAGCGTGATCAAAACAATCCTGCAGCGTAGAATCTGATTGGTCCGACCAGCATTGGACCTCCCTCACAGCGATCGGTTGCTGCTTCAGTCTCTGCCTATAGGCGGGGAGTAGCTGGATAGAGCGGTGATCTGATTTGCCGAACGGTGGGCGGAGGAGGGCCTTGTAGCCATCACGGAAGGGAGTGTAGCAGTGGTCGAGGATCCGCTCGCCCCGTGTGTTGCTCTTTATGTGTTGGTAGAACTTCGGGAGAACCTTCTTCAGGTTCGCCTTGTTGAAGTCCCCCGCCACGATGAGAGCAGCCTCGGGGTGGGCCGACTCCTGTTCGCTGATAGCCCCGTACAGTTCCTTCAGCGCTGTGTCCGTGTTGGCTTGTGGGGGAATGTAAACAGCGGTCACGGTTACCGCTGTAAACTCCCGAGGTAGCCAGTATGGACGGCACATAAGCATCAGGTACTCCAGGTCCGGGGAACAGAAAGACTTGAGGGGATGTACATGGCTTTGGTTGCACCAAGATCTGTTTATCATGAGACATACCCCCCCTCCGCGATCTTTACCGGAGAGAGCCTTTGTTCTGTCCGCCCGGTGTACGGAAAATCCCGTCGGCTCGATAGCTGCGTCGGTAACCCCCTCCGACATCCATGTCTCCGTAAGGCAGATAATACAATTGTCCCTAGTTTCCCGGTGGAATTGAATACGAGCCTGTAGTTCGCTTAACTTATTGTCCAGAGACTGTACATTAGCCAGTAGAATGGTGGGTAGTGGGGGGCGATCGGATCGACATCTCAGCCTGACTAGCACGCCGGCTCGCTTCCCTCGCTTCCTCCGGCGACGCTTGCGCGTAATCGTGCCCAAAATGGACGGAGATAATCCAGCTGTGACTTCGGGCGGGACGTCCGAGCCGAAAGAATGAAAAAACTCCGGTAGGCGGCGAGCGACTGTCGATCTGATCTCCCAAAGTGTGCAGAAGTTATAAGTGAACTTGCTGCTAACATCCTGAACTAAAATAGTTGCGATAAAAAGAATAAATAACAAAAAACTGCGTCGTCGTGCGGGAGCTCGCGACACGGCAGCCATCTCGTACGCCGCCATCTCCGAGTGTGTGACATGTTATGATAGTGTCATGTTAATGACATGTTATGATAGTGTAATGTTAATGACATGTTATGATAGTGTCATGTTAATGACATGTTATGACAGTGTAATGTTAATGACATGTTATGATAGTGTAATGTTAATGACATGTTATGATAGAGTAATGTTAATGACATGTTATGATAGTGTAATGTTAATGACATGTTATGATAGTGTAATGTTAATGACATGTTATGATAGTGTAATGTTAATGACATGTTATGATAGAGTAATGTTAATGACATGTTATGATAGTGTAATGTTAATGACATGTTATGACAGAGTAATGTTAATGACATGTTATGATAGTGTAATGTTAATGACATGTTATGATAGTGGCAGCACTCCTATCAGTTCAGTAGGTCACTGCCTGTGGATAAAAACTATCCTTAAACCTGGTAGTCCTTGCTGTATGGATGAGGAACCGAGGACCAGACGGTGGGGGGAGATGGAGCCCAGGGTGGTGGCAGTCCTTTGTGATGGAGATGGCCTTCTTCCGACATCTGGTCCTAAAGATCAGAAGTGTTTTTTTATTGGCAACGTCGCTAACATGGCTGATGATGAAGAAGCCGATCGATACATCGGACATACTGAACAGCACGGAGCTGCTGAAATGGACCACAGTTTAGAGGCTGTTCCAACTGAAAGGGGATAAAAGCTCCGTTGGAGCGAGCCACACGTCACAGCACAACTCACCAGCTAAGCAGCTCTAGTAAGACAAACTAACACAAGAAAGGCAACACTGGCACAAATTAGCGGTGGAATAAATGTAATAGAAGCAACTCTTCTTGGTGATCACTTCTGAATGAAGTGATCACCAGATCACAGCCTCTGGTGATCACTTCTGAATGAAGTGATCACCAGATCACAGCCTCTGGTGATCACTTCTGAATGAAGTGATCACCAGATCACAGCCTCTGGTGATCACTTCTGAATGAAGTGATCACCAGATCACAGCCTCTGGTGATCACAGCCTCTGGTGCGCTCGCATCAATTTGTACAGGATTTATTTTTCCTGATGATGAGAAAGAAAGTGATCTGATCATGTCATGTTATCTCCCAAGATAAACTTCACATCATAGAGCTTTAGAAGAACATAGACAATTGAGCTTCAATTGGAAAGTGAAATTAAGATAATTATATATATGTATATATATATATATATATATATATATGGCATTACTTAAAGTAGTAACTCATCCACTGGTTCAAGCAGCCGTGAAGAAGAAAGGCCTTGCAGCACAGTAGAAAATAGATCACAATTTGAATAAGAAAAAGTAGTGAAAATGAAAAGGCAGGTTGGCTTTAGACACTGAGCTCCAGAGCCTCAGAAGCAGAGAGTGAAGCAATGGACCTGACAGACCATGAATTGAAACAGCTTTCAAGTGCTGCTATAGAGGATGAGATGAATTACTATTTTGCATCTGCTGAACAGGAAGCTTCTCGTGCCAATAAAGGTTATGCTGAGGAGGAGGAGGGGAGGAGGAGGAGGAGGAGGATGATGATGTCTCTAATGAGGACAATGATGATGATGATATCAAACCAAACGATTCCAGCCATTCGTTGCCAATCGAGTCAGTGCCATCAGGGAAGCATCAGATGTCAAGCAATGGCGATCCATCCTCACGGAGGATGATCAGGCTGGTTCAGCCACTGCTGACCAGCGATCCTCACGGGATGATCAGCTGTTCGCTCAACTGCTGAACCTCTCCTAGGATGTCATCTCTGATCTGGAGAAATGGGCTGACCTTTCTGCAACGAGCACAACAGGAGTGGCCCAACTGACCTGTCATAGCAATCTCAATTAGTCTGGATGATCTCGCAATAAAAACAGGATAGATTAGCAGTGGAATGTAATTGTGAAAGAGCAGCACAACAGCCCTGATCCATTAGTACTACGAGAGCAGGTTCGCCTGCTCCTCGGCATGAGGAAGCTTCTACAAGAGCTATGTCTGAGAAGCAGTCCAAATCACCAGAACCATGTCCAAGCAAGTAGGATGGACTGATAACAAAAAAGACCATGACATTCAAAGGCTCACGCACAGAATCCAATCCGTTATAAATATATATATATATATATATATATATATATTATATATATAATATATATATATATATATATATATATATACTATAAATATATATATATATATATAAAATATATATATCCGTTATAAATGCTGAATCTGATATTGTGGGTTTCTTTGCTGCTGACGCCAGGATTTAAGGATTGCGCCTCCTTCAGAAGAGGCCCTCAGAGAATGGAACTTATATGATTAGTATGATTTGAGGATGCTCCTTCTAAAAGTAAGTGAAATGGACCCTCCATCCTCCTGCTGGTTCCCACCATGGTGGAGTGTGGGAAAGATTGATCCTTCTGATCTAAAGGATGCTTTTATGTTTCACAAAGCCGACACAACTCTTGAAGAGAGCTTAAGAACCGCCGTGTGTGAGGTGGAAGCCGTACCCAACAAGTGACCCAAATCTAGAACCACTCGCCCGTATCCACTTACTTCAGCTTAAGGTGCAGCCCGTCCTCCCACCCGGAGTGCTCCAAAAGGAGGACATCTACGTCAAGCTCAGATGGAGACGGGTACAGTACCCGGCCAACTTCTTTTAGCCACAAAGAACCCACCAGTCAGGTCTGCCTATTGCTGAAAGCCTCAAGCAGGCAATATTTTCCACCTGCTATCAATCATACCATTAGCCTAGCATTTATCTACAGTAAAAACACACATGTCATTCATCCTCAAACACCAACACATGATGAAGAGGTGGTGCCTGGAGAAGAGGGTATACTCTTCATCTATACACCACATAGTGTTTTCAAATGGCCCTTCCAGCAAAGGATAAACAGTGACATGGATTTATGCACATTTAGTTCACCCAAAAATGGACCAGTAGTTTTTGCACATTGTCACTTAACTTCTGCTGCTTGACTTCAGGGAGAACAGATCATTATGAAATGAACAGAAGATGTGCAGATTTTACAATCCATACTGGCCCACAGACCGTAGGGCGAGACAATTACAGTGATGCATTTTAAATGAACTATTCCTTGTTCCTTAGTCAATCCACGCCATTAAAAAGATTATATTAAACTACTCTCTCACCTTGCAAGTGGTATATGGGCCAGTAGTATTTTGTTAACTGTCCTCTTGTGACAGATAGTGTCGCCAGAGTGCATTATAAAATTAACATTATTTGTCAAGGTTTGCAAATCTTTCCGGTCCTGGGGGCTGCCAACTTTTCATAAAACTTGGAGAGAGACCAGAGCTCGATTTGCAGGCAACAATGTGGCAGTACTTTAAACTACTAAAGTACTTTAAACTACTAAAGTACTTTAAACTACTAAAGTACTTTAAACTACTAAAGTACTTTAAACTACTAAAGTACTTTAAAGGGGGCGACCAGATTTACATGTTTGTCGGACGGACCACCGCTTTGAGCCACCGCTTACAGTAGAATCCGACTATTAAAGAATATACCGTAGACTCTGACTATTAAAGAATATACCGTAGACTCTGACTATTAAAGAATATACCGTAGACTCTGACTATTAAAGAATATACCGTAGAATCGGACTATATTCACTGTCGGTTGAGAGGAGGAGTCACAGCGCTCTCATTGCATCATTACATGACTGTCATTTAGCAGACACTTTTGTCCAAAGCGAGTTGCACATAGTGCATTCAAAATAGGAAGACAAGAGAATTGCGAGTGCTACCAGGAATCATAAGTGCACATCCTTCCTACCGCGCCTCCAAGAGCAGAAGCTGTGCTCAGGTAAAAGTACAAGAAGTTGGCCCACAATAGAGCTGACACTTATTACAGGGATCCACAACATGTGTTCATAGCAGGCTGTGAGTGGGCTAAGGAGCAGGAGGAGTGGAGGGAGAGAGCAGCTCTGAGATGGATTAGCTCCTCATGTGCTGGACTGCCTCTCATGGCGGGACACCACTGAATGAAGCCATTCAGAGGAGATTAAGAAGTGGGTATTAGAAATGACTGAACAATAAGTAGGTATACCTGCCTAAACCTGAACTTCACCACCGGTTATAATACCCTGAGAGCCTCATACGAAAGGCTGTTTACTATTTCAAACCTTACATTCCCTTAACTGTAAACACCTAAACCTATTACTAATGCATACTCGGAAATAAGTACAAAGAAAAGCACATTGAAAGCCTAATGCCACCACAGCCAGCTTATGTTCAGTGGGTCCAACCCTATAGGTGTGCTGCCACCGGGTGGTGACTAGCAGAACAGCACCCCATCCAGCGGCGATGACCTCATTAATTCAACAGCTCCGCAAAGACATAGGAGGGCCTGTGGCAGGTCGAATGGCAGAACTTTCTATAGAGGAGGCTCCAGAGCCAGACACAATGCTATGGATGCACCTAGACACTGTACTGCTGTCGCACTGCAGTAGCCTGTGTATGTGTGTGTGTGTGTGTGTGATTTTCTGGGAGGATTGTATGTGTTACCAGCATTGTGACCTGTGTCTCTCTCTCTCTCTCTCTCTCTCTCTCTCTCTCTCTCTCTCTCTCTCTCTCTCTCTCTCTCTCTCTCTCTCTCTCTCTCTCTCTCTCTCTCTCTCTCTCTCTCTCTCTCTCTCTCCAGGGAGACATGGAACCTGAACCCCCCAGAAGTGAGGAATGCCCAGCTGCAGTACGCCGGCTGGGGGCCTCACGGCCAGCAGCTGGTGAGAACTACAACTCCCATCATCATCATCATCATCATCATCATCATCATCATCATCATCATCATCATCATCATCATCATCATCATCATCATCATCATCATCATCATCATCATCATCCCCCAGAGGAACCCTCCATGTTCACCTGGCTAGCTCATTAACCCCCAAAGTCCAGTCATCCGTTCTGACATCTCTGTGACACCAACAAACCCTTTAAGCCACGCCCCCCCAGCAGGTCTGTCTGTTGACCCCATCAGCCGTTTGACCTCTCTGTCTATCAGGCCGCAAACAACATACAATCAGACATCAGAACAGACAATCAGACATCACAACAGACAATCAGACAGCAGAACAGACAATCAGACATCAGAACAGACAATCAGACATAAGAACAGACAATCAGAATGAGCAGACATGCAGGAACGTGTTGAGGTCGAGGCGAACCTTGTTGATCTACAACAATGTGTGGAATAAGGTGTATAAATACACACTGTTAAGTGGTAATAAGACAGCCGTGAAAGGAGTCTGTTAAGGTTATGATGTAGTGAGGGGGGGGAGAGGATCTCAGAATGACTCATTTCGCAGTCACATCACCTCCAAAATGTGACTCCCAAACAGAGACTGGTAAACATGGAGGTGTGTGTCCTTCACACCCGGTCAGTCCCAGGCTGTGTGTTCAGCGTCACGCCTCAGGGACGTCTCCCGCCTCCACCAGAGATGAGGCCTGAGGCGGTGAGGTCACTTCAGGTTTTTCAGTGTCACGGCGGTGGTTTCGACGTCTGTACATCGCCATGGTTACTCACCATGGTTTACCTGAGCCTCCGTAGCGGGTTATGTTGGACGTACAGATGAAAGCGTATGAAAGCAGCAGCCCACCAGCCAATCAATTCTCTTGTAAAATGGAGCTAGTGTTCCTTGAAGAGCAGCTTGGTGTGAATAGAGAGAGGGCGGCTCAGGAAGGAGCTTCTATACGAAGGAAGTCGATTCTCAGGAGAGGGGACGGCTTTTCTCCTTCAGATCCTTGAGCCGTATGTTGCCAGTGTGAAGCCTAGAAGGTGATGGAATGATGGTATCGATACTGTATGTTGATAAATGGACTGGATTTATGCAACGCTTTTCTAACCAGTGCGGCCACTCACCACTCAAAGCGCTTCACACCAAGCCTCACACTCACCCATTCATTCACCCATTCATCCGCCGACGGCGGAGTCAGCCATCAAGGAGACAGCCAGCACGTCAGGAGCAGTTAGGGTTAGGGGGTCGAACCAGCAACCTTCCGATTGTGAGACGACCGCTTTACCTTCTGAGCTACTACCGCCCCATATATTATATATACATATACATATATATATATATATTTATTTGTATTATCTAAATATATATATATTTGATATATTTGCTCTTTATTCTCTCCCAACACCGTTTTACACTGCCAGGATTGCAGCTGAAAGAGAAAAGCTCAAATAGTTTTAGCTGAATATCTATTTAATTTGATGGAATACACAATAGTAATTGTAGTGGGATCTACTCTAATGATGTCGATAAGCCTCTTAACGAACACGTTCACAAAGCATGTTTTTTTGCCAGCTTTCCTTCCTGCCTTTAGCAGCAGCAACTCTGTCTATTTTACCCTTTCATTATGTTTTAATATTCTTCATATTTGCATAATATTATAGTTTGCTCATCTTGGGTAAAATAAGCGTCTCGGTACTTATCCATGTTTGTGATTGGCCATCGGTAGTACAGGCCTGTGGTCTGGAGCCCTGCTCCATCCAGGTGGAGGTGGAGGTGGAGGTGGTGGAGGTGGTGGTGGTGGAGGTGGTGGTGGTGGTGGTGGTGGAGGTGGAGGTGGAGGTGGAGGTGGAGGTGGAGGTGGTGGTGGTGGAGGTGGAGGTGGAGGTGGTGGTGGTGGTGGTGGAGGTGGAGGTGGAGGTGGAGGTGGTGGTGGTGGAGGTGGTGGTGGTGGAGGTGGTGTTGGTGTTGGTGGTGAACATTAATTCACCTTCTCTCTAATCATAGGTCACAGAAACCAATCAGTTTAATATTGTCCTCTTCTTTGTAACTTCATTATGAGACTGTTCTCCTGTTCTTGTGTTTGTGTATTGTGTTCACTTATGTATAATGTTGATTCATTTATTCATGAACGGATGCATTTTCAGTGCTAATTATCAATGTTTATCCATCTGTCTCTCTCTCTCTCTCTCTCTCTCTCTCTCTCTCTCTCTCTCTCTCTCTCTCTCTCTCTCTCTCTCTCTCTCTCTCTCTCTCTCTCTCTCTCTCTCTCTCTCCCACCAGATCTTTATCTTTGAGAACAACATCTACTATCGCTCCACGGTGGAGAGTCGCTCCATCCGCCTGGTGTCCACCGGCAAGGAGGGCGTCATCTTCAACGGCCTCAGTGATTGGCTGTACGAAGGTGAGCCAATGAGATGTCTCCTTCTTTAGCCTCAGTGATTGGCTGTATGAAGGTGAGCCAATGAGATGTCTCCTTCTTTAGCCTCAGTGATTGGCTGTATGAAGGTGAGCCAATGAGATGTCTCCTTCTTTAGCCTCAGTGATTGGCTGTACGAAGGTGAGCCAATGAGATGTCTCCTTCTTTAGCCTCAGTGATTGGCTGTACGAAGGTGAGCCAATGAGATGTCTCCTTCTTTAGCCTCAGTGATTGGCTGTACGAAGGTGAGCCAATGAGATGTCTCCTTCTTTAGCCTCAGTGATTGGCTGTACGAAGGTGAGCCAATGAGATGTCTCCTTCTTTAGCCTCAGTGATTGGCTGTACGAAGGTGAGCCAATGAGATGTCTCCTTCTTTAGCCTCAGTGATTGGCTGTACGAAGGTGAGCCAATGAGATGTCTCCTTCTTTAGCCTCAGTGATTGGCAGTACGAAGGTGAGCCAATGAGATGTCTCCTTCTTTAATTAAAAATGTACAACCAATACAGACATGTCCTAGCCAGGGAAAAGTGAGATCAAATGTATGAAATAAATACAATCAAATAAACACAGTGAATATGTCAAATGAAACCATGGGTCCTAAAAAAAGCAGTCCTAGAACCGATCTGTAGTCCGTCTGCCGAGAGAAGATTGGAACTACATCACCATCTCTCTCTCTCTCTCTCTCTCTCTCTCTCTCTCTCTCTCTCTCCTCTCTCTCTCTCTCTCTCTCTCTCTCTCTCTCTCTCTCTCTCTCTCTCTCTCTCTCTCGGGTAGGGACTAGGCATTTTGAACATGACTAAGGTGTATTTTTATTGATTCGATGCTTTTATGGACAGGAGACGGAAGAGAAGGAGGACATTAGGTTAAATGAGAGACAAGACATGGTTAGGAAACATTTCTGTTCCATTATCCACCTGTAACCTGCAATGCTTCTCAGAGTGCCGGTGGTGACAGTTGCTAACCTCTTCCAATAACAACAACCCATCAAGATGTCCGCCTGCTATACGGGCTCCGTCCTAGCGGCTACGCTACACTGCTCAGCCGGAGCACGACCTCCCGTGAGGATAGCACTCCAACTAGACACACGCCGGCTGCTGCTGCTGTGGTGGGGTTTTGTTGTTGTTTTGGTTTTCATAATGGTATCAACCAAGGTGTGGAGTGACATGGGGAAGAGGACAACTCATGAGCGTAATGTTTATAGGGCTCTGAGAGAGCCTTCATTCACCCTCAGGGGAGAAGTCTCAGGGAGACAGAGTGACAGGCAGGGGACACACCCACGGACAGAGAGAGAGAGAGAGAGAGAGAGAGAGAGAGAGAGAGAGAGAGAGAGAGAGAGAGAGAGAGAGAGAGAGAGAGAGAGAGAGAGAGAGAGAGAGAGAGAGAGAGAGAGAGAGAGAGAGAGAGAGAGAGAGAGAGAGGACAAGGCAGTGCTGGAGAGATGCCAGCAACAGAAAATAAACAAAAACAAACAGAGAAAAGATGAAAGCAGAGCGCTCATCCCGGGTACCGCGGTCCCACTAACACACGTACCCTCCACTTCTCTCTCATCGTCTGTCATCGGGCCGATTACCCACAATCCTCGGCGGCGGCTTGCCGTGGCGTGGCCGGGGGACAGAGCTGGGATGTCGAGATAAAGACAGAATTTTGTTTATCCCCACCGTGTTTTGGCGAGGCGTCTATCGGTTAAACAAAACATGTCGTTGGTGTTTCCCGGTTATCACCGGGAGGAGGACGTGCCGCCAGTCCGTGAAGCGCCGTCCCCGTCTCTTATCCGGAAAGTTCCGGAAAAGAAACAGGGTTCTGATTGGCTGTTTGTGGTTTGCTGTGTTTGGCTTTATCAGTACCCCCTCCTCCGGGTCACAACCCACCCCATCAGGAGGTTTACTACTTTGGTTTGTTTGCGTTCTAAAGTTTTCTTTATTTCTTTATTATTATTATTATTATTATTATTATTATTATATATTATTTTATACATTTTTCAGGACACACTGTTCTGTAAATGTTAACCATCCAAACGAGTGAAGCGGTGGGTCGCTAACCACATGGGATAAACACCTCATAGTGACACAGGTTTGATTCCCACCTGCTCAATATGACGCTCCCTCTCTCTTCCAAACCTCTGTCCTGTCCCCTCTCTCCACTCCACTGTCCATGACAACTAGCCAGAGGGAACGTGCCGGAAGGCTCCCTTCATTAGAAAGGGGTTCAGTTGAACATCTAAAAGGGCGTGGTCATGAGTTCAACCAAGAATCAGATCATCTTGAGGACGTGTTGTAGAGATCACACTTAATTCAACATAAAAACATTAACAGGGTCATTAACAAAAGCTTTTGGCTCAAAGTTTGTCTTTTGAAAATGACTTTGTGCTCGATTCATGTTCCAGTTTTCAAATCAACTCAACAAATGAATCATGATATCAACCACAAGAAGGACAAACGGTTTAAATGATAAACAAAGTGAGATGAATTTAGTTAAGAGTCAAAGTGAACGGTTCGGGGTTAGAGTAGGGCTCTTCAACCGTTCCAGCCCTATGTATTTTTCAATAAGATGCTGTTGCGTTTGATCCCAGGCTTATAGGCCTAAAAATGTATTAATAATGCCTTATTATCTTCTTATTATATCCAGATTTGATGCTTAGTCATAAGCTATGTGGACCTAATCAAACAATCAGGATCAAGCTGTTCCATTGTTCTATCTATAGGTCTATCTATAGGTCTATCTATGGGTCTATCTATGGGTCTATCTATGGGTCTATCTATAGGTCTATCTATAGGTCTATCTATAGGTCTATCTATGGGTCTATCTATAGGTCTATCTATAGGTCTATCTATGGGTCTATCTATGGGTCTATCTATGGGTCTATCTATAGGTCTATCTATAGGTCTATCTATAGGTCTATCTATAGGTCTATCTATGGGTCTATCTATAGGTCTATCTATAGGTCTATCTATGGGTCTATCTATAGGTCTATCTATAGGTCTATCTATAGGTCTATCTATAGGTCTATCTATAGGTCTATCTATGGGTCTATCTATAGGTCTATCTATGGGTCTATCTATAGGTCTATCTATGGGTCTATCTATGGGTCTATCTATGGGTCTATCTATAGGTCTATCTATAGGTCTATCTATAGGTCTATCTATAGGTCTATCTATAGGTCTATCTATAGGTCTATCTATAGGTCTATCTATGGGTCTATCTATAGGTCTATCTATAGGTCTATCTATAGGTCTATCTATAGGTCTATCTATAGGTCTATCTATAGGTCTATCTATGGGTCTATCTATAGGTCTATCTATGGGTCTATCTATAGGTCTATCCATGGGTCTATCTATGGGTCTATCTATGGGTCTATCTATAGGTCTATCTATAGGTCTATCTATGGGTCTATCTATGGGTCTATCTATAGGTCTATCTATAGGTCTATCTATGGGTCTATCTATAGGTCTATCTATAGGTCTATCTATGGGTCTATCTATAGGTCTATCTATAGGTCTATCTATGGGTCTATCTATGGGTCTATCTATGGGTCTATCATGGGTCTATCTATAGGTCTATCTATAGGTCTATCTATGGGTCTATCTATAGGTCTATCTATAGGTCTATCTATGGGTCTATCTATGGGTCTATCTATAGGTCTATCTATGGGTCTATCTATAGGTCTATCTATAGGTCTATCTATGGGTCTATCTATAGGTCTATAGGTCTATCTATGGGTCTATCTATGGGTCTATCTATGGGTCTATCTATGGGTCTATCTATAGGTCTATCTATGGGTCTATCTATCTCTGAGGCCAAGTCTATCTATGGGTCTATCTATCTCTGAGGCCAGGTCTATCTATGGGTCTATCTATCTCTGAGGCCAGGTCTATCTATGGGTCTATCTATCTCTGAGGCCAAGTCTATCTATGGGTCTATCTATGAGGTCTATCTATAGGTCTATCTATGGGTCTATCTATGGGTCTATCTATAGGTCTATCTATAGGTCTATCTATGGGTCTATCTATGGGTCTATCTATAGGTCTATCTATGGGTCTATCTATGGGTCTATCTATGGGTCTATCTATGGGTCTATCCATGGGTCTATCTATAGGTCTATCTATGGGTCTATCTATCTCTGAGGCCCAAGTCTATCTATGGGTCTATCTATGGGTCTATCTATAGGTCTATCTATAGGTCTATCTATAGGTCTATCTATGGGTCTATCTATGGGTCTATCTATGGGTCTATCCATGGGTCTATCTATGGGTCTATCTATGGGTCTATCTATGGGTCTATCCATGGGTCTATCTATAGGTCTATCTATGGGTCTATCTATCTCTGAGGCCCAAGTCTATCTATGGGTCTATCTATGGGTCTATCTATCTCTGAGGCCCAAGTCTATCTATGGGTCTATCTATCTCTGAGGCCCAAGTCTATCTATGGGTCTATCCATGGGTCTATCTATCTCTGAGGCCCAGGTCTATCTATGGGTCTATCTATGGGTCTATCTATCTCTGAGGCCCAAGTCTATCTATGGGTCTATCTATCTCTGAGGCCCAAGTCTATCTATGGGTCTATCTATCTCTGAGGCCCAGGTCTATCTATGGGTCTATCTATCTCTGAGGCCCAAGTCTATCTATGGGTCTATCTATCTCTGAGGCCCAGGTCTATCTATGGGTCTATCTATCTCTGAGGCCCAAGTCTATCTATGGTCTATCTATGGGTCTATCTATGGGTCTATCTATACGTCTATCTATAGGTCTATCTATGGGTCTATCTATGGGTCTATCTATAGGTCTATCTATGGGTCTATCTATGGGTCTATCTATACTATAGGTCTATCTATAGGTCTATCTATGGGTCTATCTATGGGTCTATCTATCTCTGAGGCCCAAGTCTATCTATGGGTCTATCTATCTCTGAGGCCCAGGTCTATCTATGGGTCTATCTATGGGTCTATCTATCTCTGAGGCCCAAGTCTATCTATGGGTCTATCTATCTCTGAGGCCCAAGTCTATCTATGGGTCTATCTATAGGTCTATCTATGGGTCTATCTATGGGTCTATCTATACTATACGTCTATCTATAGGTCTATCTATGGGTCTATCTATGGGTCTATCTATCTCTGAGGCCCAAGTCTATCTATGGGTCTATCTATCTCTGAGGCCCAAGTCTATTTATGGGTCTATCTATGGGTCTATCTATCTCTGAGGCCCAAGTCTATCTAT
>CM051020.1:1863918-1866418 GCA_027704905.1 Muraenolepis orangiensis
CGAGATAATGAGGGAGGAAGGATGAGCATGTCAAAACAGAGAGGGAGGAGCGGGGGGTGGTGTGGGGGGGGGGGATGGTGTGGGGGGGTGGTGTGGGATGGGGGGAGGGGATGGTGTGGGGGGGTGGTGGGGATGGGGGGATGGTGTGGGCGGGTGGTGGGGATGGTGTGGGGGGGGATGGTGAGGGGGGGGGTGGTGTGTGGGGGTGGTGGGGATGGTGTGGGGGGGTGGTGTGGGGGGGGGGATGGTGTGGGGGGGGATGGGGGGATGGTGTGGGGTGGTGGGGATGGGGGGGGATGGTGTGGGGGGGGATGGTGTGGGGGGGGATGGGGGGATGGTGTGAGGGGGATGGGGGGATGGTGAGTCATCATCCTGTCTGGGGAGCAGATGTGGGACAGGTGTGGTAATTGCGTTAGACCCACTGGATGGACGTCCTGATGAAATATCAGCCATGCCTGCTGCCAATATGCACATCCTGTAATGTGATTGTGTGTATGTGTGTGTGTGTGTGTGTGTGTGTGTGTGTGTGTGTGTGTGTGTGTGTGTGTGTGTGTGTGTGTTTTTGTGTGTGTTTAATTGCTTTATCCTCTGCCAGAACATGAACGATAATGACGATGGAGAACATGTTTTCCCCTGTGTTTTCAACCATGAAACTGTCGTACAAACATGACCTTTACTTCCATTTAATTGCAAAGTTGACACATTTTCCGGAACCTTCTAGATCCGATTTTCGTTTTTTTAACTCCATCCATACATCGTGTACCGCTTATCCTGGTCGGTCGCGGAGGGAGCAGCTCCAACAGGGGACCCCAAACTCCTCAAGGCGTCCCCCAGACGTCCCCAGTTCACCCCCACTATGTCTGGGCTTACCAGGTCTGTCCAGAGGCTTCTCTCTTCATCTGACCCAACTCACCACCAGGTGGTGATCGGGTGACAGCTCCTCTCTTCACCCGAGTGTCAGAACGTGTCAGATGACACCATAACTAAATGGATCATTGACCTTGGGCCTAAGGTACTCTGGTACCATGTTCACTTATGAGCTTCCTTATGTTTGAACATGCTGTTTGTTCTGGCCAATCCATAACAAGCACAGAAATCCAATAACAAAACCCCCCTCCGGTTCAGATCAGGTAGGCCGTTCATCCCCAACACGCCCCTCCAAGTTTCCCCATCGTTGCCCACTTGTGCGTTGAAGTCTCCCAGGAGGACTATGGAGTCCCCTTCAGGAGCCCCATGCAGGACTCCATCCAGGGTCTCAAAAAAGGCTGAATACTCCAAACTGCTGTTTGGTGCATAGGCACAAACAACAGTCAGAGTTTTCCCCCCATGACCCTAAGGCGTAGGGAGGCGACTCTCTCGTCCACCGGGGTAAACTCCAACCAAGCGGCGCTCAGCCGGGGACTTGTGAGTATCCCCACACCCGCCCGGCGCCTCACACCCTGAGCAACTCTGTAGAAGGACAGAGTCCAACCCTTATCCAGGACTTTAGTTCCAGAGCCAATGCTGTGCGTAGAGGTAAGCCCCACCAGATCTAATTGGTAGCTCCACCTCCTGCACAATAATAATAATAATAATAAATTATATTTATAATGCACTTTTAATTTGCATGGGCAAAACTCAAAGTGCTAGGCACAAGAAGCTCAGGCTCCTCCCCCCAGAGAGGTGACATTCCACGTCCCCAAAGCCAGTCTCTGTTGGCTGGGTTTGGTCCGTCTCCGCCCCCTGTACGGTGTACAGGGGGTACGGTGATGGTTCCCTGTCCCAAAGCGCTCCACCGCGGTACGGTGAAGGTTCCCTGTCCCAAAGCGCTCCACCGCGGTACGGTGAAGGTTCCCTGTTGGGTTTAAAGGTTCTCTTCCTAAACACCACAGTCCTGATTTATTCACAAGATGACAACAATATTCTACTGCTTTTATAACCAATAACATTTTATACATCTCTCCCCCAAATGTCCTTTCTGCCTACCATACAATGTCCTTTATGCCACCACATACACATTGAATTCAACTGTATTGATAGTGTGTGTGTGTGTGTGTGTGTGTGTGTGTGTGTGTGTGTGTGTGTGTGTGTGTGTGTGTGTGTGTGTGTGTGTGTGTGTGTGTGTGCGTGTCCAGAGGTGTACGACCTGGAGACCAACGAGAACCTGCAGCTGACCCTGGACTCCATGCAGATGCCCCTGGTGGAGTACAAGGAGATCACCATAGAAGACTACAGTACGGGCCTATTGAAATACCCTTACATTGATTGGTATTATCAACTTCACCAGTGTGACCAGTTGAGTGTGATTAGCCGTTCAAAATTGTCATGAGACTAAAATTGTGGTGGACATAGTGACATCACACCGTGGGGGTGAGACTAGTCACATGACCATTTTGAAGCAGCCTGTTATGGCTAATCCCACTCACACCTGGTGGTAATATAGGGGGCCCATATTGATATATTACTATATTATATATTATATATATATTATTATATTATGTTATATGATTTTATTATATTC
>CM051020.1:1871418-1931418 GCA_027704905.1 Muraenolepis orangiensis
CCCCACGACCAACCCCACCCCCCACGACCAACCCCACCCCCCCACGCCCACCCCACGCCCCACCCCACCCCCCACCCCCAACCCCACCCCCCACGACCAACCCCACCCCCCACGCCCCAACCCCACCCCCCAGACCAACCCCACCCCCCACGACCAACCCCACCCCCCACGCCCCACCCCACCCCCCACGACCAACCCCACCCCCCACGCCCAACCCCACCCCCCACGCCCCACCCCACCCCCCACGACCAACCCCACCCCCCACGCCCCACCCCACCCCCCACCTCCACCCCCACCCCCCACCCCCCACGCCCCAACCCCACCCCCCACGCCCAACCACACCCCCCACCCCCCACGCCCAATCCCACCCCCCACCCCCCACGACCAACCCCACCCCCCACGACCAACCCCACCCCCCACCTCCACCTCCACCCCCCACGACCAACCCCACCTCCCACGACAAACCCCACCCCCCACGCCCCAACCCCACCCCCCACTTCCACCCCCACCCCCCACCTCCACCCCCACGCCCAACCACACCCCCCACGCCCCAACCCCACCCCCCCCCCACCCCCCACGCCCAACCCCACCCCCCACGCCCAACCCCACCCCCCACCTCCCACACCAAACCCCACCCCCCACGACCAACCCCACCCCCCACGACCCAACCCCACCCCCCTCGACCCAACCCCACCCCCCACGCCCCAACCCCACCCCCCATGACCAACCCCACCCCCCACCTCCACCTCCACCCCCCATGACCCAACCCCACCCCCCACGCCCCAACCCCACCCCCCATGACCAACCCCACCCCCCACCTCCACCTCCACCCCCACGACCAACCCCACCCCCCACGCCCAACCCCACCCCCCACGACCAACCCCACCTCTCCCTGCCCCCGCTCAGTCGCTACGTCTGCTGCTAACGCCGCCCAAATCCCAGGCCCAAGGATTACCTAACACTAACACCCCCCCACCACCACATAATGGGATTAGCAGCATTAGCTAACAAGCTAATCCTGTTGAGTGTCTGATGCCAATGGGTATTGTGCCTCAACAGTTCAGTTACCTCCATTACATGTGCACGTCGATGTGCACGCATGCACACTCACACACACACACACACACATACACACACGCACACACACACAGGCACACACACACACACACACACACACACACACACACACACACACACACACACACACACACACACACAAGCACACACACACAGGCACACACACACAGGCACACACACACACACACGGGAGTTGCAGGTGTAACATTCAAACACACATGTACATGTAAGTGTACAATATGTTGATTATATTCAGACTATTTTATTGGATAAGAGGCCTACTTCCTAAAATGTTGTAATATTTAGTTATAAGCGCAGTAAAAAATATGCTTTAATATACAGTATGTATGTATATATATATATATATATATTGTGTGTATATATGTATGTATATATATATATATATATATTACTGCATTTTGTAGGATGTGAATATAATCCTCTACGTGGCGTTGTTGTAAGATTAGAGTCAAGATGTTTTAATTTTCCATTTGCAACGTACAAAGAAATGCCTTCTCCTTTTCAACACAATACTTTACTATGCTAAACTAAACAATACTATACCATATATATATATATATACCATATGCAATACCTACTATATACTATAAACAACCCTATAAACTACCTACTATATACTAAAACAACACTATATACTACCTACTATATACTATAAACAACCCTATAAGCTACCTACTATATACTAAAACAACACTATATACTACCTACTATATACTATAAACAACACTATATACTACCTACTATATACTAAAACAACACTATATACTACCTACTATATACTATAAACAACACTATATACTACCTACTATATACTAAAACAACACTATATACTACCTACTATATACTATAAACAACACTATATACTACCTACTATATACTAAAACAACACTATATACTACCTACTATATACTATAAACCAGGGGTTCCCAACCTTTTTTGTGCCACGGACCGGCAGATACATGAAAAAAATCTCGCGGACCAGTTGTCAAAGTGTGTGTCAACACACACCCCTCACAAAACGGCAGGGCTCGATTTCAGTATAAACGCGCATGAACGCGGAGCGCCCGTAACAAAAACCGTCTCGTTCGCGACCGACACGTCACTAGCGCGGCCCGGCAGTAACACCTCCACGGCCCGGTACCGGTCCGCGGCCCGGCGTTTGGGAACCCCTGCTATAAACAACCCTATAAACGACCTACTATATACTATAAACAACATTATATACTACCTACTATATACTATAAACAACACTATATACTACCTACTATATACTATAAACAACACTATATACTACCTACTATATACTATAAACAACACTATATACTACCTACTATATACTATAAACAACACTATATACTACCTACTATATACTATAAACAACACTATATACTACCTACTATATACTATACTATACACTACCTACTATATACTATACTATATACTATAAACAACACTATATACTATAAACAACACTATGTACTACCTACTATATACTATACTATATACTATAAACAACACTATATACTACATTTACATTTACATTTAGGGCATTTGGCAGACGCTTTTATCCAAAGCGACTTACAAGGTGTACATTATACTATTATATACTACCTACTATATACTATACTATATACTATAAACAACACTATATACTACCTACTATATACTATACTATATACTATAAACAACACTATATACTACCTACTATATACTATACTATATACTATAAACAACACTATATACTACCTACTATATACTATAAACAACACTATATACTAACTACTATATACTATAAACAACACTATATACTAACTACTATATGCTATAAACAACACTATATACTAACTACTATATGCTATACTATATACTATAAAAACACTATATACTATACTATATACTATAAACAACACTATATACTAACTACTATATACTATAAACAACACTATATACTAACTACTATATACTATAAACAACACTATATACTAACTACTATATGCTATACTATATACTATAAAAACACTATATACTATACTATATACTATAAACAACACTATATACTAACTACTATATACTATAAACAACACTATATACTAACTACTATATGCTATACTATATACTATAAAAACACTATATACTATGCTATATACTATAAAAACACTATATACTACCTACTATATGCTATACTATATACTATAAACAACACTATATACTACCTACTATATACTATAAACAACATTATATACTACCTACTATATACTATAAAAACACTATATACTACCTACTATATACTATAAAAACACTATATACTACCTACTATATACTATAAACAACATTATATACTACCTACTATATACTATAAAAACACTATATACTATAAAAACACTATATACTACCTACTATATACTATAAATAACACTATATACTAACTACTATATACTATAAACAACACTATATACTACCTACTATATACTATACTATATACTATAAATAACACTATATACTACCTACTATATACTATAAACAACATTATATACTACCTACTATATACTATAAAAACACTACTACCTACTATATACTATAAAAACACTATATACTACCTACTATATACTATAAAAACACTATATACTACCTACTATATACTATACTATATACTATAAAAACACTATATACTACCTACTATATACTATACTATATACTATAAACAACACTATATACTACCTATTATATACTATACTATATTCTATAAACAACACTATATACTACCTACTATATACTATAAAAACACTATATACTACCTACTATATACTATAATAACACTATATACTACCTACTATATACTATAAACAACATTATATACTACCTACTATATACTATAAAAACACTATATACTACCTACTATATACTATAAAAACACTATATACTACCTACTATATACTATAAACAACACTATATACTACCTACTATATACTATAAAAACACTATATACTACCTACTACGGTATATACTATAAATAACACTATATACTACCTACTATATACTATAAACAACACTATATACTACCTACTATATACTATACTATATACTATAAATAACACTATATACTACCTACTATATACTATAAAAACACTACTACCTACTATATACTATAAAAACACTATATACTACCTACTATATACTATACTATATGCTATAAAAATACTATATACTACCTACTATATACTATAAACAACTCTATATACTATACTATATTCTATAAACAACACTATATACTACCTACTATATACTATAAACAACACTATATACTACCTACTATATACTATACTATATACTATAAACAACACTATAGACTACCTACTATATACTATACTATATACTATAAACAACACTATATACTACCTATTATATACTATACTATATTCTATAAACAACACTATATACTACCTACTATATACTATAAACAACATTATATACTACCTACTATATACTATAAACAACATTATATACTACCTACTATATACTATAAACAACACTATATACTACCTACTATATACTATACACAACACTATATACTACCTACTATATACTATAAATAACACTATATACTACCTACTATATACTATACTATACACTACCTACTATATACTATACTATATACTATAAACAACACTATATACTATAAACAACGCTATATACTACCTACTATATACTATAAATAACACTATATACTACCTACTATATACTATACTATACACTACCTACTATATACTATACTATATACTATAAACAACACTATATACTATAAACAACACTATATACTACCTACTATATACTATACTATATACTATAAACAACACTATATACTACCTACTATATACTATACTATATACTATAAACAACACTATATACTACCTACTATATACTATACTATATACTATAAACAACACTATATACTACCTACTATATACTATACTATATACTATAAACAACACTATATACTACCTACTATATACTATAAACAACACTATATACTAACTACTATATACTATAAACAACACTATATGCTACCTACTATATACTATAAACAACACTATATACTACCTACTATATACTATAAACAACACTATATACTACCTACTATATACTATACTATATACTATATACTACCTACTATATACTATAAACAACACTATATACTACCTACTATATACTATAAACAACACTATATACTATACTATATACTATAAACAACACTATATACTACCTACTATATACTATAAACAACACTATATACTACCTACTATATACTATAAACAATACTATATACTACCTACTATATACTATAAACAACACTATATACTACCTACTATATACTATAAACAACACTATATACTACCTACTATATACTATAAACAACACTATATACTACCTACTATATGCTATACTATATACTATATAAACACTATATACTACCTACTATATACTATAAACAACACTGTATACTACCTACTATATGCTATACTATATACTATATAAACAATATATACTACCTACTATATACTATAAACAACACTATATACTACCTACTATATACTATACTATATACTATAAACAACACTATATACTACCTACTATATACTATAAACAACACTATATACTACCTACTATATACTATAAACAACACTATATACTACCTACTATATACTATAAACAACACTATATACTACCTACTATATACTATAAACAACACTATATACTACCTACTATATACTATACTGTATACTATAAATAACACTATATACTACCTACTATATACTATACTATATACTATAAACAACACTATATACTACCTACTATATACTATACTATATACTATAAACAACACTATATACTACCTACTATATACTATAAACAACACTATATACTACCTACTATATACTATAAACAACACTATATACTACCTACTATATACTATAAACAACACTGTATACTACCTACTATATGCTATACTATATACTATATAAACAATATATACTACCTACTATATACTATAAACAACACTATATACTACCTACTATATACTATACTATATACTATAAACAACACTATATACTACCTACTATATACTATAAACAACACTATATACTACCTACTATATACTATAAACAACACTATATACTACCTACTATATACTATAAACAACACTATATACTACCTACTATATACTATAAACAACACTATATACTACCTACTATATACTATACTATATACTATAAACAACACTATATACTACCTACTATATACTATACTGTATACTATAAATAACACTATATACTACCTACTATATACTATAAACAACACTATATACTACCTACTATATACCAGTGGTGAAGCGTCAGGGCCTTCAAGGTATTCAGAGAAGACCCTGGAACTCTCAGATGAAACCAAAAAAATCGAATTAATTGTATTAATAAAATGTAATACAATTTAATAACATTTAATAAAATTTCAATAAAATGAATAAATGAGAATCGTATCTGTGTTATATTACAGTGTTACGTTGATTTGTTTGTCTTTCTCGGTCCATGCACGACGCATTTGAGTGGTTTTGTGTTGGAAAAACAATGCAACCAATCAGATATTTTTCTGGGTTGCTGGGAAGAATATCCTTCAACCAAAGTATTCCCGCTGACATTGGCCCTTAGACTAAATGAGAGCGTACGTTTGGATTGACAATTTGATCAACCAATCATATCGTGATTTGTAGCCAATGGGCGTATTCTTTTAGATTTCCCCGCAGCTCAATAGGGAGCTAGAAGGTGCAAGGTGGTGGCTGGCGCGAGAGTGGATCTAGCGTAGTGTTACGTTTTCTACGTTGTTTTTTTTACGTCAAAATGGCAACAGGTGAAGATGATGTCGTGGCGGATTTATTGTCTGAACCATTTTCAAGACGACCATTTAATGTTAAGATGGACATTATTAAAAAAGGCCGTCCAACACCTGACAATCTGGAGCTGACTCAAGTAGTTAAAGCAGGCTATGTTCGCCATTTTCAGAGTAGCAACTGGGAACGATACCCGTGGCTAACGGGCTCTACTAGCCACAAGAGGCTCTACTGATGGGAGTGTTGCTATTTGGGACCGACAAGAGAGCAGGGAATTGGAACATATTTTGGATCTGAAAAGCGATCATCTTTATGACCTGATGGTGGTCGAACAATTCATCCAGAAGGACAGGAGAATGGATTTGGTCTTTAAGTGAACATCATTGGTGAGTGAGACTCATTTGTCTTTGCTGGTTTTGTCTCAGTGTTGCGTCTCGTTGAGCTGGTTGTTGCATTTTGTTTCCACACACTTGTTGACTGATTAGTTAATGGCTGTCTTGGGTTTGTTAAGCATTGTTGTGCATTTGAATTGAGAGTTTGGACTTGATCTTTCTTTGCATCGCTTAACGTGAAAAGACTTAACGTAACTAAGAGTTACAAAACCGCGATCAATAATCACCTAATTTGCATATGTTTTGTCATTAGCACTTTCATTTTGACAGGTGAAAGTGCTAATGACAAGACATGTGCCAGAGACATTTGGTGATTATTGATCGCTATTTTGGAACTTAAAGTTCCAAAGTTACGTTCAGCCTTTTCACGTGAAGCGTGTTAGACTGTCCCTTTAACCGATAGCCTGTGTGGTGGTCTGTGGTGGTCTGTTACTTCACTACATGGACTCTGCTTTACAACTATGGTACACTTGGAAATTGGTTGCGACAATCTGATCTGCCTAAATGAGATAAGGCATAAAGTGACTCCTCCGTGACGTCCATCTGACTAGAACAACTGAATTTTCGAATGGTGGTGGGATGGTGGGGGTGGTGGTCTACAGCAGGGGTTCCCAAAGTGGGGGTCGCGGGACCCCGAGGGGGGGGGGGGGGTCGCGAGATGATTTCAGAATCCTCTTGATGTGACCATGAGGTTTTTATTGATAATAATAACGTGTGCATATATATTTTTATATATGTACGGGTGACGAATAAAGGAATTTTGATTCCGACAGATTCACGACAGTATCATTTGCAGCTGAAAAAAAAGCCCCACACAATTTTCAATATCACGATTCCCCCCCCCCCCCCCTACAGAAGGTCCAGTTGTGATAGACACGCTTCGCCACTGCTATATACTATACTATATACTATAAACAACACTATATACTACCTACTATATACTATAAACAACACTATATACTACCTACTATATACTATAAACAACACTATATACTACCTACTATATACTATACTATATACTATAAACAACACTATATACTACCTACTATATACTATAAACAACACTATATACTACCTACTATATACTATACTATATACTATAAACAACACTATATACTACCTACTATATACTATAAACAACACTATATACTACCTACTATATACTATACTATATACTATAAACAACACTATATACTACCTACTATATACTATAAACAACACTATATACTACCTACTGGGTGACAGGTCTTGTCAGTTTGATTGTTTGTATGTGTGATGACTAACGGGTTGAAAACTGTATTGTTTAACAATATACATAACATATACATGTTAATTGTCTCACAATTTTTCACTGTTTTTTGACATGGTAACGAGAATGTACAAATGATTGGTTGGGCCCTAGAGTCACCACCTGGAGAAAGGGCCACACAAACTCACTTCCTGTTTGTTTCTCCCAGATCTACCCGGACGAGGGCCACTTCCTGCCCGGGGGCTCCACGCGGCTCCATCTCAGCCAGTCCCTGGTCAACTTCTTTGAGGAGTGCTTCAGGCTACCGGACAAGCTCTTCGAAGAGAGCCTTGAGGAGGAGGAGAGCGAAGACGAGGGTTAGCCCCCCCATCACCGCACGGCCCACAAACCAACCTCCACTTCACTGCCCCCCCGCCCCCCCCCCGCCCCCCACCCTGACCCCAAACCTCCTGCTGCTGCTTCCTCCTGCTCTGCCTCTCCCTGTCCCCGTGGCCCTCCTCAGACTGCCATTAAGAGCAGCACACCGACAGTTAACCCAACGGCCTCCTCTCTCTCTCTCTCTCTCTCTCTCTCTCTCTCTCTCTCTCTCTCTCTCTCTCTCTCTCTCTCTCTCTCTCTCTCTCTCTCTCTCTCGTCTCTCTCTCTCTCTCTCTCTCTCTCTCTCTCTCTCTCTCTCTCTCTCTCTCTCTCTCTCTCTCTCTCTCTCTCTCTCTCTCTCTCTCTCTCTCTCTCTCTCTCTCTCTCTCTCTCTCTCTCTCTCTCTCTCTCTCTATCTCTGTTCAATAGCATTTGCACCAACTCACAGACACCCGTCACCCGACAAACACATCACATCCCCCGTCCGAACGGATCTCAGCTTATCTTGGATTCTGCCGTCAATTTAGTTAGCATCGGTTGGCTTCTCTGTTTGTCTCATTCACATTCGGAGAAAAAAGACCATCTCATCAACTGACGAGAGAGAGAGAGAGAGAGAGAGAGAGAGAGAGAGAGAGAGAGAGGGAGAGGGAGAGAGAGGGGGAGAGAGAGAGGGAGAGAGGGAGAGAGGGAGAGAGAGAGAGGGAGAGAGAGAGAGAGAGAGAGGGAGAGGGAGAGGGGGAGGGGGAGAGGGAGAGGGAGAGAGAGAGAGAGAGAGAGAGAGAGAGAGAGAGAGAGAGAGAGAGAGAGAGAGAGAGGGGGAGGGGGAGGGGGAGGGAGAAGGAGAGAGAGAGATCTGTTTCCACACGGTTGGGACTTCGGTCTGATGAAGAAACTACAGAAATGAACTTTGAATTTTAAGAGCACAAACTTTGTCAATAGGGAGCCTCTGTTTGAGCAGAGAGGACACTGGTTGACACAGCCAGCGGTGGAACTGGAAAACCTTGCTATTTTTAAAGTTGTAAAGAACTTTGATGTCGGACTGTGGTTCTGTCTCTTGTTCTTACTGTATGTAAATTAGCACACTGACAAACAAACAAAAAACATACACTTGGCTAATTTTATTTTTTGGTGTACCGATGTTTCCGCTCTCCATGTTCGTATAACTGCGTGGTTTTGTTATCGTGTTTCAGTGTTTGACCGGTCTAAAGCTCCGGATGGTTCTGAGGTTGTTATTTTATCAATCATTTCATGGGCATTTTCAACAGTTTTGACTTTGGTTTGTTGGTGTAAAGCATGAACTTTGTTTGAAGTCACTGTGCCTTACTTACAACACATTTTCTTTCCAGGTTCAGTGGTGGCTGGAGCGTATTTCATCCATGTGTCAGCCCATTCTATAATTCTAAGATCCTAGCGCCATGTTTAACTGTGGTAAGAGCCGGTGTGGGTTCCCAAACTCCATATGCTACCGGGGGGAGCACCACAGACAAAGACTAAGTAAGAGTTTGTTCTTAGGGAGGGTGGTTGTTCGTTGTGGTTTGTGTATAATTCAGAGAACATGCAGTTACAAGTAGGGGGGGGGGGGGGGGTCCAAGTTGCACTGTTTTTAAGTTTATGTAAATGTAAGAAATATATTCTAAAACGTTTACAAGAAAAAAGTATGAGGGAGGGGGCGTGGCTGAAACTGATCTTCAAGGACGGCGAAGTTTGGGAACATCCAACAATCCCTGCCATCGTAGGCCTATTAGCCGCAACACAACACTACACATACATATAGCGTAGCTGCATGCATTGTTGTCCTTTAATATGTGGGTAGAACGGTGATTACAAGTCACGAATAGCCGGAGAGAACCGACATATTAAGTTCCTCTTACCGAGGTTGAGTCACCATCGAGACACCGCTGAGGACCACTTGAGCAAATGAATTAGCACTCATGCTAGATATGAGAGTTAGCCGTGGATTGGTGTATAAAGAGGGGGTTGACAGTTGGAGAAGAAAACAGCCATCGTACAAAATGTGACTTCTGATTTATTTTTTTATAACATTGCTTACTTTCTTATACATGTATATAAATGTTTGGGGATTGTTTTTTTTTCTTCTCTATTTCAATGCTTATTAATCTATTGTTTTGCGCTGCATGTCCGAGGCAGTCCCTACAGTATCATCGGGGGTTTCCCATGTAGTCATTCTGACATCTTGAATGTCCCCCCCCTCTCCTCCCTCCCCAGTATTAGCTGATCTGAGGTCCCACCAGACTGCTCGATGTGTAAATGTTACTCAAATATTTTATTCTAGAAAAAGAAAAGAACAGAAAAACTAACCGGTCTCTAATGGAGTTGTTATTTGTGTGTACAGCTTTTTTTGGGGGAAGTTTACACTTTGGCTTTCAGCTCCGGAGTGACACTAAACGGGACTCTGGAAAGGCCGCCGGTTCTGTTGGACTCTCTCGTGCCACCGGCTCGGAAGAACTTTTAAAAGACGTTCTTTGTCTCAGCGTCCTCACAGACGTCCATGGGGACAACGGGTCCAGGAAATGGCAGAATGAAGCATGAAGGTCAATGTTAGAATAAATGAAAAAAAATATTTTTTCATTGTGTTCAGACTGATCCCTCCAGCGGTGTTTTGGTGAGTGTGTTTTATTTGTAGGAAAAAGCTAGCTGTGAAAGTATGAAGTATGAAGTTTGAAATTATTATAATGAATTTATTTATCATGTCATTTGGCAGACATTTCTATCCAGAGTGAATTTTGATGAAGAGAAATGACCCAATAAGAAGCAGCTAGGGGTTAGGTCCAGCTGAAGGATTCCCACAGGTTCGGCCTGTGGACTGAAGGGATCGGACCCAGAACCTCCGGTCCGGGAGCCTGAGCACCCCGGCCCCCTACGCCGACATGTAGAGGTTAGAAATAGTAGAGTTGCTCATAGGAAGAGCCGGGCCCGGCGTACACAGGGCTGTGGCTGTAGATCAGGGCCTCACGCTCCTCCACCTCGCTGGCAAACTTGTGGAAACTCTTCTTTGCTGTAGAAAGACGTAACAAAGAGGTCAGTGGTTACAGCCGACTGGAACGGTCCCTCTTTCTAACAGAACTTCTTCTTTTGAACAATTACCAAGGCTCTAGGGTGCCACATTTCATAGAAGTTTGCAGATGACTGCTTGCGCTTGTGTTTTGTGTAACAATTTAAACTGTCAAAAGACACAGGACAGGAACCACTGGGAGCGCTTTGCATGTTGTTTGTTTTGTTGTTTCGTGACATTTCGGTTGGCGCCTTACAGCTCGGTGACAGACAGCTGATCAAAGTTTTAAAGAGTTGGGTGATCCTTCCATAAGCCACAACAGACTCCCTAAACCTCTAAAAGCGGGCGGCTCGGTCTGACCTTCGTTGACGAAGAAGTCGGCCATGAAGAAGGTGGTTTTGATGGCGTTTGGCGAGTGGGGGATGTAGTCCCTGGTCCACTCAAAGGCGTTCTTCTCAGGGTGCCACTGGGTCCCGTAGATGGGGTAGTCGTACGCTGGCGCCACCAGAAGAGTACGTTAAAACACACCGGAAAGCGTGAACGGATTGTTTGGGATCTTTTAGTTTTTTCACAGACGGGTCACGAGAGTTGTGTTCTCACCTTCTATAGTGGACACAAACTCTGTGTTTTCATGGCTGTTGGTTGAGAGGACTCTGTAGAACTGGCTCAGCTCTGCGTTGCTTCTGAAGCTCTGAAACCACATGTACAAACCAACTGTTATATGTGGACTAGTTGAATCAAATCTTTCTTTTCAAACACTGACATATTCACCTCTAACCTGTAGTATTTTCACTACTTCTCGCTGACATTGTACTATTTACTATTTATTAAGTCATTACACGTCTTTCTATTTACACTTTTAATTATTTGTAGAAAAAGTACAATGAAATGCTTAATCCCCTTAAAACTCTTTACTATAAAAATACTGTACACAATAAAAAGAACCAAAAAGTGACTGATGGATGATATGTTCATGGGTTGAATGTACAAAGAGCATTTAAAATGTTACTTTACTACAGTAACCAGTAGTAACCAGCAGCATCATGAGTACAGAGCAGTACAGTGATGAGTTCAGCAGTATGTAAGTGTAATGTTATTGACATGGTATGGTAGTGTAATGTTAATGACATGTTATGATAGAGTAATGTTAATGACATGTTATGATAGTCATGTTAATGACATGTTATGATAGTGTAATGTTAATGACATGTTATGATAGCGTCATGTTAATGACATGTTATGATAGTGTAATGTTAATGACATGTTATGATAGTGTAATGTTAATGACATGTTATGATAGTGTAATGTTAATGACATGTGATGATAGTGTAATGTTAATGACATGTGATGATAGTGTAATGTTAATGACATGTGATGATAGTGTAATGTTAATGACATGTTATGATAGTGTCATGTTAATGACATGTTATGATAGTGTAATGTTAATGACATGTTATGATAGTGTAATGTTAATGACATGTTATGATAGTGTAATGTTAATGACATGTTATGATAGTGGCAGCACTCCTAGCAGTTCAGTAGGTCACTGCCTGTGGCCTGGGGGTTAGGGCCCCTTCCTCAGGGAGGCCTATAAATTACGCTATGGACATGGGGGTTCAAACCCTAGGACCTTTGGGCTGGGTTTATTTGTCTGGATCCGTCCTACCTCCGTTGTGACGCTCCATCGGTGGGAGTTCTCCGTTAGCGCTTCGGAGGCCAGGGCTTTCAGAAGGTCTTTGGGGAAACTGCTAAACAACTTGCTGTCCCTGGATTCTGTAGGGTCATTTGTAATTGTACATATGTTAGGTTGACAAATGAATGTGATTCACAGCAGGAAGCTGGAAGGCTGGTTGAGAGGAATGGTTTTAAGCAGAATCCAGAGGTCATTGTGAAGTCCTGGTTAGGGTTCGCTTTGTTCAAGGCTGCCGCCATTGGGAATTAAACCCAGAACCGTTCAGCGCTTACAGGCTAACCCGCTAAATGACCTGAACATTTTGTGTTTGTGTACTATTGACTCATAATTCAAAAAAACAAAAATGTGACAACAAAATGATTTTTGTTCATATTTACTGTAGGTGATACTTTGGTATAGAATAGAAAAGCATAAGACTTTATTGTCCAGCCTGGGCCAGAACTTACATGTTGGCCTCTCCTTCACATTTTGACAATCACATCCAAACAAATGGATACGCTATGGAAACGTATGTGGTTGCATGCATGGTTATGAATGTGTGAATGGGGAGCTGGTCCCCGGGGGACTGCTGAAGGGAGGGGCCTGCCGACCGTTGGTGAAGACCAGCGGTAGAGCCACGCCGGTGGTGTTGGTGGAGGAGAGGAGCAGCTTCCCACTGGTCAGGTAGGTGAGCTCCTCGAAGCCCAGACACGTGCCCCATATGGGGAAGTAGTCTCCTC
This sequence comes from Muraenolepis orangiensis, assembly GCA_027704905.1. Lineage (NCBI taxonomy): Eukaryota > Metazoa > Chordata > Actinopteri > Gadiformes > Muraenolepididae > Muraenolepis > Muraenolepis orangiensis. The sequence goes on from CM051020.1 coordinate 1,885,821, forward strand.
TGGAGTTGGCCTGAGAAGGGAATACATCTACATCATACACAGGTTCGATTCCGACCCCCAACCCTTTGCTATGGGTCACTCCCTCTCTCCTTCAACACACTTTCTGGTCTCTAGGCACAATCTGCTTCATGAAGGCCCAAAGCACTCATGACACAGTAAGGGCCTTTAGGGAGAGTTTGTTAAGCAGAACATGTATTATAATTATGGACGGTTAGCAGTGCAATGGGTGCCATTATACACATACACAGTAATAGTACATAACTAGAATACGTAGTGGTACTACATTGAGTGAAGCACCTGGATGGCCAGCTGGTAGAAGGCCTTAGCCGCCCGGGCATAACCCGATGAGATAAGGTCAGCCCCCCCCCTGGGAACAGAACGCTGTGAGAAGAGAGTTCAAAGAGAAGAAGAAGAGTTAACAATGTGTTGCTATACTGGAAATACTCTTATATTGCAATATATTGATTTTGAAATTAATCATTTTAAAAACCTTAACCATAAGGGCTATGGCTTATTTGGCAATGTAATGGTCATGGTAATGGACGCTTTTATATAGCCCTTTTTAATTCATAGCAATCTGCTCCTTGGTGTTGTATTACACCTTGTAACATAACCCAGGCTGCGATTAGGACATAAGTAGACCTGTACACTCTGTGATTACCACTGAGTGTATACAACAGGTAGTAGTGCTCACCCATTCAGGGAGTTGAAGAGCCGGCTGTACTGCTCCAAGGTCTGGTTGATCCTGGGGGAGAGAGAAGGCTCCGGGCGTTAGTCCAACCCGCCCCTTTGTTTGCATGGTTCCATGGGGCTCACAGCGGACCACCCACCGGACAGGGACCACCCGGGCCCCCGCAGACTCCAGGAACTTCACGTAGGAGGCGACGATGAAAGACGTGAGGTTTGAAGGGGTCTGCTGAGGCAGCACACCTGGATACACCCCCTGAGCCAGTATCCCTCCAGACGTAACATCCATGTAGTATTCATGTGTTAGTATGGACTAGTACAGATCTATCTACAAGATACAAGATATTTAATTGGCCATCAACTGGCCACAACAGGTACATAGGAATGCTTACTCCCCATTCCCTCCCGCAGTATACATCTCAAAAACAAGAGCATACAAATAACATATAAACATAAAAATAAACCAATTTTAATTGTATCCATCATCCTTACCGATAACCGGAGCATCATTTCGAGAGAGGGAAATCCCAGACACGGACACGAAGGCAGAAACGCAGCAAAGCAACAGGAACATGTTTAGTAGAGTTCCTCCTCTGTGTGAGGAAGGTCCTGTGTGTGAGGAAGGTCCTGGTCCTGTGTGTGAGGAAGGTCCTGTGTGTGAGGAAGGTCCTGTCCGGTGAGGAAGGTCCTGTGTGTGAGCAAGGTCCTGTGTGTGAGGAAGGTCCTGTCCTGTGAGGAAGGTCCTGTCCGGTGAGGAAGGTCCTGTGTGTGAGGAAGGTCCTGTCCGGTGAGGAAGGTCCTGTCCGGTGAGGAAGGTCCTGTCCGGTGTGGAGCAACGTCTGCGGGTCAAAGTCTAGCCGCTCGGTCACGTGTTCATCGAGTTATGAGGTTGGAGTCAACAACAGTTCGATATGAATGAATGACTAATAGGCAGACCGGGATCCCCCTGGTAATGCGCTAAGATACAAGATACAAGATACAGGATCTTAGTTTAATATAAGATATATTTATAGTAGAGATACAAGATAAAAAATAAACCGCAAAGTGACTGTTAAATTATATTTATGTGTTGAATGTGTCACGGTTACACACACACCTGTCAACTATCACCTTGTCTAATGGCTAATGACCTCACCTGGGGTCTATATACTGTGACTATCCTTTACCCCAGCGTGAGGGCGTTACGTCGTACTGCACGTTGGTCCCGTCACGTCGGACATTCTGGACGGACATCGCCGTTGATGTCCCGGAGATCCAGTTCCGGTACCTATCCCGCGTCACCCGCCGGTGTCGCGTTCCGTCTGCCTACTACCCGTCCGGTACTTCGCACCCGACCTCCCGGGACCCAGACTCCTCCCCCGTCCCGGACTACTCGTCGGTCTACTACCTGCCGGTCCTCCGCGGATCGTCCTCCCCGTGCACCCTTGTGTGTTGTGTGCTTTGTGAATAAGGCCGTTCGTATCGCTCCACTGTGTTCGGGGTCCAACCCACTCCCCTCACGTGACACAACGAACAACTAAACAATTACAAAAATCTTTAAAATCATTCTAAAGCCCCAGTAGTGCAGCAGCATCATGAATACAGTGCAGTAACTGTGATGAGTCCAGAAAGTCCACAAAGTATGACAGAGTAATGATAATGACATGTTATGATAGTGTAATGTTAATGACATGTTATGATAGTGTAATGTTAATGACATGTGATGATAGTGTAATGTTAATGACATGTGATGACAGTGTAATGTTAATGACATGTGATGATAGTGTAATGTTAATGACATGTGATGATAGTGTAATGTTAATGACATGTGATGATAGTGTAATGTTAATGACATGTGATGATAGTGTAATGTTAATGACATGTGATGATAGTGTAATGTTAATGACATGTTATGATAGTGTAATGTTAATGACATGTTATGATAATGTTAATGACATGTTATGATAGAGTAATGTTAATGACATGTTATGATAATGTTAATGACATGTTATGATAGAGTAATGTTAATGACATGTTATGATAATGTTAATGACATGTTATGATAGAGTCATGTTAATGACATGTTATGATAGTGTAATGTTAATGACATGTTATGATAGAGTCATGTTAATGACATGTTATGATAGAGTAATGTTAATGACATGTTATGATAGTGTCATGTTAATGACATGTTATGATAGTGTCATGTTAATGACATGTTATGATAGGGTCATGTTAATGACATGTTATGATAGTGTAATGTTAATGACATGTGATGATAGAGTCATGTTAATGACATGTGATGATAATGACATGTGATGATAGTGTCATGTTAATGACATGTGATGATAGTGTAATGTTAATGACATGTTATGATAGTGTAATGTTAATGACATGTTATGATAGAGTAATGTTAATGACATGTTATGATAGTGGTATAACTCCTAGCAGCTCAGTAGGTCACTGCCTGATGTTGTTGTTGTTGTCTTTGTAATTATTAGACTTAAAATTGTGTATATGTTGGTCGATGCATATTTAACTAGAATTGTGTATAATTAAAAAAAATACATTGAAAAAGAATAGCATAATCATAGGCATGACAAAATATGCAATTATTTTAAGATTCTACAATCAATCCGTCCATGTTTGATATGGCAGGAGGCTAGACCACCCATACATATATGAAACACTTCTTCTACTAATCTTATGTTGATAAATGCAATATAACAGTAAAGCATATACTATTATTACACCTGCACAGGTGCTCATCCAGGCTCTCATCCTCTCCCGGACTACTGCAACTCCCTCCTTGCTAGCGCCCCGGCGCTGCATAAACAGCAATAAACAGCTCCATCCTACGTAAAGGCAATGGGCAAACCCTACAACCCTACAATCCTACAACCCTACATCCCTACAACACTACAACCCTACAACCCTACATCCCTACAACACTACATCCCTACAACCCTACATCCCTACAACCCAACAACCCTACATCCCTACAACTCTACATCCCTACAACCCTACATCCCTACAACCCTACATCCCTACAACTCTACATCCCTACAACCCTACATCCCTACAACCCTACAACTCTACATCCCTACAACCCTACATCCCTGCCGTCCACTTGGCTCTGCTTCTTCTGGCCGTCTGCTTGCCCCCTCGCTTAGGGGCCCCTGAGGGCCGATCTACGCGCTCACAGCTCTTCTCTGTCCTGGCCCCAGGGTGCGAACTGGAGGGGAGCAGGGGGAGCTATAGCTCCCCTAGTGGTGACATGAGCTCCCCTGGGAACATGGTTTGTGAAATTTGGGGGGAGCTCTCTAAAATACTGATATGATGACCAAATAAATTCCATTTTGGGCATGTTGTAAAATAAGTGAAATAAAATTATATTTAGAGTTTATGATTCATGAAAAAAGTGTGGCCTGCTTGCACGCTGCCTGCAGCTCCACCCACTGGTGGCCCGCAGCTCCACCCACTGGCCGCTCACTCACGAGCTGCTTTAGTTAGCGCTGCATGGTTACCAGCCATTGTTGCTGCTGCTGACATGTCGAAAAGAAAAAAACAACTTACCTTGGGCAATTTCTTTAAAAAGACGGCCGGTTGTGTGTGTGGCGTCGCGTCTCTCCAGGCAGTGAGAGGGTTGTGTTGTGCTATAGCTGTATTATTAATATTAATGTTGTTCATGGTTGGTGCCGCTGGCTGCTCTTATCGCGTGTGTTCGGCTCTGTGTAGGCTACAGCCATAATAGGCTATAGCCCATGTGAAACAACGTAGCCTGTTTGAGTCATTTTAAGTTGATTTAATTAAACAGTCAAACGTTACATTGGTGGTCCGTGGATTATTTATTATCAAGTTGATTGAAGTTTGCGTAGCCCATACATGCTCGGGAAATATGTTGACATGACCATGATCCATCGGGACGTTTCATGTAAATGTAGACCTGTGGCACCACCCCGTGTGCAACAGATGTTCTCTTTATAATAGGCCTATGTCTGTGCTGTTGCTATTAATGCACGGATCAGCATTTACCCCCCCCCCACCCCCCCGGAGACCGTGGTATAGTTCGCACACTGCCTGGCCCAAAGTGGTGGAATGAATCTCCCTGGATGTCAGGAGTCTCTGCCCATCTTCCACCGCAGGCTGAAAACTCATCTCTTCAGGAAACCCGGATCCTTCCTCCTAGCGCACCCTCTTATCGCTTTTTACTAGCGTACTAGTGTCTTACTAAGTAGATTGATTGCTTGTTAGTTATTTAGATATTGTTCTATTGTTTGCCAACTTATTGTACTTTTTCCTGAACTTATTGTACTTCTACCTGAGCACTGGTTCAGGTCTTGGAGACTTGTTAGGAATGAAATGCTAATTAATTGACTTCTGGTGACGAGTTGTTCTCTTACCTTTGTTGAATGCACTTTTGGAAGTCGCTTTGGACAAAAGCGTCTGCTAAATGACTGTAGTGTAATGTGATGTCACTTCAACCTTAAACAAAAGGGCAGGCATCATACACTTTATGTGACGTTCTAAAAGCAAAGTTCACCAATGCAGGATACAAATAGTTATTCTATACAGTCTAGTAGTCTAGACTATAGTAGTCTAGTAGTATCCCCCAGGTCCTCTTGTACCCTCTCTCTCTTTATCTTATCTTCCTGCTGGATGTCTTGTTTCTCTCTTTGCTCCAGGATCACCAACAACTAGAGGTCAGTGGGTCATCTTGTGTGGTGTGTGTGTGTGTGTGTGTGTGTGTGTGTGTGTGTGTGTGTGTGTGTGTGTGTGTGTGTGTGTGTGTGTGTGTGTGTGCGTGTGTGCGTGTGTGCGTGCGTGCGTGCGTGCGTGCGTGTGAAGAAACACACGGCGGCATTACAAAACAAACCACAAGGTGATTTTAGTTTTAAACATTGCTTTATTTTTTGCTAATAATGTATGAAATTCTATGATTTTTTAAATCGATTTGATTGGATGTGGCAGCGCCCTGTGGGCTGAGCTGTCTCCAGGCCTAGGGGAAGATCTTAAGGGAAGTAGTACACTTGCTCAAACACAGATCCCCCGGGAGCGCTGCGGAAGGGAGTGTAGTTGTAGATCAGTGCGTTGCTCTCTTCGGTCTCGTTAGCGAACGTGTGGAGACTCTTCCTCGCTGTACGACCACAAGGAAGATTAGAACTTTAGAGATCACTCAACTTATCAACCGATCCAACCTAATGTACTTCTATCTGACCGCTGGTTCACTTCTTGTTAGGAATGAAATGCACGTGCTGAAAAAGCGTGTGCTGAATGACTGTAATTCAATGTAAACCCATATCATCTATCAGTCACTTTATTCTTATTTGTATTGTTATATATATATATATAGTATTGTGTTGTAGAAAATTCATACTGCGGGTGGGAATGGGGAGTAAACGTTCCATTGTACTTATTGCATATGACAAATAAAAATCTTTAATCTAATGTAAGGGTAATGTTATCTTAAGGAGGACGTTAAGGGGGTGAGGTCTCGATATCGGGACGACACATATAGCTGCATATTGTTAAGTCACTGTGCCTTATTTTGAGCTACAGTCAAAGTGACCTGACACTGCCATCATGAATGAATGCACCAAGTCGGGCCGCCATGAGCACAAAACGCCGGCCTGCGCTGACCTTCGTTGACGAAGAAGTCGGCCATGAAGAAGGTGGTTTTGATGGCGTTTGGCGAGTGGGGGATGTAGTCCCTGGTCCACTCAAAGGAGTTCTTCTCAGGGTGCCACAGGGTCCCGTAGATGGGGTAGTTGTACGCTGGCGTGAGGAGAAGAGAGGAATACTTGTGAAGCAAAGTTTACAGTTTGGCACTTTTTCATTTAGATTTTTGTACATTTCGTCCTGTGCGCTTATACTGTACCTTCCATCGATGACACAAAATCGTTTTTTCCGTCAGTGTTCACAGAGAGAACTCTGTAGAACTTACTCAGCTCTGAGGAATTTCTGAAGGTCTGAAACGGCAGAAGCAGACGTTCAACAGCTTAACACGGACGTTCCGTATTAAGACACAAGGGAGGCAATTCAATTGCTGTTGAGCGGTAGTTCTCATCCCATGTTCCCATGTTTTCCTGCTTGTCTTGGCCAGTTATCTCTCACCCGCTAAATAGATGTTTAATCTCAGTGAGACCAAACCGGCTAAATAAAGGTTAAAGGTTAAATACAAAACACCAGGCATGCGTTTGGAGGCCGGACGTGCCTCTGACGTGACGCTCCACTTGTGGACGTGGGCCGATACCGGCTCAGCGGCCATCGCAGACAATAGTTCTGGCGGGAAATCACCGAACATCCTGCTCTGCTTGGGATCTGTAGTTACACGTTAATAACACACACGTTAATAACACGTTAATAACACATTAATAACACACACGTTCATGATACACGTTAATAACACACACGTTAATAACACATTAATAACACATTAATAACACACACGTTAATAACACGTTAATAACACACACGTTAATAACACGTTAATAACACACACGTTAATAACACGTTAATAACACGTTAATAACACACACGTTCATGATACACGTTAATAACACACATGTTAATAACATGTTAATAACACACATGTTCATGATACACGTTAATAACACACATGTTCATGACACACGTTAATAACACATACATTAATAACACACACGTTCATGATACATGTTAATAACACATGTTCATGATACACGTTAATAACACACACGTTAATAACACACGTTCATGATACACGTTAATAACACATGTTCATGATACACGTTAATAACACACACGTTCATGATACACGTTAATAACACATCTTAAATCTGGGGGATTTTTTAAAACCTCTTTATTGGTCCCACACATGTATATGTATATATGTATGTATATATATGTATATGTATATATGTATGTATATATATGTATATGTATATATATGTATATGTACAGCAAAGCGCACACACACAGTGAAATGTGTTTCTCTGCAACCCATCCTAGTATTAGGAGCAGTGGGCAGCTGCCCGGGAGCAGTGTATGAGTCTGGGGCCTTGCTCTAGGGCACCTCGGCAGTGCCCAGGAAGCCAACTGGCACCTATTTTCCAAGCACCAGTTCTCTATCCGTACTTGGTCCGTCTCGGGGACTTGAACCGGGGACCCTCCGGTTCCCAAGCCAACAGACCGAGCTACTGCCGCCACATGTCCATAGTGATCCACAGTGAGGACGCCTCCCTACTTCATGGGTATTCAAGCTAATGAATACCAATATCAACATAATATAACGCAAGGTCATAATATACTGTACATCAACGAGACGTTCCTCATGTGAATGATAATTGTTGTTTAACACTGAATAATAATAACATGTTTGACCGCAGACACAGAGGTAGGTTGTGGGTCGGTACCGTCGGTGAAGACGACGGGTAAAGTCACTCCTCTGGTGTCGGTGAGAGAGAGGAGCAGCTTCCCACTGGTCAGGTAGGTGAGCTCCTCGAAGCCCAGACACGTGCCCCATATGGGGAAGTAGTCTCCTCTGGAGTTGGCCTGGAAGGAATGCATTCAGGTATCAGAAGGTCTGTGGCCATGCTGTCCCCTGTTAAGGAAGAACTTCAACGGGCCTGTTTCGCTTAGTGGACATCTTGGTTCTAAACGCTAGCCGGGTCGGTTAGCGTTCAGACCCTCCCCCTTTATGTGTAATTATTATTAAGTTTATTGTTCTCTGAAATGATAAGGAGGATTGTCCTCCCTTTCCTCAATGGATGAGCCGGTAGTGGTAGTGACCATCGGAGCACACTACTTAGCATGATGCATTGTGGGATATATTGAGCGCCCTTTATAGGGTAGAACAATTCTTACCTAACAATCGGACAGCACTACAAAATGGAGACCGCACTGCGTAGTGCACTATGGAGGGAGACGGGAGTGATTTAGAACACTCCAGCCTGGGAGTGCGCAGCAGCCTCACCTGGCCCCAGTCAGACTGATTAGAGTCTGGTTGAAGCAGCCTCACCTGGCCCCAGTCAGACTGATTAGAGTCTGGTTGAAGCAGCCTCACCTGGCCCCAGTTAGACTGATTAGAGTCTGGTTGAGGCAGCCTCACCTGGCCCCAGTCAGACTGATTAGAGTCTGGTTGAGGCAGCCTCACCTGGCCCCAGTCAGACTGATTAGAGTCTGGTTGAGGCAGCCTCACCTGGCCCCAGTCAGACTGATTAGAGTCTGGCTGAAGCAGCCTCACCTGGCCCCAGTCAGACTGATTAGAGTCTGGTTGAAGCAGCCTCACCTGGCCCCAGTCAGACTGATTAGATCACACACCTGTGTCTTTGTCGTGGGAGGAGCCCAGAGAAACCACGCTAGTGGCAGGTAGCAGCATAGATTGCTGCAGTAACAAATAGTAGGAAAGTGCAGAGTTCCTTCATACTCTGAGTGTTGTACCTCTATAGTCAGCTGGTAGATTATCTTTGAGTGTTGTACCTCTATAGTCAGCTGGTAGATTATCTCTGAGTGTTGTACCTCTATAGTCAGCTGGTAGATTATCTTGAGTGTTGTACCTCTATAGTCAGCTGGTAGATTATCTTGAGTGTTGTACCTCTATAGTCAGCTGGTAGATGATCTTGAGTGTTGTACCTCTATAGTCAGCTGGTAGATGATCTTTGAGTGTTGTACCTCTATAGTCAGCTGGTAGATTATCTTTGAGTGTTGTACCTCTATAGTCAGCTGGTAGATTATCTCTGAGTGTTGTACCTCTATAGTCAGCTGGTAGATTATCTTTGAGTGTTGTACCTCTATAGTCAGCTGGTAGATTATCTCTGAGTGTTGTACCTCTATAGTCAGCTGGTAGATTATCTTGAGTGTTGTACCTCTATAGTCAGCTGGTAGATTATCTTGAGTGTTGTACCTCTATAGTCAGCTGGTAGATGATCTTGAGTGTTGTACCTCTATAGTCAGCTGGTAGATGATCTTTGAGTGTTGTACCTCTATAGTCAGCTGGTAGATGATCTTTGAGTGTTGTACCTCTATAGTCAGCTGGTAGATTATCTTTGAGTGTTGTACCTCTATAGTCAGCTGGTAGATTATCTCTGAGTGTTGTACCTCTATAGCCAGCTGGTAGATTATCTTTGAGTGTTGTACCTCTATAGCCAGCTGGTAGATTATCTTTGAGTGTTGTACCTCTATAGCCAGCTGGTAGATTATCTTTGAGTGTTGTACCTCTATAGCCAGCTGGTAGATTATCTTTGAGTGTTGTACCTCTATAGCCAGCTGGTAGATTATCTTTGAGTGTTGTACCTCTATAGCCAGCTGGTAGATTATCTTTGAGTGTTGTACCTCTATAGCCAGCTGGTAGATTATCTTTGAAAGTTGTACCTCTATAGTCAGCTGGTAGATTATCTTGAGTGTTGTACCTCTGTAGCCAGCTGGTAGATTATCTTTGAGTGTTGTACCTCTATAGTCAGCTGGTAGATTATCTTTGAGTGTTGTACCTCTATAGTCAGCTGGTAGATTATCTTGAGTGTTGTACCTCTATAGCCAGCTGGTAGATTATCTTTGAGTGTTGTACCTCTATAGCCAGCTGGTAGATTATCTTTGAGTGTTGTACCTCTATAGTCAGCTGGTAGATTATCTTTGAGTGTTGTACCTCTATAGCCAGCTGGTAGATTATCTTTGAGTGTTGTACCTCTATAGCCAGCTGGTAGATTATCTTTGAGTGTTGTACCTCTATAGCCAGCTGGTAGATTATCTCTGAGTGTTGTAACTCTGTAGCCAGCTGGTAGATTATCTTTGAGTGTTGTACTTCTATAGTCAGCTGGTAGATTATCTTGAGTGTTGTACCTCTATAGCCAGTTGGTAGATGATCTTTGCAGACCTCGCATAGCCCGATGCAATAAGGTTGGACGCTCCACCTGGGAAAATAACTCTTTCAAAGAGTAAAGTTATAGTTAATATACATTAGTTTTACATTTTTCTATTACTAAGATACCTATTCTAAAACATGCCACAGTTCTAGACGTTATCTTCTGTTTTAAACTGAAAATAAACAAACAGGACTATGGGTATTTACTTTCATGATTCATGATCAGATGTCGGATCTAAACGTTTTGGATAATCTACTCTTTCACGTTGTTGGTGTATAACTTCCATTTAAGTCCTCAGCTAATGGTTTAACTTCTACCTTCCTAAAGTGTATCTGCGGGTTGAGACGTAATGAGTCAGTGTTTACCCATTCAGGGAGTTGAACAGACAGGTGTACTCCTCCAAAGTCTGGTTGATCCTGTGGGAGGAAAAGGGTCGAGTTAAACCAAGTTCTTTCGTTTTTTTAAGGACGAGTCTACCACCAAACTATTATGATGTTTGATATTCATTAATGTTATGGTTACTTTAAGTCATTTAGACTAGTAAAAACACCTATTCTTAGCATTCTTAATTTAGTTTAATTTCATTCACTGAAATTCCCACTGGGACCGATGGGAACTGAACCCCTAACCCTGGCAGTAAATTAATTAGAAAGATATGAGCACTGGTTCATGTAATGTTATGTACTATGTTTCCATAGGTTAGATGTATAAATAAATAAGATACAATATACCATCCTAAATACAATGGTGACTATACCTTTTGGTTTGGTCATGGCCCCTGTGTTGGGGTTCTGTCAGGTGACACACTCATCAACACATGAGCGTTTCCCTTTTAACCTGTCAGATTAAGCCTTTAACCTGTGTGTGTGTGTGTGTGTGTGTGTGTGGGTGTGGGTGTGGGTGTGGGTGTGGGTGTGTGTGTGTGGTTGCTTTATTTCGACATACACAGAGAGATAAAAGTGTAAATGAACACTTTTTAGATGACATTAGATTTGATTCAAATGTATTGTCATTGCACAGCACATGTACAGTACAGTACAGTGACAATTATTTGGCTATCTAACCTAAGAGTTGCCAAATGTTACAGTAAAGTGAATATATCAATATATAATGTACCAGTTTACAGTAGTTAAAAGACAGTCTACTAGGTATACAAACAAGTTGTAAGATGACTTCTAGAGTCTGTATGTGATGAGAGATGTGCTTACGTGATGGGGACCACTCTTCCTCCCGCACTCTCCACGTACTTGACGTAGGAGGCTGCGATGTAACTCGTCTGGTTTGGCGGAACTCTGCTCGACTCCTGCGACAATATCCCTGAAGAAGGAACGTGTGTTCATGCCGTCAATCTCCCGTGTATGGAAGCCTGTTTCCGCCATCACATTGTACAGTATCTCATAATTATGAGATAGTATATTGCAATCTTATGTGCAATACCCGACGACAGACAGCAGTTATAAAAATAAGATAAAAATAGATCAAAATAAAATAAAAATGCAATTTATAAAATGCAAAATATCGGCACAGATAGAGCAATATGTATATATAAATCAATGTAATAAAATATACATCGTTATATGCTATACGCCCTTGTTCAGCAGCCTGATGGCCTGACTGTGGAAGCTATCTGAGTCTATTTGATACCACGTGATACTGAGGTATCGCCTGCCTGACGGTAACAGTGAGTACAGTTCGTGGCTGGTGGGCATTGTCTTTATGATGCGTTTGGCCTTGGCCACGCACCGCTGGTTGTATATATCCAGGAGGAGGGGAGCTCACCTCCAACGATATACTGGGCCGTTCGCACCACCCTTTGAAGCGCTCTGCGCTCGAGGGCGGTGCAGTTCCCGTACCGGGCGGTGATCCACCCTGTAAGAACACTCTCCATGGTGCCGTTATAGAATGTTCTCAGGATGCGGGGGCCCATGCTGAATTTCTTCAGACGCCTGAGGAAATCCAGGCGTTGTTGGGCCCTTTTCACCACGTGTGTGGTGTGCGTGGACCATGTGAGGTCCTCGGAGATGTGCACGCAGAGGAACTTGAAGCTGCTGACCCTCTCTACTGCAACACCGTCGATGGAGTAGTGTAGAGCCGATGAATGGGAGTCGGAGGCGGCGTGTTTAGTATGGATCTCCAAACTTTATTTTTATATTAGATTTAACAAAGGGAAGCATATCTGCTACCTGCTACTGTCAAGCTAGAAGAACACTACAACAACACGGTCCGCTCTCTAACAGGTCCGTGGTGCAACACACACTATATACAAACCTCTAACAGGTCCGTGGTGCAACACACACTATATACAAACCTCTATATCATAACCTCTATGTCCAGATGAGCAGCCTTCACCCGGTCCACCGAGACGTGCTCGGCCTTACCACCCAGGTCGACCACCAACTGCTTGCCCCCGTGTTCCAAAACCCAGAACCGTCGTAAGGAGGCTGCAGGGGGCCTCTGTGAGCGTCGTGCCAGATGAACACGTGCTCTGCTGAGCAAAGCCCCGCGGGAACCCGGGACACCTGAGTGCCGTGCTGAGCAGTGGGGATGGGAGCAAAGGCCTTAGCGGCGTCCTGCAGGAAAACTCGCTGGGCCGTCGCCGACCAGGGGGCCGATGTGTTGGGGAGGAAATCCCCTGGAACCCTCAGTGGCTGACCGTAGACCATCTCAGCCGTGTAGCACCGCAGATCCTCCTTAGGCGCGGTCCTCAGGCCCAGCATAACCCAAGGCAGCTTGTCGACCCAATTACCGTCCGTCAGCCCGGCCCTGAGGGCCGCCTTCATGGAGCGATGGAAACGCTCGCAGAGGCCGTTGGCCTGAGCGTTGTCCGGTGGAGCTTAACCCCCAAAACCCCGGCCACGGCATTCCAGAGCTCGGACGTGAACTGCGAACCACGGTCCGAGGAAATGTCTGAAGGGGTGCCGAAACGACACACCCATGTCGCAATGAAGGCCCGGGCAATGTCAGCCGCCGCTGTCGACGCGAGTGGGACCGCCCCACTCACATTTCAGGTAGGAAAAACCCTGGGAGGAGGGTAATGGACCAACCAGATCGATGTTGACGTGGTCAAACCTCCTCTCAGGCACTAGGAATTTCTCCAGGGGGGCCTTGGTGTGGCGGTGCACGCTGGCAAGCCACACACGTGCCGGCCCAAGCCCTCACGTCCTTTTTGAGCCCCCGCCAGACAAACCTCGCGGCCACCATCCGCACCGAAGGCTTTCCGCCGGGGTGCGACAGGTTGTGCACCGCCTCGAACACGGAGCGCCTCCAACTGGTGGGAATGACCGGACGTGTCTGGCCCGTGGAGACGTCACATCGAAAATCACATCCTTCTCCCCTTCAGGGCCTGGACGCTGGGGTCCGTGACCTAGTCCGCTGCCATGCGGGTATAGTCAAGGCCCAACTGGATGGCCCCGATGGCGACCCTGGAGAGGCAATCTGCGACCAGGTTTGACTTGCCAGCCACGTGCTGGATGTCCGTGGTGAACTCCGAGATGTAGGAAAGCTGTCATTGCTGGCGAGCAGACCAAGGCTCCGCCACCTTGGACATGGCGAACGTGAGCGGCTTGTGGTCAACGAACGCCGTAAATTCACGGCCTTCCAGCAAGAATCGGAAGTGCCGCACGGCCAGCCAGAGTCCAAGGTGCTCCCGGTCAAAAGCGCTTTACCTGCATTCCCTGGGCGTCAGCTGGCGGCTGAAAAAGGCGAGCCAGGCACCCTCCACCCACTGCTCATGCACCGCACCGACAGCGTAGTCCGATGTGTCGGTGGTAATGGAGATGGGGGCCGTGGGTGATGGATGCGCCAACAGGGCCGCCTGAGCCAGCGCGGTCTTGACCTCCTTAAAGGCAAACTCAACCTCCACCGTCCAGTCGAACTCCTGGATGGGGGCCTTACCTTTCAATGCCTCATACAGCGGCCGCATAATGTGGGCGGCCCGGGCGATGAAACGGTGGTAGAAGGTCACCATCCCTATGAACCCACTGAGCGACCGGGCTGTGTGCGGGCGAGGAAACGTTGCGACAGCCTCAACCTTCACCGGTAGGGGTGCTGCTCCGCCTTTGGTGAATTGGATGGATGGATGGTAATGACCGAAAGGACGAGATCGTGAATACAAGCGGCCGAAATGAGTTTCCTCAGGAGGGTGGCTGGTATCTCCCTGAGGGATAGGGTGAGAAGCTCAGTCACTCGTGAGAGACTCGGAGTAGAGCCGCTGCTGCTTCGCGTAGAAAGGAGCCAGTTGAGGTGGTTCATCTAGTAAGGATGCTTCCTGGTCGCCTCCCGAGGGAGGTTTTCCAGGCACATCCAACTGGGAAGAGACCACGGGGCAGGCCGAGGTACAGGTGGGAAGAGACCACGGGGCAGACCGAGGTACAGGTGGGGTGATTACATCTCCACACTGGCCTGGGAACGCCTCGGGATCCCCCAGTCAGAGCTGGTCCATGTTGCCAGGGAGAGGGAAGTTTGGAGTCCCCTGCTGAAGCTGATGCCTCCGCGACCCGATTACGGATAAGCGGGAAAAGATGGATGGATGGGATGGATGGATGAATTCCACCGAATCCACCACCTTAGAAAACACCAGCCTACCCGCCAGGTGCACCGAAAAGTCCTGAATGTGCGGCACCGGGTAGCGGTCGGGTGTCGTGGCGTCGTTGAGGCGCCGGTAGTCCCCACACGGGCGCCAACCGCCATTAGGCTTGGGGACGATGTGCAGAGGAGACTGTCAGACCGGCGGATGATACCCAGGCGTTCCATGGTTGAGAACTCCGCCTTCGCTACTGCGAGTTTAGAAGGGTTCAACCACCGGGCCCTGGTGTAGACCGGGGTTCCTCAGTGGTTCCTCAGTTCCTCAGCTTGGTGGTAGGCGCAGAGAAGGTGGGCGGCGTCAGGTCCGGGAACTCGGCCAACAACCTGAGGTACTTGTCCGCACCCGACAGCGAGCCCGACAGCCCGTTGTACGCCGCTTTGCCAAGCGTACACACAAGGGAGGAAAACGTCAAGGCATCAACCGAGCGTTTGTTTCTAACGTCCACCAGGAGCCTGTGAGCACATAAAAAATCTGCCCGAGGAGGGGAAAAGAAAACCCAGTTGCCCCCCCCAACACATAAACACATCGGCCTCACGCCATGAGTGCGGATGGGGCTGCCATTAGCTGTCGTCAACTGCGGTCCGTGCCCCCCTCGAGCGACGTCCTCCCTTGACGCAGGAACCACGCTCCGCTGAGTGCCCGTGTCACAGAGAAACCGGCTTCCCGAGACACTGTCGCTAACGAAGAGCAGCCCGCTAACGAAGAGCAGCCCGCTAACGAAGAGCAGCCCGCTAACGAAGAGCAGCCCGCTAACGAAGAGCAGCCCGCTAACGAAGAGCAGCCCGCTAACGAAGAGCAGCCCGCTAACGAAGAGCAGCCCGCTAACGAAGAGCAGCCCGCTAACGAAGAGCAGCCCGCTAACGAAGAGCAGCCCGCTAACGAAGAGCAGCCCGCTAACGAAGAGCAGCCCGCTAACGAAGAGCAGCCCGCTAACGAAGAGCAGCCCGCTAACGAAGAGCAGCCCGCTAACGAAGAGCAGCCCGCTAACGAAGAGCAGCCCGCTAACGAAGAGCAGCCTGCTCGTGCCGCCAACGCTCAGGGCCACTACCGAGCGCCGGCCCTCTCGTTTCCCGGAGGCTTGTAGCCGCAGGGAGCGATGCACTTCTTCGCCTTGGCCCCGAACCGCGCGTGGTAAAAACATTCTCCCGCGTCCCCACGCCGGCCTGGAAACGCCACGGTCCGCTCCTCCCAAGCCCTCCTAACCGGCGAGGGAGCACTGAGCGTTGCAGCTAGCGCATCTGCACCGGGCTGCTGGGTCGCCAGGAAGAAGCGGTCAGCCTCCTCAGCCAGGGCGCGGGGTTCAGTAATGGTCGTGTGGCACAGGAACGTCTCCACAAACTAAATCCGGGGATCTTCCCCCCCAGCAGATTCAGCATCTTCTCCATGAGCTGGGACGGCTTGCTGTCCCCCAGACCCTGAATATCAAGAATCTGGCATGCCCTCTCCTTAGCAGATAAGCTAAATGTCTTAAGGAGAAGGGCTTTAATCGCCTCATATTTGCCGTGGCGTGGGGGATCCGCGACAAAACCGACCAACCTGGACGACGTGGAGCTCCCCAGCGCCGCCACCACGTGAAAATACTTCAGGTCCTCGTCACGGACCTGAAGAAAGTGTGCCTCCACGTGTGCGAACCACGCTGTAGCGCCATGTTTCCAAAACTCCGGCAGTTTAATATAAACATGGCGATCAGCCATGTTCACTAAGTCTTCGGAAACTATCTCGAAAACGTGGGGGTCACCATTGTAGAGCCGATGAATGGGAGTCGGAGGCGGCGTGTTTAGTATGGAACTCCACACTTTATTTTCCATTCGATTTAACAAAGGGAAGCATATCTGCTACCTGCTACTGTCAAGCTAGACAAAACTACAACAACACGGTCCGCTCTCTAACAGGTCCGTGGTGTAACACACACTATATACAAACCTCTAACAGGTCCGTGGTGTAACACACACTATATACAAACCTCTAACAGGTCTGTGGTGTAACACACACTATATACAAACCTCTAACAGGTCCGTGGTGTAACACACACTATATACACACCTCTAACAGGTCCGTGGTGTAACACACACTATATACAAACCTCTAACAGGTCCGTGGTGTAACACACACTATATACAAACCTCTAACAGGTCCGTGGTGTAACACACACTATATACAAACCTCTAACAGGTCCGTGGTGTAACACACACTATATACAAACCTCTAACAGGTCCGTGGTGTAACACACACTATATACAAACCTCTAACAGGTCCGTGGTGTAACACACACTATATACAAACCTCTAACAGATCTGTGGTGTAACACACACTATATACAAACCTCTAACAGGTCCGTGGTGTAACACACACTATATACCAGTGGTGAAGCGTCAGGGCCTTCAAGGTATTCAGAGAAGACCCTGGAACTCTCAGATGAAACAAAAAAAATCGAATTAATTGTATCAATAAAATGTAATACAATTTAATCAAATGTAATCAAATTTAAATTAAATGAATAAATGAGAATCGTATCTGTGTTGTTATCTGTTATATTACAGTTACGTTGATTTGTTTGTCTTTCTCGGTCCATGCACAACGCATTTGAGTGGTTTTGTGTTGCAACCAATCAGATATTTTTCTAGGTTGCTGGGAAGAATATCCTTCAACCAAAGTATTCCCGCTGACTTTGGCCCTTAGACTGAATGAGAGCGTACGTTTGGATTGAAAATTTGATCAACCAATCATATAGTGATTTGTAGCCAATGGGCGTATTCTTTCAGATTTCCCCACAGCTCAATAGGGAGCTAGAAGGTGCAAGGTGGTGGCTGGAGCGAGAGGGGATCTAGCGTAGTGCTACGTTGTTTCTACGTAGGATTTTACGTCAAAATGGCGAAGATGATGGGCTGTTACTTCACTACATGGACACTGCTTTACCAACTATGGTACACTTGGAAATTTGCTGCGACAATCTGATCTGCCTAAATGAGATAAGGCATAAAGTGAGGGGGGGGGGGGGGGTGGTGGTCTACAGCAGGGGTTCCCAAAGTGGGGGTCGAGGGACCCCGAGGGGGGGTCCCGAGATGATTTCAGAATGCTCTTGATGTGACCCATGAGGTTTATTTTTATTTTATTTTATTATTATTATTTTTTATCATTTGTATTACGGAATTATTATTATTATTATTATTATTATTATTATTATTGTTAATAATAACGTGAGTGACAAATAAAGGAATTCTGATTCCCACAGATTCACGACAGTATCATCATTGAAAAAAAACACACACAATGTTCGTGATCGCGATTACCCCCCCCCCCCCCACCCCGTTGGACTTCACGATGTTCGCGATCGCGACATAGCCCCCCCCCCCCCCCCCCCCCCCCCCTTGGACTTCACGATGTCCGCGATCGCGGGGTCTGTTATGTTGGGGGTCGCGGGCTGAAAAGTTGGGGAACCCCTGGTCTACAGAAGGTCCAGTTGTGATAGACACGCTTCGCCACTGCTATATACAAACCTCTAACAGGTCCGTGGTGTAACACACACTATATACAAACCTCTAACAGGTCCGTGGTGTAACACACACTATATACAAACCTCTAACAGGTCCGTGGTGTAACACACACTATATACAAACCTCTAACAGGTCCGTGGTGTAACACACACTATATACAAACCTCTAACAGGTCCGTGGTGTAACACACACTATATACAAACCTCTAACAGGTCCGTGGTGTAACACACACTATATACAAACCTCTAACAGGTCCGTGGTGTAACACACACTATATACAAACCTCTAACAGGTCCGTGGTGTAACACACACTATATACAAACCTCTAACAGGTCCGTGGTGTAACACACACTATATACAAACGGTGAATTATGTCCCATAATGTTCCACCACAATAGTCAGATTATGAGGTACTTTTTTTTTTCTTCTAAACGGGCTTCCATACCGGTGAGTCTATTCTGTCATTTTGTCATTTTTGTTTAAATATTGTTATTTCTTACCGATGATCGGAGCGTCGTTCTTTCCGTGGTGGAGGGACCACGCAGGGATGGAGAAGACCGCGACGCAGACGAGCAGCACCGCAAACATCTTGAGTTCAAAGATCACGTCCGCGGTCCTGAACCGTTCCTCACCCGTTACTCACTGAACCTTTACCCGTGACTGACCTTACGTCCCCTTTTTAAACTACCCCATGGGGGTGGTGGACGGGTGTGTGTGTGTGTGTGTGTGTGTGTGTGTGTGTGTGTGTGTGTGTGTGTGTGTGTGTGTGCGTGTTAGGTTGTATAGTATGTATAATTGTATAGTATAGTGTAATACAATCTTTGTCATTGTAACCCTACCTTAGGATACATAATTATAGGCTTTCTCAATGTATAAATCATTTAGGGATAATGCTTTGGGATTAAATACGTCTGTGAAGGAAATGGACAAACACATTTGTTGTTTTTGTAGAATTCTAACATCAAGTAGTTGCAGCAGATAATGATAAACAAACATTATTCATAGTTGTTAATAATGTGACTTCGTTGTTGATGGTAAGCCCCTATTTAAGGGTTTATGGTATTAACAACTCATTGACTCACATGTGTCCGAGCCTCTGGCGCCCCCTCGTGTCCGCGGGGTGTCTCTACATGTTGCCCTTGGTGTCGGTTTGTGGGCGTGGCAATCAATCAATCAATCAATCAATCAATAAACATGCGAACTCTCAGGCCCATCTGAACTGCATGGTTCAATGGGATAACTTTAAAGTGAATGCATCTTCTGGATCAAGTGCAGTTGCGGTTCTTCACATTGAGGACGAGATCATTTTTAATGTGTACACAAATTGTTTTAAAAGGGTACATGGAAAAGCCTAACTGTTTAAATAAAAATGCTTTTGTATTCAGACTTTAACTTAATCGTGCCACAGAGCGCGAAGCCACGCTGGGGGGACGGACATTTGATCACTCCATCGACTTTATATTGAGAAGGTTTCTCCTGGTCATTTGTTTTCTAATAAAAACCTGAAACATGTCTTAAAGCTGTTGACATGATGCTCTACCAACAAGGTACATTAGTCATGTTTTTCGGTTGGGCAGTTTGTAAAGATAATAATAATAATAATAATAATAATAATAAAGATGTAGTTGTGGGTTATTTTTCTTGTTGATTGAGCATCCTGTCACACAGCAGCCTTTAGGCATGTTTCAGTTTATTATATGTTTATTCATTATTATATATATTATATATTTATATTTATAATAATGAATAAACAGACTTAAATCAATAATAACTACATAAATAATGAAGTAAGTAACAGTGATCTATATTCACACACTCCCAAAGAGAGATGATGAACAGTCTGAGGCTCTAAGTGGTTGGAGGCCTGAGGCTCTAAGTGGTTGGAGGCCTGAGGCTCTAAGTGGTTGGAGGCCTGAGGCTCTAAGTGGTTGGAGGCCTGAGGCTCTAAGTGGTTGGAGGCCTGAGGCTCTAAGTGGTTGGAGGGACTTTGACAGATCGTCTCTCACAGATGACAAGCTCAGCTGTCTTCAAGTGTTTTTAACTTGTATGTATTATAACTAACTCGCTATGTATTAAATCATAGGGTTCCAAACTAATTCAAATCTTTAGGTTATATTACATTTTTTCCAGACTTAGGAACATCATAATGTATTTTAGCCATAAAGAAGCTCTGAGGGCAAATGGATTTCCAAGTAATATTAGTAACAGTAATATTAGTGACAGTAATATTAGTGACAGTAAAGTAATATTAGTGACAGTAATATTAGTAACAGTAATATTAGTAACAGTAATATTAGTGACAGTAATATTAGTAACAGTAATATTAGTAACAGTAATATTAGTGACAGTAATATTAGTAACAGTAATATTAGTGACAGTAATATTAGTGACAGTAATATTAGTAACAGTAATATTAGTGACAGTAATATTAGTAACAGTAATATTAGTGGCAGTAATATTAGTAACAGTAATATTAGTGACAGTAATATTAGTAACAGTAATATTAGTGACAGTAATATTAGTAACAGTAATATTAGTGACAGTAATATTAGTGACAGTAATATTAGTAACAGTAATATTAGTAACAGTAATATTAGTAACAGTAATATTAGTCACAGTAATATTAGTGACAGTAATATTAGTAACAGTAATATTAGTGGCAGTAATATTAGTGACAGTAATATTAGTAACAGTAATATTAGTGGCAGTAATATTACAGTAATATTAGTGACAGTAATATTAGTAACAGTAATATTAGTAACAGTAATATTAGTAACAGTAATATTAGTGGCAGTAATATTAGTAACAGTAATATTAGTAACAGTAACGCCATGATGATTTGGCAATACTCCAAAAATCAACACATCACAACATTCAGAGATTTGGATTCAGGTGGAAATGGTTGTCCAGTATTCCCACAGGCGAGGCCAAGACCAAAACCTGTGTTTCATATTTGCTAGAGATAGATTACATCTGTTACAGGTGTACATCTGTAACAGATGTAATCTATCTCTAGCTAATATGAAACACAGGTTTTTAATACGTGTCTGACGTATTATGTTGGAGACTTCCGTGTCCTAATAGAGGTCGTAGACCTCTTAACTATATTGATACCATTAGTAGGGACACGGAATATGAAACTGAGGACCTACCTCCCGTAATGAGGGACAAAGATTACTGGCGCGGCTTTGTGGACGCATTCTGGGTTGCGGCCGCTCTATGATGATGACTGAAAAATTATTTGGGTAAAAATACAGAAAGGCCTTGTAAAAGATATAGAAAGCATGCTAGCACATTCACATTGATGCAATGTATCCTCCCAGATGGTTAGATGCAATTGATTCCACCTCTCCAGGTTCAGCTTAACCTTTCTAGTCAGGGTAAGACTTTTTCTTGTAGAGGTTCAATAAATGTCGGCAGATATTCACTCCTAGATACTTGAAACTGTCTCTAGACATCCTAAAAGGAAGGTTTGTATCAGGTATTTGAAGGGCCAAATGATTTACAGGAAAGCATTCACTCTTTGAATAGTTCAATTTATAACCTGAGAAGGTTCAAAACCTGTTGAACAATTCAATTGCCTGGGGAATGGTGGTTATAGGATCAGAGACAAATAACAATAGATCAACTGCAAATGAATGTGAAAGTATGTGCTCTGAGCCCCCTCTGGTAATTCCTTTGCTAAAGCTGGCTGATTTAAGTGCTATGGACAGTGATTCGATTGCCACATCAAACAATAATGGACTCAAAGGACAGCTCTGCTGTGTGGACCTGGCAACTGTGAAGTATTGAAATCTAACACCATTAGAAGCCTAAGGTGAAGTATACAACAGTTTTATCCAATATATGCATTTGGAGCCCATGTTGAATCTTTTAAGAACCTCAAACAAGTATTCCCACTCCACCCTGTCGAAGGCCTTTTCTGCATCCAACGAGACACCACTTCTGGTGTTCCGCTGGATGCCGGAGATGGAATCATATTGAGGAGGCGGCGGATATTAGAAAAGGAATGGCCATTTTTCATAAATCCTGTTTTATCTGGAGATATTATCTATCGTAGGGCCAATCTACATGCTAAGGCTTTAGTCAAGATCTTGTAGTTGTTCAAAAGTGAGATAGGCCTGTACAAACTGCACTCACAGCTGTCTTTGTTTGGCTTCAATATTAAAGTTATAGAGGCCTCCATGAGGATCTGAGGTTCGCTGATCTAGAGCACGGTTGTACATTTTTAGAAGGAGGGGACTCGGCTTATCAATAAATGATTTATAACATTCTATAGGATAACCATCTGGCCCTGGGGCCTTGCTACTTCATTGCTTCAATGATTTCACTAATTGCCAGGGGACGATTCATCCTTCTCACATGATCAGAAGTAACTGACTTTCAGGTTATTGAGAAACAGTGTCATGCCTGTAGCATTGCTAGGGGCTTTGGAGGAATATAGCTTGGAGTAACAATTCTTGAAGGTGTAATTAATGACAGATGGGTTACTGTGATCAGAGGGAGGGGATGTTTATTTGTTTAATCTGCTTGGCAAAGAAAATCGTCCTGATTTTTAGCGTTCGTAGAAACAAGCTTCGCAAACGTAAAAGCAACTTTCTGTTTCTTGTGTTGAGTTCATCTGAAGGATTTGTCTTTCTTTTCCTGTTTGTTTCGTCCAGAGTAGGATTTCATCTCTCCTGATACTTACCTGTATATATGTATATATATATATATATATTTATATTTATATTTATATAGATATATATTTATAGATATACATAGATATATTTATATAGATATATTTATAGATATATACCTATTATTATGCTCATACCCCACACATACTAACACATATAAGTAATCTTATAACTGTTAGTACATAGTAGACTTTCTTTTAGCAGCTGTAAACTGTCAATGATATTACCATGCACTTTACTGCAACATTTGCACTCTGGTTAGATGCTAAAATATTTTCTCTGTACTGTACTTGTGCTGTGAGATGACTATACATTAGAATCTAATCTAATCTAATAACCACCTTTAATGTTTCCCAGAGCAGTGACGGAGATATGAGATCAGAGTTATTGTAAATTAGGAAATTATCAATTGTAGAGATTGTTGTGATCAATTTGTGATCAATTAGTAGGGCACAATTTAACCTCCGGGGGGGGGGGGGGGGGGGTTTGTAATGGCATGAAGGAAAGGTCAAGTAGCAGGGGAGTGTGATAGCACTATGGTTGAGGAGTCTACCTTACTTATAGCCCCCAGGAAGTGGTTTGGAAGGTGTTTATATTGGACCTCTTTTGACTGGGCCATTCATCTCTTCACAAGAAGAAGAAACCTCAGGAACCTCCTTTATTAGTCATGTGTAATAATCAGGGTACCTGGAGAGATAGTAAATGGGATATTCTGAATATATGTATTGACATAAGCATACAAATGAATAAATGCACAAAGTAATAAAGACAACATAAACATATCTATTGGACCATGCCCCATCCCCCTAGTGAGGTGGGCACTCACTGTCCCCGGGGGGCTACCAAGGACCACAGAGCCCTTAACACTCATCAGTAGACACTCACTGTCCCCGGGGGGCTACCAAGGACCACTGAGCCCTTAACACTCATCAGTAGACACACACTGCGTAGGGTCTCCAGTATGTTGATAATCCTCAGATTTCATCCACCTTGTTCTGGAGCGTTATATATTGAGTTTGTAAAGTCTTAACGGCAGTATCCCGCTGGTCTCGGAGTACAACTTCCAGGTCATATTACGTTATTGGACCGGTGTCCTCAGTGCTCGTAGCTTTGGTAGCTTTGGTAGTTGGTAGCTTTTTGCCATGTTAGCTAGCTTAGCCGAGACTCTGATGGCTGGAGTAATCACCTGCGGTCATTTTTGTTTGCTATTAATTATTATTGATGAATGATTATTTAACACTTCTTTGTAAAGTGGTGTATAGGTGCTAAAATGTCAATTAAAATTAAAATGTGAGACCATCTACTTGAGCTGGTGAATAGACTTCAGCCGATCAAGAGTAGACTTACTCTTACTCACTCAGTGCAGAAAACAGTACATTGCAATAATAATAATAATAATAATAATACAAATTATAATATAAATTATGTAGGAACTCGTGGAATACAACGACACAGTTTCTTTGGTTGACAACACAAATCCGTGTGTCATTTATTGCATCTCATCTCCTCATGTTGAGCTGCACTCCTCAGCTACAACTCCAAACATGAATCAATTACACACCCAAAATGGCTGCCATCTTTAAGCCCAACCCCAAACACCTGCTTAAAGGGACCGTGCCCCATTACCCCTAACACACCCTTTGCCTGGTGAATTACGTTCCTTGCATCCCCTACATGCCTCCCCCCAGAATTCACCCTAATAACAGTCAATTTACGCGGAGGGCGGAGTGCTCTGCCATAACGGCTCCGCCTGACCAACGTGGTGGGCAGCACCGCCGTAGGGAACGTCTCAGGGGCTCTACGGTCAAGTGGGCGCTGGAAGGGTGGCGAGGGGGTCCCCAGGGCCTTACCCGGGATCTGGGGCAAGGTAGGGGGCCGTCCCCGCCGTGGGGGCTGGGCTAGCTCCACCGGCTTGCTCAAGTCCATGTGAGCTGGTTTCAGGCGATCTATAGAAACATGTTCTAGTTTCCCGGCCATGTCCACAACAAAGTACTTGTCTCCCGCCTCCTGGACCCGGAATGGACCGTCGTAGGGAGGCCGCAAAGGGTCCCGGTGGGCGTCGTGCCGGATGAACACGTATTCCGCTGACCGCAGACTCGTAGGGACGTGCGACCGAGGGAGGCCATGCTGTGAAGTGGGGACTGGTGCAAAGGCCCTAGCCTTATCCAGCAGAGCCGTCCGTTGCTGGGCGGCCGACCAGGGGGCTGTAACGGAAGGGATGAAATCCCCTGGGACCCGCAGCGGCTGACCGTAAACCAGCTCAGCAGATGAGGATTGGAGGTCTTCCTTGGGGGCCGTCCTGAGACCCAGCATGACCCACGGGAGTCTGTCGATCCAGTTGCTGTCCGTAAGGCTGGCCCGCAGCGCCGCTTTCATCGACCGATGAAAACGCTCGCATAATCCATTGGCCTGTGGATGGTATGACGTGGTCCGGTGTAGCTTCATGCCCAGGCTCTGGGCGACCGTGTTCCAGAGCTCTGACGTGAACTGTGGGCCCCGGTCCGAAGATAGATCGGCCGGAGTACCAAACCGGGCAACCCAGGTTCCAATGAAGGCCCTGGCCACCTCGGCGGCTGTCGTAGCTGACAGTGGAACGGCCTCCGGCCAACGGGTGGTCCTGTCTACCATGGTCAAGAGATAACTAAAACCTTGCGAGGGGGGCAGCGGACCCACTATATCTATGTTCACATGATCGAACCTCCTTTCCGGAACCAGGAACTGCTCCAGGGGGCCTTGGTGTGGCGATGCACTTTAGCGCGCTGGCACTCCACACAGGCGTTGGCCCAGTCTCTCACGTCTTTTTTAAGCCCGGGCCAGACAAACTTGGCAGATACTAGCCTCTGCGTTGGTCTCCTACCCGGGTGGGAGAGGCCGTGGACGGCTTCAAAAATCCGTCGCCTCCACCCCGTGGGAACGATGGGGCGTGGCTGCCCCGTAGAGACATCACACAGGAGCGTGACGCCAGCACCGTCGAAAGCCACGTCCTCCAACTGCAGGCTTGAGGTCGCTGGCCTCCCGTCTCGCCCCTCAGTGTCGGCAGCCTGGTCTGCCGCCATCCCGGCGTAATCCAGTCCCAAGTGGACTGCCCCTGCTATGGCCCGGGAGAGGCAGTCGGCGACGAGGTTGTCTTTACCTGCCACATGCTGCACGTCAGTGGTGAACTCCGAGACGTATGCGAGTTGTCGCTGTTGACGGGCGGACCACGGCTCAGACACCTTGGCCATAGCGAATGTTAGCGGCTTGTGATCCACGAATGCCGTGAACTGGCGGCCCTCCAGTAGAAAACGGAAATGCCGGATGGCAAGGTAGAGGCCGAGGAGCTCCCGGTCGAAGGTGCTATACCTCCGTTCGCTGGGGCGTAACTGGCGGCTGAAAAAAGCGAGCGGCTGCCATGCCCCGCTTACCCACTGCTCAAACACTGCGCCAATGGCAAAGTCTGAGGCATCTGTGGTGATGGCGATCGGGGCTTTGAGAGCCGGGTGTGCCAGCATGGTGGCGTTAGCTAGGGCCGTCTTTGGGTCCCGAAAGGCTTGGTCTCTCTCCGCCGACCAGTCCACAGCCTGCTTTGGCGTCTTACCCTTCAGTGCCTCATACAAGGGCCGCATTATCCGAGCCGCCTGAGGGATAAAGCGGTGATAGAAGTTCACCATGCCGAGGAACTCCTGCAGGGACTTAACCGTGGGTGGCCGTGGAAAATTTGTCACTGCTTCCACCTTCCCTCCCTGGTGACTCGGTGTCCCAGGAAGTCAATGGTCGACCGTCCAAATTGGCATTTGGCCGGGTTGATTATTAGTCCGTGCTGATGTAGCCGCTCAAACAGCCTCCGGAGGTGGGACATATGCTCCGCCTTAGAGGTGCTGGCTATGAGGATATCGTCCAAGTACACGAAAATGAAATCCAGGTCGCGTAGCACCGAGTCCATAAGGCGCTGAAATGTCTGCGCCGCGTTTTTGAGGCCGAACGGCATGCGCAGAAACTCAAACAGTCCGAATGGAGTTATCACCGCTGTTTTGGGGATGTCCCGCGGGTGGACGGGCACCTGATGATACCCACGCACCAGGTCTACCTTGGAAAACATCACCTTCCTTGAAAGGCGGGCCGAAAAGTCCTGAATGTATGGGACTGGGTACCGGTCAGGCGTCGTGGCGTCATTGAGCCGGCGGTAATCCCCACACGGACGCATCCCCCCTCCCGGCTTGGGCACAATGTGGAGGGGGGAAGCCCATGGGCTGTCGGAGCGGCGAATAATGCCCAGGCGCTCCATGTTCTCAAACTCTGCCTTGGCAATGCTGAGCTTGGCCGGGTCGAGGCGCCGAGCCCGGGCATAGACCGGGGGGCCAGTCGTGGCGATATGGTGCTCCACTCCATGCTTGTCGGTGGCTACTGAGAAGGTGGGCCGCGTGAGCCCCGGGAACTCGGCGAGCAGCTGCTGGAACTAGTCTGTGGAGGAGAGCATGCTAGAGAGTCTGATAGCGTCTGCCCCTCCGAGAGAACCCGCGTACGAACAGAAAGTAGCGGCATCAATCAAGCGGCGATTTTTCACATCCACTAACAGTCCATAGGCGCACAAAAAATCCGCCCCGAGAAGGGGGACAGAAACATTAGCGGTGACAAAGTCCCAGCCAAACAGTTGGCCACTAAAACGCAGTCCCACATACCTGGTGCCGTATGTTCGGATTGGGCTTCCGTTGGCGGCCTCCAAAGGGGGACCGTGTCCCCCGGTGATGATGTCCACTCGAGAAGCGGGCAAGACGCTCCTCTGCGCGCCCGTGTCGCACATGAACCGTCGCCCGGAGATGGTGTCCTGGACGAACAGCAGCCTGCCTTCTCGACCGACGCTCATGGCCACTAGCGAGCGCCGGCCCTGGCGTTTCCCGCTCCATGGAAACTGCACGGTGGTTGGCACTGCTTGGCCCTGGATCCAAATCTCGCATGGAAGTAACACAGCCCTCCGTCCTGCTGCCTGCGAGGAGCTGTCGCGGCGGCGGCGACCGTCATGTCTCCTGGCGGTGGCGAAAAGGATTGGGCCGAAAAAAACGCTGCAGCACCGGGCTGCTGAGCGGCCAGAAAAACTCTATCTGCCTCCTCGGCTAGCGCACGGCAATCATCTTTTATAGTGGTGTTGGCCAGAGCAGCGCGTACCGTAACAGGTAGCTGTCGCAGGAAGAGTTGGACGAACAGGAAATCGGGTTTGTGCTCCCCCAATAAATCCAGCATTCTATCCATCAGCTCAGAAGGTTTGCTGTCCCCGAGCCCTTGTAGAGAGAACAGCCGGCTGGCCCGCTCGGTATCGGAAAGTTCAAATGTCTTCAGCAGGTGAGCCTTGAGCGTATCGTACTTGTCCTGGTACGGAGGGCGTTTGAGGAGGCTCACCACTCTGCTGGCTGTTGAATTTCCCAGGGCTGACACCACATAGTAGTATTTGGTGGTATCCGTGGTAACGTCCCGCAGCGCCAACTGCGGCTCTGTTTGAGCAAACCATGCCGAGGCTGATGATTCCCAGAACTCGGGTAGTTTCAACGAAACTGCGTTTGTAGTCATGTTCCCAGCAAAAAAAAAAAAAAAAAGTAGCGGAAGCGTCCACCGTACGTCGGGTCACCAATGTAGGAACTCGTGGAATACAACGACACAGTTTCTTTGGTTGACAACACAAATCCGTGTGTCATTTATTGCATCTCATCTCCTCATGTTGAGCTGCACTCCTCAGCTACAACTCCAAACATGAATCAATTACACACCAAAATGGCTGCCATCTTTAAGCCCAACCCCAAACACCTGCTTAAAGGGACCGTGCCCCATTACCCCAAACACACCCTTTGCCTGGTCAATTACGTTCCTTGCATCCCCTACAATAATACAATTAGTAATAGGCATCTCCAGCTCTGTATTAGAAACAGCAGGTCTCAGTTTACTGATGTTTCTCAGGCGACAAAAGCAGGATAATGGGAGAGACATTATCTGGTGCAATGATCAAAACCTCTGTCTTGTCAGTATTAAGCTGCAGAGAGCTGTCTTTCTCCATGTCCTAGCTCCCAGGCTAGCTCCCAGGCTAGCTCCCAGGCTAGCTCCCAGGCTAGCTCCACGTCTGCTCTGTGACTACGCCAACTCCCCGTGACTCAAGGTATTCTGTATCGTATTCTGATCCTACAATAAACTCCCATTGTGAACTTCTCTTAAATCTTAATCTAAATCTGGAGGATTGAACTCTTCATTGGTCACATACGTGTACAACACACAGTCAAATGTGTTCCTCTGCATGGAACCCATCCTGGTATGAGGAGCAGTGGGCAGCTATTGGTTATACAGGGGAGGGGGCTGCTGCCTTGCTCAAGGTCACCAGAGGGGACTTGAACCGACGACCCTTCAGTTCCCAAGTTCCAACAGACTGAGCTACTGAACTTGTCTTTGTCTTCCGCTTGGGTCCTATCTATTATCCATTTGTGACAATATTCCTACACACACTTTTTGTATTGCATTTCTTTAAAAAGAGAGAGAGGCCTGGAAAACATACATTTCACACATTGCACAAAGCACAAGTCAAATGGACTTGTGCTTTGTGCAATGTGTGAAATGTGTGTTTTCCAGGCCAACACGTCCTGTTATCCTTGATTGGGCATCTCTCTACATTCCATCTATCTGAAATGTCAATGAATGAACTTTTAACCATAAGACACATCGTGCCATGTGGCACGTTGAGATCAAAACCTCTGCTGCAATATTTGTCCCGTTGATTCATGGTGCAAAGCGTCATGGCTGCAGGGACGGTGCGCTGAGGAGTCCCTGTGGCTCCACTCCTGGCCACAAGGGAGCGCTATAGCTCTAACCAATTAAGACCTAGCAAGGGTTTTGCCCATGGTGGAACAGTAGGCATATACACAGTATATATATATAAATGTATATGTATATGTGTATTTATGTAATATTTAATATATATATATGTATGTGTGTGTACATATATATGTATATATATGTATATATATATATATATATATATGTATATTATATAAATATTTATAATATATATATGTGTGTTTATATATGTATATGTATATGTGTATGTATATGTGTATGTGTATGTGTATATATATGTGTATGTATATGTGTGTATGTATATAATAACATTTGTTTCCACTAATGATGGCTACGGCATTTCTACCAAATGACACTCAATCTGCGTTTTTGCTATTAAATCTTCCTTACCACACATTTAAATAGGGATCTAAATAAAGGGCAGAAGAGCAACCGAGGAATGAAGGCAGGTGTGATCTTTGTAATCAAAAATAAGGATTTTTTAATGAAATGACAGTAAATGGTTGGTCAGTTCCGCTAGTTGGGCTAACAAACCTTACACTAGGGACCAGGAAGCACACCACAGCCTCTGAACGACGATGTGTAGTTCTTCATCCCCTCACCTGGGATACAGAACTACATGTCGTTCTTCATCCCCTCACCTGGGATACAGAACTACATGTCGTTCTTCATCCCCTCACCTGGGATACAGAACTACATGTCGTTCTTCATCCTCTCACCTGGGATACAGAACTACATGTCGTTCTTCATCCCCTCACCTGGGATACAGAACTACATGTCGTTCTTCATCCTCTCACCTGGGATACAGAACTACATGTCGTTCTTCATCCCCTCACCTGGGATACAGAACTACATGTCGTTCTTCATCCTCTCACCTGGGATACAGAACTACATGTCGTTCTTCATCCTCTCACCTGGGATACAGAACTACATGTCGTTCTTCATCCCCTCACCTGGGATACAGAACTACATGTCGTTCTTCATCCCCTCACCTGGGATACAGAACTACATGTCGTTCTTCATCCCCTCACCTGGGATACAGAACTACATGTCGTTCTTCATCCTCTCACCTGGGATACAGAACTACATGTCGTTCTTCATCCCCTCACCTGGGATACAGAACTACATGTCGTTCTTCATCCTCTCACCTGGGATACAGAACTACATGTCGTTCTTCATCCCCTCACCTGGGATACAGAACTACATGTCGTTCTTCATCCTCTCACCTGGGATACAGAACTACATGTCGTTCTTCATCCTCTCACCTGGGATACAGAACTACATGTCGTTCTTCATCCCCTCACCTGGGATACAGAACTACATGTCGTTCTTCATCCCCTCACCTGGGATACAGAACTACATGTCGTTCTTCATCCCCTCACCTGGGATACAGAACTACATGTCGTTCTTCATCCTCTCACCTGGGATACAGAACTACATGTCGTTCTTCATCCCCTCACCTGGGATACAGAACTACATGTCGTTCTTCATCCCCTCACCTGGGATACAGAACTACATGTCGTTCTTCATCCCCTCACCTGGGATACAGAACTACATGTCGTTCTTCATCCTCTCACCTGGGATACAGAACTACATGTCGTTCTTCATCCTCTCACCTGGGATACAGAACTACATGTCGTTCTTCATCCCCTCACCTGGGATACAGAACTACATGTCGTTCTTCATCCTCTCACCTGGGATACAGAACTACATGTCGTTCTTCATCCTCTCACCTGGGATACAGAACTACATGTCGTTCTTCATCCCCTCACCTGGGATACAGAACTACATGTCGTTCTTCATCCCCTCACCTGGGATACAGAACTACATGTCGTTCTTCATCCCCTCACCTGGGATACAGAACTACATGTCGTTCTTCATCCTCTCACCTGGGATACAGAACTACATGTCGTTCTTCATCCCCTCACCTGGGATACAGAACTACATGTCGTTCTTCATCCCCTCACCTGGGATACAGAACTACATGTCGTTCTTCATCCCCTCACCTGGGATACAGAACTACATGTCGTTCTTCATCCTCTCACCTGGGATACAGAACTACATGTCGTTCTTCATCCTCTCACCTGGGATACAGAACTACATGTCGTTCTTCATCCTCTCACCTGGGATACAGAACTACATGTCGTTCTTCATCCTCTCACCTGGGATACAGAACTACATGTCGTTCTTCATCCCCTCACCTGGGGTGTATTTATCCTGTTTTTATCCATGTGCTAAAAGCCTTAGACCAAAAATCATACAATAAATCTATATTTAAATAGTCATAAACAAAACTGCTGTGTTTGTGGTGGTGGTGGTGGCTCACGGCCGACCGTAATCTGCCAAACATCCCAGAACTTCACCTGAAGGCTCAGCACAGCCGGGGTAGTTTGAACAAATGCGATACATATATGTAATGTACTTTAGTCTGGCGGTACGGTTAGACTCCTTCAGGGTGCTCCCTCCTTCAGGGTGCTCCCTCCTTCAGGGTGCTCCCTCCTTCAGGGTGCTCCCTCCTTCAGGGTGCTCCCTCCTTCAGGGTGCTCCCTCTCTCAGGGTGCTCTCTCTCTCAGGGTGCTCCCTCCTTCAGGGTGCTCCCTCCTTCAGGGTGCTCCCTCTCTCAGGGTGCTCTCTCTCTCAGGGTGCTCCCTCCTTCAGGGTGCTCCCTCCTTCAGGGTGCTCCCTCCTTCAGGGTGCTCCCTCCTTCAGGGTGCTCCCTCTCTCAGGGTGCTCTCTCTCTCAGGGTGCTCTCTCGCTCTCAGGGTGCTCCCTCTCTCAGGGTGCTCTCTCTCTCAGGGTGCTCTCTCTCTCAGGGTGCTCTCTCGCTCTCAGGGTGCTCTCTCTCTCAGGGTGCTCCCTCTCTCAGGGTGCTCCCTCTCTCAGGGTGCTCCCTCTCTCAGGGTGCTCCCTCTCTCAGGGTGCTCCCTCCTTCAGGGTGCTCCCTCTCTCAGGGTGCTCTCTCTCTCAGGGTGCTCCCTCTCTCAGGGTGCTCCCTCCTTCAGGGTGCTCCCTCTCTCAGGGTGCTCCCTCTCTCAGGGTGCTCCCTCTCTCAGGGTGCTCCCTCCTTCAGGGGGCTCCCTCTCTCAGGGTGCTCCCTCTCTCAGGGTGCTCTCTCTCTCAGGGTGCTCTCTCTCTCAGGGTGCTCCCTCTCTCAGGGTGCTCCCTCCTTCAGGGTGCTCCCTCTCTCAGGGTGCTCCCTCTCTCAGGGTGCTCTCTCTCTCAGGGTGCTCCCTCTCTCAGGGTGCTCTCTCTCTCAGGGTGCTCCCTCTCTCAGGGTGCTCCCTCTCTCAAGGTGCTCCCTCTCTCAGGGTGCTCTCTCTCTCAGGGTGCTCTCTCTCTCAGGGTGCTCCCTCTCTCAGGGTGCTCCCTCCTTCAGGGTGCTCCCTCTCTCAGGGTGCTCTCTCTCTCAGGGTGCTCCCTCTCTCAGGGTGCTCCCTCCTTCAGGGTGCTCCCTCTCTCAGGGTGCTCCCTCCTTCAGGGTGCTCCCTCTCTCAGGGTGCTCTCTCTCTCAGGGTGCTCCCTGCAGGACTTAAAGCATGCCCTACAGATGTCTGATACACATACCAACATGTGTCCCACCACCCACCACTATGTCCATTAATGTTAGTATTGTAAACACAGTTAGACTCTACCAGCCCAGAGCCGCGGTGGAGAGGACCTGAAGAGACATTACCCCTACTGAGAGGACCTCCCGATGGCAAGTACAAAACACTCAACGATCAAATATAGATTATGTGAAGATTACATAATGCAACATATTGATTTAGTATAATCATCACAAGGTTACATGAAAGATGCAATACAAGGACATCATTCATGTTTAAATATTAGCCCTGGAGTGGACATGTAACCTTGAGTCGACTGATATTCAAGGTCCTTGCCATTGGGTTTATGTCGTGCTTTATTTACTAAAATC
This sequence comes from Muraenolepis orangiensis, assembly GCA_027704905.1. NCBI lineage: Eukaryota > Metazoa > Chordata > Actinopteri > Gadiformes > Muraenolepididae > Muraenolepis > Muraenolepis orangiensis. The sequence continues at coordinate 1,919,810 of CM051020.1, forward strand.
TCCATAAGCCTCAGTGCACAATATAAACCCTCTAGATAACAATATAAACCCTCTAGATAACAATATAAACCCTCTAGATAACAATATAAACCCTCTAGATAACATGTAGAGGTTCTCTCAGTACTCTTGACAGGTCTTCTTTAGCTTGCAAACTTGAAACACAAAACATGCCTCCGCTTATTTCTAAAGGATGGTCGGCACAAGAGAAGCAGAGAAACATATGAACCCATGCTTAGCAGTGGCGTGTCTAAACCTTTTGACAGGTGTGACCCACATGGGGTTATCCCCTCATACCTGCGGTATCCATCAGAGGGCGCTCTAACATTGGCAATAGGTATAATACACCTTGAATTAACCTCTCATTAACACCCATGTGAATTAAACACATAAACCATATGTTTTTGTTGTAAATCCAGTGTGCCTTTATTTTTCTTGACAAATTGAATGCAGGAACAATTTATTGTACAGGATTTACTTTTAGAATTATATTAGTTCGCTGTTTCCGATTATTCTACTCTTATGTAATGGAAGGGAAATTCCAGCACAACATTTTTTTTGGCAGATACATACGGGAAAATATCATTATTATTAAATATGGTAGGAGTAGAAATACATAAAGAACTCACCATGGAAGCCCAAAATACATTGAATTGAATTGAATGTACAATTGAAAGAAAACTCAAATAATTGAATATATGCCGTTCACTGTTCCTGCCTGAAAAAGGGAGATGTAGAATGTACCATTGTTGATTGCATAGGTTTCTATGTTCACATGAGGACTGTTGACCTCATGTGAATGATTACAACCCTTAAAAAGGAGGGACAATGTCTAAGAGACTAAATCCCATGGCTAAGGGTGTTTTCACTCTTAGTCCTTTTTTGTTGAATTAAACTAACTTGTTGCTTTTGAACCGTGCGTCAACCAGCTGAGGAATAACTTCTCTTTGACTCTGGTTACATTTGTCTTCTCAATGTGACTAAGCATCCAATAACAATATCATTTATGAATTGTTAATTGATCAGGGGTCTTCAAATGTATTAATTGTTGATCCGGGGTCTTCAACCTTCTTCAGCCCAGGGACAACTTAGATTTTTCAATCAAATACTGTTGTATTTTCTCCCAGGCCTGTAGGCCTAATCATATATTGATAAGGCCATATTAACCTATTAATATATACAGCTTTGATTCCTAATTATAAGCCATGTCTACATCATTAAAATCGATGCATCAGGCTGAGACTTTTTCATCGTACGATGACTGACCCCATGGGTCTATCTATAGGTCTATCTATAGGTCTATCTATAGGTCTATCTATGGGTCTATCTATAGGTCTATCTATAGGTCTATCTATGGGTCTATCTATAGGTCTATCTATGGGTCTATCTATGGGTCTATCTATGGGTCTATCTATAGGTCTATCTATAGGTCTATCTATGGGTCTATCTATGGGTCTATCTATAGGTCTATCTATGGGTCTATCTATAGGTCTATCTATGGGTCTATCTATAGGTCTATCTATGGGTCTATCTATGGGTCTATCTATAGGTCTATCTATGGGTCTATCTATAGGTCTATCTATGGGTCTATCTATAGGTCTATCTATGGGTCTATCTATGGGTCTATCTATGGGTCTATCTATAGGTCTATCTATGGGTCTATCTATAGGTCTATCTATGGGTCTATCTATGGGTCTATCTATGGGTCTATCTATAGGTCTATCTATGGGTCTATCTATAGGTCTATCTATGGGTCTATCTATAGGTCTATCTATGGGTCTATCTATGGGTCTATCTATGGGTCTATCTATAGGTCTATCTATGGGTCTATCTATGGGTCTATCTATGGGTCTATCTATAGGTCTATCTATAGGTCTATCTATAGGTCTATCTATGGGTCTATCTATAGGTCTATCTATGGGTCTATCTATAGGTCTATCTATAGGTCTATCTATGTGTCTATCTATAGGTCTATCTATAGGTCTATCTATGGGTCTATCTATGGGTCTATCTATAGGTCTATCTATGGGTCTATCTATGGGTCTATCTATAGGTCTATCTATGGGTCTATCTATGGGTCTATCTATGGGTCTATCTATGGGTCTATCTATGGGTCTATCTATAGGTCTATCTATGGGTCTATCTATGGGTCTATCTATGGGTCTATCTATGGGTCTATCTATGGGTCTATCTATGGGTCTATCTATGGGTCTATCTATAGGTCTATCTATAGGTCTATCTATGGGTCTATCTATAGGTCTATCTATGGGTCTATCTAAAGGTCTATCTATAGGTCTATCTATGGGTCTATCTATGGGTCTATCTATAGGTCTATCTATGGGTCTATCTATGGGTCTATCTATAGGTCTATCTATGGGTCTATCTATGGGTCTATCTATGGGTCTATCTATAGGTCTATCTATGGTCTATCTATAGGTCTATCTATGGGTCTATCTATAGGTCTATCTATAGGTCTATCTATGGGTCTATCTATGGGTCTATCTATAGGTCTATCTATGGGTCTATCTATGGGTCTATCTATGGGTCTATCTATGGGTCTATCTATAGGTCTATCTATGGGTCTATCTATGGGTCTATCTATAGGTCTATCTATGGGTCTATCTATGGGTCTATCTATGGGTCTATCTATGGGTCTATCTATGGGTCTATCTATAGGTCTATCTATGGGTCTATCTATGGGTCTATCTATGGGTCTATCTATGGGTCTATCTATGGGTCTATCTATAGGTATATCTATGGGTCTATCTATAGGTCTATCTATGGGTCTATCTATGGGTCTATCTATGGGTCTATCTATAGGTCTATCTATGGGTCTATCTATGGGTCTATCTATGGGTCTATCTATAGGTCTATCTATGGGTCTATCTATGGGTCTATCTATGGGTCTATCTATGGGTCTATCTATAGGTCTATCTATGGGTCTATCTATAGGTCTATCTATGGGTCTATCTATGGGTCTATCTATGGGTCTATCTATGGGTCTATCTATGGGTCTATCTATAGGTCTATCTATGGGTCTATCTATGGGTCTATCTATGGGTCTATCTATGGGTCCATCTATGGGTCTATCTATGGGTCTATCTATGGGTCTATCTATGGGTCTATCTATGGGTCTATCTATGGGGCTATCTATGGGTCTATCTATGGGTCTATCTATGGGGCTATCTATGGGTCTATCTATGGGGCTATCTATGGGTCTATCTATGGGTCTATCTATGGGTCTATCCATGGGTCTATCTATGGGTCTATCTATGGGTCTATCTATGGGTCTATCTATGGGGCTATCTATGGGGCTATCTATGGGTCTATCTATGGGGCTATCTATGGGGCTATCTATGGGTCTATCTATGGGTCTATCTATCTCTGAAGCCCGGGTCTATCTATGTCTATATCTGGACCTCCCTGTGGAGCAAACACTGACTTGGAGGTGGAATTTGGGTGAAACGTGGGGGGAAAGTGATGGCAACAAATCCATTGACCCAATATGCATTGAAGACAAAGTGATGGGTTCACTCAAACCCTGGGAGCAGTACCTCCAAACGAGGCTTAATAATAGGAACATGTTTTAGCTTGCTTTAAGAGTCTTTGTTGCATCCAATGACAATAGTCTCATCTTCTCTCCACAGAAGTCGGATGCAAAATTTGACGTTGGCTTATGCATTGCTAAGTCAAGTCAAGTCAAGTCAAGTTTATTGTCACTTCACAGTTTACACAAGTATAAAGCAGTGATGTGAAAATCTTATGTGCAAAACCCGACGACAGACAGCAGTTATAAAATAAGATAAAAAATAGATAAAAATAGAATAAAAATAGAATAAAGTTAAAAATAAAAATATAAAATAAAAATGCAATTTATAAAATGCTAAATATCCGCACAGAAAAGAGCAATATGTATATATAAATCAATGTAATAAAATATACATTGTTATATGCTATACGCCCTTGTTCAGCAGCCTGATGGCCTGACTGTGGAAGCTGTCTCTGAGTCTATTTGATACCACTTGATACTGAGGTATCGCCTGCCTGACGGTAACAGTGAGGACAGTTCGTGGCTGGGTGGGCAATGTCTTTATGATTTGCACGCAGTGATTGATGGGACCGGGAAAAAAATAGGTAACAAATTGATAATAATGCTATTATTTAATTAACAAACTATTTCCTCAAACCATGAATTGTATGATTATGACCATTAATGCTACAACAAATATATAGATTATTTTGCACACATCCAAAATGCTTAGCAGCATTTGGTCTAATGGTAAACCATTAGATCATATTTGAATGGGAACATGGCGGGGACATGCGGCATGGAGCCTTTAAGGTCACTTATTGTGAAGGATGGCAGATCCCAGCTGTTAAGGCTTTCTCCTTACAGTCTCTCTCTCCTGCTCCCTCACACTTGCGCTTTGTTTTTTTGTTTTTATTTCCAGCCTGGCACATTCCACCATTTTAATTTCCATGATCCCATGTTTGAATTCAGGACACTGACACCTGCAGGACAGCGTGGGCTACTTACACAAGTGAAAGATGTTCTTTGTGACGACCCTCTTGTCGGCCGGTTCTCCGGTTTGTTTCCCTGTGCAGGGAGTCCAGGGGGCGGAGCTGCGAGGGTGATGAGGTGCACCTGTGCAGGGAGTCAGGGGGCGGAGCTGAGAGGGTGATGAGGTGCACCTGTGCAGGGAGTCAGGGGGCGGAGCTGAGAGGGTGATGAGGTGCACCTGTGCAGGGAGTCAGGGGGCGGAGCTGAGAGGGTGATGAGGTGCACCTGTGCAGGGAGTCAGGGGGCGGAGCTGAAAGGGTGATGAGGTGCACCTGTGCAGGGAGTCAGGGGGCGGAGCTGAGAGGGTGATGAGGTGCACCTGTGCAGGGAGTCAGGGGGCGGAGCTGAGAGGGTGATGAGGTGCACCTGTGCAGGGAGTCAGGGGGCGGAGCTGCGAGGGTGATGAGGTGCACCTGTGCAGGGAGCCAGGGGGCGGAGCTGCGAGGGTGATGAGGTGCACCTGTGCAGGGAGTCAGGGGGCGGAGCTGAGAGGGTGATGAGGTGCACCTGTGCAGGGAGTCAGGGGGCGGAGCTGAGAGGGTGATGAGGTGCACCTGTGCAGGGAGTCAGGGGGTGGAGCTGAGAGGGTGATGAGGTGCACCTGTGCAGGTTGCGCCTGCAGGCTTCATAAGAAGGTGAACCACATCAGCCATTTGCTCTCTCTTCCCACACACAGGTTGGCTTTTAGTTCCCTTTCGGGTTGGTTTTCTGCCTTTTGCATGTTATTTTGGGTTGTGCCTTTTATGCTTGGTCTTGAGTTCTATTTCATTTCTTCTACTGACCACCAGAGGCAGTGCTTTTAGCACCTGGATGTCCATCAGATGGACGTGCAGGTAAAGGCTTTGACCTGTAACCTGGGTTACAGGTGCCTGATGTACGGAACAACCAGATGTCTGCCCTTTGCCCCGGCACTGCCCCGTTCACCCAACCTCTTGCTATCTTCTGGCCTCTGGTAAGCCGGTTCAGGAGCGTTCACTCCATTGCTGTGAGTCTTGTAATCAGTCCTAAAGGGATTGGTTTAGCAGGTGATGGTCCTCTGAGTGTGGTCCCTTGGATGCTGCTGGGACTCCATCCTGTACTTATTTAGTTGTTGATTCAGGAAGGTTTCCGCCACAAGGCATTTAATAAAAACAGGATTATCTCTGTGTTAATTGAGGAAATTGTGTAAATAATAAAGAGAAGCCTTTGTTAAGATAGGATTTGTGTTTGCTTCATAGCCTACATATCGGCTATTGGCCTGAATGAATTAGTCTACCTTAAATAAAAAATACAAGTTTGTTTAAAACTGACGCCATGTCAAGCAGCCGGCTTGACTGAGACGGTGATTGCTTCTCTTCCCCGTGATTTTGTTTGCATTTATTTAATTTGTTACGGTGTTGTCACCATATTGCCTTATAGTCACTAGTTGCCTTCTTCCTACCAAAGTGTCACACGCTAAAGACCACGGGTAATCTCACTGCTTGAATCTAAACATAGTAAAGCAGTTGATAAAACATGTTTATGACATGCACTGATCTTGATCTCCAGGACGGCCATGATGAATGTCCCTCTTGCCTTGGCGTGGAGCCCTTAAGGCTGAAGGCGGGGACCGAAGGAGCTGGCATGCATGAATTGCAGCTGCATGAGCCGAGCAGCACGGTCATGCTGGCTGGCCCAGCTAGAAGGCAGGATGGACTCACAACCGCCCCCTGCACAGAGCGCCATATCTCCTCAACCCCATAAGCGCCACAGGACTGCTTCACGGGAAGCCCCAGGTAAGACCAAGCGCAGAAAGATGGTTCCCTTAGCCCAGAAGGTGGACCCTTTGACCTCTGAGCAGAGATTAAGGCTTTCCCTCTCAATCAGCAACAACCCGAGGCACAGCCTGCTAGAGGTCCCACTACAGTCTCCTATGGAGTCGCTGCCTCCCATACTGTCACCAGCCTTGCAGATCCTCGACGAGGATGTACTCTCCACCAGGGCTTCAGAGAGCCTAGCGATCGATAGAGGAGAAGAAGAAGAGAAAGAAGAGGCCTCTGGAGGAGGACATCTTACCATAAAGCACCGCACAGGAGACGGCTCCCGGTGTCTTTAAGGGTCATGGCCCAAGGCTCATGGGCCAGGCAGCTCAAGCCCAGGGCACGCCGGTCAGCCGGAGGGAACCTGGTGTCAATCTTGCGCAGGTTGGTCCTGAAAAGGACCGTTTTGGTGGCCGTTCGCACTTCCATCGCACTTCTTGGCTACTTTCTTCATTTCTTTAGACTGGTTAACTTCCACTGGTGAAAGAACAGGGAGGACGAGTGTACAGACGGGCTGTGGGGAACATGTTGAAGAGGAGCACAGGACAAGCCCCTAAGGCGACGCCTACAAGAAATATAAATCTGTAAATGTAGTCTTTCAGCTGCTAATCTCTCAACAACTTTTTGGTTGAAGTCATGGATGTTGATGGGTGAGCTTCTTTTCTATTTATAGCATTGCCAGGGCCTTCAGTCACTCCAGTCTCATGGTTCTGAAGGGAGGTCTTCATCCACCTCAGGGTAGAGTCATCCTGATAACACTCACTCTGTAGTGAGGTACCCCAGTCAGAGAGAGAGAGAGCGCATTAGAAATGATTAACCAATATTAATGCGAGAGCAATATAATAGAATGGAATACATGTTATAGTAATGTCAGTGTGTCAGTTATTTTTGTTCATTAGTATATGCTCGTATGCCTACCACTGTTTGTCCCCAGCCTCATGGTGGCCTGGTGGTCCCCTCATTGGAACTGAATATGCTGCCTTTAGCATGACCAACTTGAGCATAACACACACACACACACACACACACACACACACACACACACACACACACACACACACATGAATCCAAAAAACCTTCCCTGGACCGTGTTTGTCAGGCCGATGACAGTAACCAGCAGACCGGGCGTGGTCGGTGTCTCTTTGGCTTGAACGGACACAAAATCATTGCTCTGGATTTCGTTTTCTATGCCCCCCTGCAGCGCAGCGTACATACAATTCAGTGCCCTTTAAAACAGTAGCAGTGTGGAGGTTCTCCTTCATGGCAGTGTCAAGCGAAGCCACCATATCAACCAGTCCCCTGGATATGCCGGGGTTCTCGGAGTCCTCCTTTTTCTTTGTGTCTCCTCAATAACTCAAATGCTCCTCAGAACTAAACACAGTCCATGAGTTCCTGGAGTCTGGCCCCAGCCTACTGTCACAGAACCACCACCTCCACCACCACCACCACCACCACCTCTCACAGCTCCTAATCCACGAGTCACTGGAGTCTGGCCCCAGCCTGCTGTCACAGAACCAGCTGCTTATGTGACAGTAGAAGCTTCACCAAATCATTCCATATTTACTTTTTAAAATTGCAAAACTGACCCATATCTTTTTTTACTGAGACCAATCAATCCTAGGTTGGGTGCCACCCCTAACGCTCCTATGGACAGACTACACTACACTATACTACACTACACTACACTATACTGCACTATACTGCACTATACTGCACTATACTACACTATACTGCACTATACTGCACTATACTGCACTATACTACACTACACTACACTATACTGCACTATACTGCACTATACTACACTATACTGCACTATACTACACTATACTACACTACACTACACTATACTACACTATACTGCACTACACTACACTACACTATACTACACTATACTACACTATACTACACTACACTACACTATACTACACTATACTGCACTATACTACACTACACTACACTATACTGCACTATACTACACTATACTACACTATACTACACTATACTACACTATACTACACTACACTACACTATACTACACTATACTACACTATACTATACTACACTACACTATACTGCATTATACTACACTATACTACACTATACTACACTACACTACACTACACTACACTACACTACACTACACTATACTACACTATACTACACTATACTACACTACACTACACTATACTACACTGTACTACACTATACTACACTATACTACACTACACTACAAAATACTACACTATACTACACTACACTACACTATACTACACTATACTGCACTATACTACACTATACTACACTACACTATACTACACTATACTGCACTATACTACACTACACTACACTACACTACAGTATACTACACTATACTACACTATACTACACTACACTATACTACACTATACTGCACTATACTACACTATACTACACTACACTACACTATACTACACTATACTGCACTATACTACACTATACTACACTACACTACACTATAATACACTAAACTACACTATACTACACTATACTACACTACACTACACTATACTACACTATACTACACTATACTGCACTATACTACACTATACTACACTATACTGCACTATACTACACTATACTACACTATACTACACTATACTACACTATACTGAACTATACTACACTATACTACACTACACTACACTATACTACACTATACTGCACTATACTACACTATACTACACTATATTGCACTATACTACACTATACTACACTACACTATACTACACTACACTGCACTACACTACACTATACTACACTACACTACACTACACTATACTACACTATACTACACTACACTATACTACACTATACTACACTACACTATACTACACTATACTACACTATACTACACTATACTGCACTATACTACACTATACTACACTATACTACACTACACTACACTATACTACACTACACTACACTACACTATCACTACACTATACTACACTACACTATACTACACTATACTGCACTATACTGCACTATACTACACTATACTGCACTATACTATACTAAACTACACTACACTATACTACACTATACTGCACTATACTATACTACACTACACTACACTACACTACACTACACTACACTATACTACACTATACTGCACTATACTACACTATACTACACTATACTGCACTATACTACACTACACTACACTATACTACACTATACTACACTATACTGTGTACATACATCTACTGATGCCTAGTCTGGACACATCTTCAGTGATGTTCCTGGAATCATAGGACGTTTCGGGTCTCGCAACATCATACGCCCTCCTCCAGGTGACCCAGCCGGGGCTGATCAGACCCCAGCTTGTGTCCAGATGGCTAGCTAGCTACCATGACTCCATGGCTCCCCTCTTTTGAGCCACAACCATCTTGAGGCCCTCTCTGCCACATCGGTGGTACTGCGGATGGCTCTCCTCTTTCTCACTCCCTCGATGCCTAAACTGCTGAAGGCTCTGACCAAGGAACGGGCTGCGAATCCTCTGCATCCAACTTCCACCGGGAAACACCTTGCTCTCCAACCAGCCTGCTGACAGTCGCTGACCAGTCCTGCGTACTTGGAGAGCTTCCTTTCAAAGGCTTCTTCCAAGCGATCTTCCCACGGGACTGTCAGCTCCAGCAGCACAGCTTGCTTGGTGGACTCAGACACAAGAACAATGTCTGGTCGCAGGGTGGTGACTGCAATATGGCTGGGGAACTTCAGCTGATGTTCAAGGTCCACCAACAACTGCCAGTCTCTTGCAGACGTCAGGATGCCTGCAGATGTTTTTCTGGCAGAAGTTGGCTTGTCCCCAGCTCTGACAAAGGCGATGGTGTCCTTGGAGTGTCGGAACTGCTTTGACCACGCCAGTCCTGCGCTGATGGCTACAGCAATGGTCTTCAGGACTTGGTCATGCCTCCACCTTTACCGTCCATCTCCAAGTGCCTTTGTACAGCAACTGAGGATGTGTTCCAGGGTTCCTCGCTTGGCACACAATGGGCATGCTGGTGTCTCTGCTATGCCCCATGTGTGCAGATTTGACGGGCTTGGAAGCACATCATACACTGCCTGGATTAGGAATTTGCGGTGAGGCTCGGCTTTCCAAAGCTCAGCCCAGGTCACTTTCCTCTCAACCGCATTCTCCCATCTCGTCCAAGCTCCCTGTTGCTTCATTCCCACTGCCTTGCAGGTTCTTGTCTCCTCCACTGCTGCTCTCACCTCCTCCTGAACAAGACGGCGCCCTTCCTTCCCCCTGGTGTTCATTTGGGGAGTTGGAAAGGATCCTAGCCCAGCTCGACCTCGTGTGACCACTCCCACCAGGCTCTTGTGACGCAGCCTTGCCTCTGCCTCTTGAACTGCTTCCTCTGCCCTCCATTTCCTGCCAGTCCTCACTTGGATCCCTGCTTTAGCCACCTTCGGATCACTTGAGTCCCTGTATTGAACCACTTCTCTGGCTCTAGTTACCTTGAATTCCTCCTTCAAGGATTTGAAAGGCAGTTGCAGCTTGTTGGTGTTCCCGTAGAGTGCAATGCTGCTCAGGCTCCTTGGTAACCCAAGCCATCTCCGGAGGTGGTTGCTGACCCTCCTCTCTAGGGTCTCAACTGTTGAGATAGGGACCGCATAGACAAGGAGGGGCCACAGAATCCTGGGAAGAATGCCATGTTGGTAGACCCAGGCTTTAAACTTCCCAGGTAGGCCTGACTTGTCCACGGATTTCTGCCAGCCATCCAACTCAGTGCAGGTCGACTGGATAGATGTTGTGTCTCTCAGAGAGCATTCAAAAACTTTTCCTAAGCTCTTGACTGGCTTCTCTGAGATAGATGGGATGGCTGTGTCTGCGATGTTAAACCGGAACTTGTCCACCACCTTCCCTTTCCTCAGCACCATTGATCTGGATTTGGCGGGTTTGAAACGCATCCGGGCCCACTCCACCAGCTCTTCAAGCCCCTTCAGAATCCACCGGCAGCCTGGGACTGATTCTGTCATGACTGTGAGGTCATCCATGAATGCCCTGATGGGTGGTTGCCGTTGTCCGGAGCAGAGCTTGCCCTTGCTTTGCGGACAACCTCCCTGACTTCCTTTAGCTGCAGCTCCGACATGTCGAACTGCACTTCTGGTTCAGGGGGGTCTATGAGGTTGTTACACTCTCCCAACTCCTGCTCTCTTGCGGGGTCGCAGTACGTCTGCTTCAGATGTTGGTCTATGTCATCCTGCGAGGAGGCCAGTTTGCCACT
>CM051020.1:1936418-1968918 GCA_027704905.1 Muraenolepis orangiensis
TCCCCTGTTAAGGAAGAACTTCAACGGGCCATCTTGGTTCTAAACGCTAGCCGGGTCGGTTAGCGTTCAGCCCCTCCCCCTTTATGTGTAATTATTATTAAGTTTATTGTTCTCTGAAATGATAAGGAGGATTGTCCTCCCTTTCCTCAATGGATGAGCCGGTAGTGGTAGTGACCATCGGAGCACACTACTTAGCCTCATTTGGCCCCAGTCAGACTGATTAGAGTCTGGTTGAAGCAGCCTCACCTGGCCCCAGTCAGACTGATTAGAGTCTGGTTGAAGCAGCCTCACCTGGCCCCAGTCAGACTGATTAGAATCTGGTTGAAGCAGCCTCACCTGGCCCCAGTCAGACTGATTAGAGTCTGGTTGAAGCAGCCTCACCTGGCCCCAGTCAGACTGATTAGATCACACACCTGTGTCTTTGTCGTGGGAGGAGCCCAGAGAAACCACGCTAGTGGCAGGTAGCAGCATAGATTGCTGCAGTAACAAATAGTAGGAAAGTGCAGAGTTCCTTCATACTCTGAGTGTTGTACCTCTATAGTCAGCTGGTAGATTATCTTGAGTGTTGTACCTCTATAGTCAGCTGGTAGATTATCTTTGAGTGTTGTACCTCTATAGTCAGCTGGTAGATTATCTTTGAGTGTTGTACCTCTATAGTCAGCTGGTAGATTATCTTGAGTGTTGTACCTCTATAGTCAGCTGGTAGATTATCTTGAGTGTTGTACCTCTATAGTCAGCTGGTAGATTATCTTGAGTGTTGTACCTCTATAGCCAGCTGGTAGATTATCTTGAGTGTTGTACCTCTATAGCCAGCTGGTAGATTATCTTGAGTGTTGTACCTCTATAGCCAGCTGGTAGATTATCTTGAGTGTTGTACCTCTATAGCCAGCTAGTAGATTATCTTGAGTGTTGTACCTCTATAGTCAGCTGGTAGATTATCTCTGAGTGTTGTACCTCTATAGCCAGCTGGTAGATTATCTTGAGTGTTGTACCTCTATAGCCAGCTGGTAGATTATCTTTGAGTGTTGTACCTCTATAGCCAGCTGGTAGATTATCTTTGAGTGTTGTACCTCTATAGCCAGCTGGTAGATTATCTTGAGTGTTGTACCTCTATAGCCAGCTGGTAGATTATCTTGAGTGTTGTACCTCTATAGCCAGCTGGTAGATTATCTTGAGTGTTGTACCTCTATAGCCAGCTGGTAGATTATCTTGAGTGTTGTACCTCTATAGCCAGCTGGTAGATTATCTTTGAGTGTTGTACCTCTATAGTCAGCTGGTAGATTATCTTGAGTGTTGTACCTCTATAGTCAGCTGGTAGATTATCTTTGAGTGTTGTACCTCTATAGCCAGCTGGTAGATTATCTTGAGTGTTGTACCTCTATAGTCAGCTGGTAGATTATCTTGAGTGTTGTACCTCTGTAGCCAGCTGGTAGATTATCTTGTGTGTTGTACCTCTATAGTCAGCTGGTAGATTATCTTGAGTGTTGTACCTCTATAGCCAGCTGGTAGATTATCTTGAGTGTTGTACCTCTATAGTCAGCTGGTAGATTATCTTGAGTGTTGTACCTCTATAGTCAGCTGGTAGATTATCTTGATTGTTGTACCTCTGTAGCCAGCTGGTAGATTATCTCTGAGTGTTGTACCTCTATAGTCAGCTGGTAGATTATCTTTGAGTGTTGTACCTTTATAGCCAGCTGGTAGATTATCTTTGAGTGTTGTACCTTTATAGCCAGCTGGTAGATTATCTTTGAGTGTTGTACCTCTATAGTCAGCTGGTAGATTATCTTGAGTGTTGTACCTCTATAGTCAGCTGGTAGATTATCTTTGAGTGTTGTACCTCTATAGCCAGTTGGTAGATGATCTTTGCAGACCTCGCATAGCCCGATGTAATAAGGTTGGACGATCCACCTGGGAAAATAACTCTTTCAAAGAGTAAAGTTATAGTTAATATACATTAGTTTTACATTTTTCTATTTTATTACCGAGGGAACTAAGATACCTATTCTAAAACATGCCACAGTTCTAGACGTTATCTTCTGTTTTAAACTGAAAATAAACAAACAGGACTATGGGTATTTACTTTCATGATTCATGATCAGATGTCGGATCTAAACGTTTTGGATAATCTACTCTTTCACGTTGTTGGTGTATAACTTACATTTAAGTCCTCAGCTAATGGTTTAACTTCTACCTTCCTAAAGTGTATCTGCGGGTTGAGACGTAATGAGTCAGTGTTTACCCATTCAGGGAGTTGAACAGACAGGTGTACTCCTCCAAAGTCTGGTTGATCCTGTGGGAGGAAAAGGGTCGAGTTAAACCAAGTTCTTTAGTTTTTTTAAGGACGAGTCTACCACCAAACTATTATGATGTTTGATATTCATTAATGTTATGGTTACTTTAAGTCATTTAGACTAGTAAAAACACCTATTCTTAGCATTCTTAATTTAGTTTAATTTCATTCACTGAAATTCCCACTGGGACCGATGGGAACTGAACCCCTAACCCTGGCAGTAAATTAATTAGAAAGATATGAGCACTGGTTCATGTAATGTTATGTACTATGTTTCCATAGGTTAGATGTATAAATAAATAAGATACAATATACCATCCTAAATACAATGGTGACTATACCTTTTGGTTTGGTCATGGCCCCTGTGTTGGGGTTCTGTCAGGTGACACCACTCATCAACACATTGAGCGTTTCCCTTTTAACCTGTCAGATTAAGCCTTTAACCTGTGTGTGTGTGTGTGTGTGTGTGTGTGTGTGTGTGTGTGTGTGTGTGTGTGTGTGGGTGTGGGTGTGGGTGTGGGTGTGGGTGTGGGTGTGTGTGTGTGTGGTTGCTTTATTTCGACATACACAGAGAGATAAAAGTGTAAATGAACACTTTTTAGATGACATTAGATTTGATTCAAATGTATTGTCATTGCACAGCACATGTACAGTACAGTACAGTGACAATTATTTGGCTATCTAACCTAAGAGTTGCCAAATGTTACAGTAAAGTGAATATATCAATATATAATGTACCAGTTTACAGTAGTTAAAAGACAGTCTACTAGGTATACAAACAAGTTGTAAGATGACTTCTAGAGTCTGTATGTGATGAGAGATGTGCTTACGTGATGGGGACCACTCTTCCTCCCGCACTCTCCACGTACTTGACGTAGGAGGCTGCGATGTAACTCGTCTGGTTTGGCGGAACTCTGCTCGACTCCTGCGACAATATCCCTGAAGAAGGAACGTGTGTTCATGCCGTCTGTTAAGTGTAAGTGTTAATATGTCTGTATGTAACTGCACTATAACTGTTCCGCAGTAAGAGGGCGCTATAGGCGTAAGGAGGCGCAGCTATTGTAGCTGACGTCAGGTGTCAGATATAAGGGATTGTTCCCCCCCCCTTCTATCTCTCTCTCTCTAGCTCTCACGGAGAGCGGGTCAAGTGGTGCAATGCATATATGGAAATAAACCACGCCAGTTAAGGCTAAATAAGACCTCGTCGTCATGACTGGTTTCTTGCTGCACATGTGACTCTGTCAACAGGTTATGGGCCCAGATCACGTAAGAGCAAAAGAACGATAGGTAGTTAGCTGAAAAGTGTAGGCCAGTTTAGCGGCGGGAGAACCGCGTGACACTAAAGCTAAGCTACAACCAAAAGATGGCGACCAGAGGCAGAAGCAAGTGGCCCACGTTTGACGGAAGGGCAGAAGAATACGAGCTCTGGGAAGAGCGGATGTTGTGCTGTATGCACGGATTGGGGCTGAAAAAGACAATTTTGACGGGCCTCACGGGAGACATAACGGAGGCCGCGCAAGCCCTGGATACTAAGCTGAACGCCGACGCATACTGCGAGCTAGCACCACTCCTAGACAACACAAGCTTGGGGCTGATATTCCGGGACACAAAGGACAAAGGCCGAGAGAGTCTAAAAGTGTTAAGAGAACACTACATCGGCAAAGGTAGGCCCCGGATTGTATCCCTGTATATAACATTGACCGCGCTGAAGAAAGCTAGCACAGAGACCGTGACTGAATACGTCATCAGGGCGGAGCAGATCATCACTGCGCTCAAAAGTGCAGGAGAAGCACCGAGTGATGGACTAATGATGGCGATGGTTATGAGGGGACTACCGGAGATGTATAAACCGTTCACACTGTTGGTGACGCACGGTTCAGCGGACATGTCGCTGGGGGAGTTCAAGGCCAAGTTGCGGAACTTCGAGGCCTCAGAAGACTCAGACCCGGTCGCCGAGGAGGCGGGAGAAAGGGTAATGAAGGCCCGGGCAGCGCCAAAGAAAAAGACCGGACCCCCGACGGAGATGGCGTGTTGGCGTTGTGGAGAAAAGGGTCACCGAAAGGATAACTGCACAAAAACTGTTTGGTGTAGTTTCTGCAAAACTTCGGGACACGCAGACAGTGTGTAGAAAGAAGCGCGAACAGAGCGCTCGGTACGCGCACGTGCAAGATGGCGGCTGTGGACAAGATGGCGGCAGCGGTGGACGTGAGGCGAGTCGAGACGACGCCCGGAGAGGAGCGGGGAAAGAGGACTTCACCTTCGGGGCGCAGACAGCATACGCCAGCCGGTCAGCGCAGCAGCAGCAGGCCCAAAGGAAGGGACTGATCGTGGACACAGGTGCGTCGTCCCACATTATCAACGACAGGAGCCGATTCAAGAACTTTGACAGCACCTTCGAGCCGGAGAGACACAGCATGGAGCTGGCAGACGGGAAGCGCACTTTCGGGTTGGCGCACGGGGCACAGGTATGCCTCATAGACAGTGAGGGGCGCCGGTGTACAGTGACGTTGAAGAACGCCCTCTACATACCCTCGTTCCCCCAAGA
This sequence comes from Muraenolepis orangiensis, assembly GCA_027704905.1. Taxonomy (NCBI): domain Eukaryota; kingdom Metazoa; phylum Chordata; class Actinopteri; order Gadiformes; family Muraenolepididae; genus Muraenolepis; species Muraenolepis orangiensis. Next base: position 1,941,254 of record CM051020.1, read on the forward strand.
ACTATTCTCTGTAAAATCTGCTACTGCAAATGGTGCCAAGGTGTTCTTCAATGAAGGTAACGATGTTCTTGTGAAGCCTGACGGTACGAGATTTAACATTGAGGTGTACAAGAGAATGTATTATCTACAAACAGAATGTAATGAAAATGATGTGTGTAATGTCAGTCATGATATTCAGACATGGCATGAGATCATGGGTCATTGTAATTACGAGGACATACTGAAGCTGCAGGCGGTAACAGTAGGCATGCACATTAACGGTGAAAAGCATAGACCTAACAAAGAATGTGATGTGTGTATAAAGGGAAAGTTCACTCAAACAAGGAACAGAGGTCCCACAGAAAAAGTAAAGACACCACTTGAGCTAGTTAACACAGATCTAGCCGGCCCAGTGAATAATGAGTCCATAGGCGGCTTTAAATATATGCAGTCTTTCACAGATGTGTGTACAGGGGCAGTGTTTGTCTACTTTCTCAAAGCAAAGAGTGACGCACTTCAGGCCACAGAGAAATTCCTTGCAGATGTGGCTCCGTATGGCAGCGTAAAGTGCCTGAGGTCCGACAACGGAACAGAGTTCACAAATAGAGAGTTTCAGGCACTGCTGAGAAGGAACAAGATCAGACACGAGACGTCCTGTCCTTACTCCCCGCACCAAAACGGGATAGCTGAGAGGGAAGGGCGCACTCTCTTCGAAATGACTAGGTGTAAGCTAATAGACGGTAACTTACCTAAGAGTCTATGGCATTATGCGGTCCAAGAAGCAGCTTACACTAGAAATCGGTGTTTTAACAAGCACACGGGCACCACCCCATATACAGCACTGACAGGAAAAAGGTGTGATCTAGCCAGGATGCACAAGTTTGGGTCAGTATGTTATGCTTACCAACAGGACAGAGGAAAACTCGAGTCCAGGTGTGAGAAAGGACTTTTTGTAGGGCATGACAAGGGCAGCCCCGCTTTTCTAGTCTATTATCCCGGTAAGGGGAAAGTGCAAAAGCACAGATTAGTAAAGTTTGTCACAAAGACAACATGTGAGAACGAGACACAGACACAGGAGCCAGAGCTGGACTCCAGAGTAGGGTGTGAGAAAAGAGAGACGCCACAGCCTAGTGTACTGAGCACAGACATGGAGACAGACAGTCAACAGCCACCGGAGGATGATGGCGAGAAGCACCCTAGGGTGACGCCACGTGCCTCATGCAGTGGGAGATATCCCCCCCGGGAACATAAACCCCCAAAGTATCTGAAAGACTATGCCCAGAGAGAAAGTGACGAGGATGACAGTACACTTACCAGTATAGATTACTGCTACAGAGTAGTGAGTGGTGTACCTCAGACCTTTAAAGAGGCCATGATATCCCCTGAGTCAGGAAAAGGGGAGAGAGCGATGGATGAGGAGATGAGGTCCCTGGAGGACAATCATACTTTTACTCTAACAAAGTTACCCGAGGGTAGACAAGCAGTGGGAGGCAAGTGGGTGTACTCAGTCAAGGAGGGTATTGAAGGGCACGACAGGTACAAGGCCAGGTTTGTAGCTAAAGGCTACAGTCAGAGGGAAGGAATAGACTACGGTGAGACATTCTCCCCTACAGCTAATCTGACCAGTGTACGGGTAGTTATGCAGAAGGCAGCCGAAGACGACTTGATTTTACACCAGATGGATGTGAAGACAGCCTACCTGCACGCACCCATTGACAGGGACATATATATGGAACAACCTGAAGGTTACGAGAAGAAAGGAGGGAAGCTAGTATGTAAGCTACAAAAATCCATTTACGGCCTGAAACAGTCTGGGCATACATGTCTAATCGAAGACCACTTCATACAGAACCCAGTAGACCCCTGTGTTTACACAAAGGAGTCAAAAGAGGCAGGGGTCATGTTCGGTGTGTAAAATATTGCCTGTTATGTAATATTGACCGCCATGTTCTTTTGATGTTTTGAATTGTTATTTTTTCTTGGAAAAGTTGTACAGTATACACGTCATTCATAAGTGGGAGTGTTAAGTGTAAGTGTTAATATGTCTGTATGTAACTGCACTATAACTGTTCCGCAGTAAGAGGGCGCTATAGGCGTAAGGAGGCGCAGCTATTGTAGCTGACGTCAGGTGTCAGATATAAGGGATTGTTCCCCCCCCCTTCTATCTCTCTCTCTCTAGCTCTCACGGAGAGCGGGTCAAGTGGTGCAATGCATATATGGAAATAAACCACGCCAGTTAAGGCTAAATAAGACCTCGTCGCCATGACTGGTTTCTTGCTGCACATGTGACTCTGTCAACACCGTCAATCTCCCGTGTATGGAAGCCTGTTTCCGCCATCACAATGTACAGTATCTCATATTTATGAGATACTATCTCATATATCTATCTCATTCTATCTCATTCTATCTCAGAATTATGAGATGTCATATGTTATAGTCAAGTCAAGTTTATTGTCACTTCACAGTTTACACAAGTATAAAGCAGTGATGTTCTTATGTGCAATATTATATATTGCAATCTTATGTGCAATACCCGACGACAGACAGCAGTTATAAAAATAAGATAAAAATAGATAAAAATAGAATAAAAATTGAAGAAATCTGGTTGTATATATCCAGGAGGAGGGGAGCTCACCTCCAACGATATACTGGGCCGTCCCACCACCCTTTGAAGCGCTCTGCGCTTGAGTGCGGTGCAGTTCCCGTACCAGGCGGTGATACACCCTGTAAGAACACTCCATGGTGCCGGTATAGAATGTTCTCAAGATGCGGGCCCCATGCTGAATTTCGTCAGACGCCTGAGGAAATCCAGGCGTTGTTGGGCCCTTTTCACCACGTGTGTGGTGTGCGTGGACCATGTGAGATGTGTACGCCGAGGAACTTGAAGCTGCTGACCCTCTCTACTGCAACACCGTCGATGGAGCAGTGTAGAGCCGATGAATGGGAGTTGGAGGCGGCGTGTTTAGTATGGATCTCCAAACTTTATTTTTATATTAGATTTAACAAAGGGAAGCATATCTGCTACCTGCTACTGTCAAGCTAGACAAAACTACAACAACACGGTCCGCTCTTGTAGTGTATTTTTATACACTAAGTATGAAACTAAAACACTATCTGTGATACTGTATGCATTTTAAGGGCCATGCATGTTGAGGCGACCAAAAGACGTTGCCAGGAAGGCGACCCCCGTTGGGGTTTGAGCTTGTAAACTTGTGACGTGACGATGAAGACACCGTGACCAACCAGAGTAGTGGATACTGGTTGTACCTCTCAGACCAATATAGTTGATGTTTGTTACTTTGACCAATAGGAGTAGTAGATGTTTGTGATACTATTTTCTATGTAATGTTTGGCAAAGGAGCGCGTCGCCAGTCTGAATTGGCACGGCAGGCTCCATCTCGCTGCAGCTGATGAATTTGATGCTTTGTTCAATAAAGACATTGAACTTAGTATCCGGACCTCTGAGAAAGATTCTTATTCCACCGAGTAGAAATTATACTACACTCTCTAACAGGTCCGTGGTGTAACACACACTATATACAAACCTCTAACAGGTCCGTGGTGTAACACACACTATATACAAACCTCTAACAGGTCCGTGGTGTAACACACACTATATACAAACCTCTAACAGGTCCGTGGTGTAACACACACTATATACAAACCTCTAACAGGTCCGTGGTGTAACACACACTATATACAAACCTCTAACAGGTCCGTGGTGTAACACACACTATATACACACCTCTAACAGGTCCGTGGTGTAACACACACTATATACAAACCTCTAACAGATCTGTGGTGTAACACACACTATATACAAACCTCTAACAGGTCCGTGGTGTAACACACACTATATACAAACCTCTAACAGGTCCGTGGTGTAACACACACTATATACAAACCTCTAACAGGTCCGTGGTGTAACACACACTATATACAAACCTCTAACAGGTCCGTGGTGTAACACACACTATATACAAACCTCTAACAGGTCCGTGGTGTAACACACACTATATACAAACCTCTAACAGGTCCGTGGTGTAACACACACTATATACAAACCTCTAACAGGTCCGTGGTGTAACACACACTATATACAAACCTCTAACAGGTCCGTGGTGTAACACACACTATATACAAACCTCTAACAGGTCCGTGGTGTAACACACACTATATACAAACCTCTAACAGGTCCGTGGTGTAACACACACTATATACAAACCTCTAACAGGTCCGTGGTGTAACACACACTATATACAAACCTCTAACAGGTCCGTGGTGTAACACACACTATATACAAACCTCTAACAGGTCCGTGGTGTAACACACACTATATACAAACCTCTAACAGGTCCGTGGTGTAACACACACTATATACAAACCTCTAACAGGTCCGTGGTGTAACACACACTATATACAAACCTCTAACAGGTCCGTGGTGTAACACACACTATATACAACCTCTAACAGATCTGTGGTGTAACACACACTATATACAAACCTCTAACAGGTCCGTGGTGTAACACACACTATATACAAACCTCTAACAGGTCCGTGGTGTAACACACACTATATACAAACCTCTAACAGGTCCGTGGTGTAACACACACTATATACAAACCTCTAACAGGTCCGTGGTGTAACACACACTATATACAAACGGTGAATTATGTCCCATAATGTTCCACCACAATAGTCAGATTATGAGATACTTTTTTTTTCTTCTAAACGGGCTTCCATACCGGTGAGTCTATTCTGTCATTTTGTCATTTTTGTTTAAATATTGTTATTTCTTACCGATGATCGGAGCGTCGTTCCTTCCGTGGTGGAGGGACCACGCAGGGATGGAGAAGACCGCGACGCAGACGAGCAGCACCGCAAACATCTTGAGTTCAAAGATCACGTCCGCGGGTCCTGAACCGTTCCTCACCCGTTACTCACTGAACCTTTACCCGTGACTGACCTTACGTCCCCTTTTTAAACTACCCCATGGGGGTGGTGGACGTGTGTGTGTGTGTGTGTGTGTGTGTGTGTGTGTGTGTGTGTGTGTGTGTGTGTGTGTGTGTGTGTGTGTGTGTGTGTGTGTGTGTGTGTGTGTGTGTGTGTGTGTGTGTGTGTGTGTGTGTGTGTGTGTGTGTGTGTGTGTGTGCGTGTTAGGTTGTATAGTATGTATAATTGTATAGTATAGTGTAATACAATCTTTGTCATTGTAATGTAGTATAATTTCTACTCGGTGGAATAAGAATCTTTCTCAGAGGTCCGGATACTAAGTTCAAGGTGTTTATTGAACAAAGCATCAAATTCATCAGTTGCAACGAGATGGAGCCTGCCGTGCCAATTCGCAGAACTGGCGACGCGCTCCTTTACCAAACATTATATAGACAATAGCATCATAGAATAACCACTACTCCTAGTGGTCAAAGTAACAAACATCAACTTAATACTATTGGTCTGAGAGGTACAACCAGCACTCTGGTTGGTCACTGTGTCTTCCTCGGTGTCTTCATCGTCACGTCCCAAGTTTATGGCTCAAACCCCCAAGGGGGTCGTATTTGGCTTGCACAACATCCTGTAGGATACCGTTGAAAACCAGCCTAAAGGCACCATAACAAGGGCCTGAAGGCACACCAACACCTACACATCTGGAACTGCTTAACACATCTCTATGTCCTAGTGGGCCTTGCGGTCCACCAGCAGATTATGCTGTAGCCACCTACTGCAATGTATAGAGGATCCAAAGACAGTGTTTTAGATTATAATAAGGGTATAAAAATACACTACATATCCCCCCTTTGGGACTCTATAAAGAAGTCCCAACACAAAAATGTTTACACAAATAAAAAAAAACATCATATACCTTCAATTGCATCATCATTCTGTTTCACAATTAACAGTGCAATTAACATATTGTTCACATAAAGAATCATAGCACAATTCAACTGACAATTTGAAAAACCATATGCGATTGTACTGCATACAGTGTTGTAACATCAAAGAAAAACCACAGTCACTGTTCTCCTTCAGGACTTCCTGTAAAGTTAATTGTTCACAAGGTTCATGCATGCGTTAGTTCAAGCATTGCAACTCTGATTAAACCCCTTTCTGTGAATATTGCATAATGTAGTATTATTACTCTCTGTAGTAGTAAATATACTCAGTAAATATACTCTCGTAAATATGTATATATGTAGCACAAAATGAAAACTCTGATATTCAGCAATAGTAAAACAATGTCCATGTTTTCTTATTCAAGATTACATTCCTTAAGGTCTTCATTTATGATTTACCATTCCTTGGGGGGAATTAAGCACAAAACATTAAACACAATCAAAACAAACACAAAATCTGTTAATCTGATACGAATAGACTTCATAACCATTAAACCACACTTGTATATATATATATATATATGTATAGTATGATTGCATTATATCAAAAACATATTGAAAAATGAAATCTTAGTTAATCAAAATCAATGGGATGAGTTGACCCATCATACCTGTAATACCAATTCTAAGGTATCTCAACTTTCACATTATCATCCTGATAAAATATATTGTATGATTAGTGGTCCTAGGGGGCCCATGATTCCCTAAATCAGGTATTTTATGGTCCTAGGGGGCCCATGATTCCCTAAATCTGGTATTTTATCTATGTGCTGTTCTAGCAAATCTTCTTAATGTTGCTGTAGAAGAAAAACCCTGTTATCTGCATGGTGTGATGTTATGCAATGGAATCCATATGTAGGTTGTGTTGGACTGCAACCTCTGAGACGTATCCAAGGTCCACATCTATCAGGATGGCAGATGATGTGACTTGGATCTGGTATGATCGCTTAACGTTTGACTGGACCCACGTTGGTTTTAAGATGCAGGCGTATACCCAGTCCTCAACCTGGGGTGATGGTCCCCTGGGTGATGGTTTGTCTGAGGTTGGATCGGCTGCCTGCTCCTGTTCAAACAGACACTCATAGACAGATGTGAGGCATTTTATACATGTAGCTAGCATCTTCTAGCTGCTTTGGTTCCTCGCTGTGTCCAAGTATCCTATAAGGGACAAACATGTTAGTTAAGCCTCTTCACATTATTTAAATTCAATGTAATTGTTCCATTAGCCCTTTCCACTAGTCCTGAATAATAGACCAAAAAATACATTGTATTTGATTATTGTATGACATAAATGTAAACATGCTTGAATAGGTTATACTTGAAAGTAACCCATCACTGTGTAGTTCTCTACAACATATTATGTATTTAGAGATGTTTATCAATGAAAATGTTTATCAATGAAATGTTTATCAATGAAAATGTTTATCAATGAAATGTTATCATGAAACTTCATCTCCCCCCTTGCAGAGTGACTAACCCCAGTGTCAATCTGCAAAAAATTGATAAAACAAAAAATTAAAAATTAAAAAAAATAAAAATGAACAGAATAATACACATAAAGGAAATAAATGAAATGTAACAATGTTACCACAAACAAATCAGAATAAAACTTGCAAAGTAAATCCTTCAATACAACACAAATAAATTCACCAATGAAACACAAGATCAGCTTCATCTTGTGGTCACCAGGGTTCCAAAGGAAAACTCTGTCAGTCTGCAGTTTGACCAAGCATCCAAAAACATAATTCAAAACAAATACAACAAAAAGATAAAAAATAAAAATTATGTTGAAATATGAATGGATGAGTATTTGCCAACTTAGGTCTGTCCATAATTTATTGTCTTTCACAGTATTTTGAATAATTGTCCCTGTCCTAGGCGCAGCCCTTCAAACATCTACAACCTCTTCACACACTCTGATGTTTAAGTACTGCGTACTGATCTTCAGGAATTGAACACACACATCGGCCTTCATACTCTTCTGCTCGCATGATAGCCATCTGAACTGCCTGTATATTCATCGCTCTACCAATACCCCTCGTTATCATTCCTCGTATGATAGGAATAGCACAACTGATTATCAGGATCACAACAATTAGACCAACTCCAAAGCCGGGTTGCTTCTATTGGAGCTCTTCTGGATCTTGTGGGATTCTGGTTACGATAGTCAAGGCTATACTCGCAGTGGAGGCTTCTGTGTTCAGATAATCCGGTCTCAGTGTGTTGATGGTGGTAGAGACAAAGATTGTACTTGAGTTTGAGGGAGCTGGTTTCAAAGTACTGCGTGGACTTAGAGTCATACGAGTTTCTGGTTTCATTGAAGTTGCTAATGGTTGTGTTAGATTTCCACTGTTCTCTTGTATTGTTAGGGTTGTATTCTTATAGTTAAACAAAGGAAAATTCGGATCTCTGCATTCATATTGTGCTTCATCTTCCTGTTTGACATCTTTGATGAGGAGTGAACAATTCCAAAATTGTTTCATTCTGTTTTCATGTGTGGAATTTGAATGTAATTCGCTGAGTTTCCTGTTTTGTTTTGTCCATACAGCGTCTGCTTTATAGAGTCCAATGTTACATGGGAGTATGACTGAGCTCCCTTTCATTCCTGTGACTTCATTTCCTTGTCTTGCTCGTCGATTTCTCCTCAGAGACTTATGCCGTGTTGACATCTCCAATGTCATAGTCTTTGAGTCTAATAGGTTTGACCAAGGTTCTGACTGGCCTTGAGCGTTTTGGCTGGACTGGATCAGGGCATTTCTTTGGTTCTCTGGAGTCAGTGGGGGAGGCCTCCCGGCCTCTTGGGTTTGGCTCTGGTTGTTCTGGAACATCCCGTAAATCAAGTGCATTGAACCCTCCGTGCTGTGCATCTTCTGGGAACTGGCACTCGGCATCACTTGGAAAAGGAGATATGCGATCATCTATATTCTCAATGTCTTCATCTGAGTCGGGAGCAGTACCTCTGTTTTGAGGTGGTGCCTCCTTTTCTTCTCCTTGTGGTACCTCCTCCTCATCTCGGTCTGTTGGTGCCTTAATGCAGTGATGTAGGTGGTACCAAGTCGGAGATCCCTTGATCTGAATTGCAGTTCTTGTGGTGCGGATGACTTCGAATGGTCCCTCTCGTCGGGCGTCATGCCACTTTCTCCGGTAGATCTTGACAAACACTTTGTCGCCTGGTTGAATGGCGTCTTTTCGCTCCTTCTCCTCCTGTGTCTGTTTCTGGGTGACATAAACAGATATGTTTTTCAAACAAACCATGCATCTTCCTATGACATGGTCAATTCTTTCCAACAAATATGGAGCCCAAAATCCATATTCATTTGTGATCTTCCTTCTCACTTCCCCCCTTGCTACATGGGCTGGCTCCCCTGGCAAGCCAGTGTAGCACCTTCAATTTATGCTCTTGGTTCAGATAATCATCTCTGTTTATCTTCATAGCCGCTCCTTGTGGTCCCAAAATGATGCAGCCGGAACTGAGTTGAGTTTGTTCAGGTTGGTGTTTTAGCCAATCGTCTGGGTCAGATTTGGTGGCATCCTTCGAGTACTGAAGCGTACAGTGTGATGGATGTTGAGGTGGTTTAGCACCGGGGATGTTTGCAGAAATGAACTTCTCCCACAGCTTTGCTGGTTCCATGAGGTCTTGGCTAAGGTCCCCTAGCCAATATACCATAGCAGCGTCTTCTTCTACCATCATGGATAACTGATGATATTCAGAAGGTACTTCTACCTGACAGCCGTCAGGTGTGCATTTCACTGTACTTTTCAATTTACATAGTGTATCTCTTGTTTTTTGACACAAGAATAGGTAAAATAGCTCTTTGATTCTTGTATCGGAGTTCCACCGGTTTTGTGGTGGGTATCAGCTGTTTTATTCCCTCAAATCCGACTGTCCTTATATGTTCTCCAAACATAGGGAGGTGTGTGACGTGCGACGATTGTTAACCTTCACACAGATGGTAGGTTCCTTTTCCGGCCTATGCACCACCAGCTGACACCCCCCTTTCGGATTCTCTGGGCACCCCTATAACCCTTCTGGGCCCCTATATGGGTTTACCGGTCCCTGGGGTGGCTTTTGCTGCCACTGCGGTTCTTGGGGCTGCTGTTGCTGCCACCGCAGTTCTTGGGGCTGCTGTTGCTGCCACCGCAGTTCTTTGGGTGGCTGTTGCTGCCACTGCGGTTCTTGGGTTGGCCGCTTTCTGTACCCTCTTTTATTTCTTTCTCCATCTATCCTGTCTTTGTAGGGGCAGTTGCGAAACAGGTGCCCAACCTGTTCACATAGAAAACATTTCACATCTGGCTGGAGCTCTGGATTGTACCCTTGTTGTCTAATGTTTCCTATTCCTCCCTCCCCCGGACCTTGGGGTTGTTCAAAGCTGGGCTGCAGGTAAGGGGGCAGAGGAGCAGCCTGTATTGTGGGTGGCTGTATTTGTCGTGGTTGAGGCGGAATCTGCAGAACTGCAGCCTGTTTCTTTTCCCTTCTTCCATCCATTAACTGTATTTGGTTAAGTTTTCTGACTGTCTCCTGATCTTGTTCCTTCAGAGTATGTTCCTTTTTACGATACAGTTCCACCTGATGTGCTATGTGGTCCATGTAGATATTCTTGGCCATGCTTCTCAGTCCCACTACTTCTGCCAGTTTGCTTCTGACTGACAAGGGCAATCCCTGCTGGATCTTTTCTCTCATAATAGATTGCTCCAGGAAATTGGTGTCCGCATCATTCCCTGTGATATCTCTCCACCGTTGATGTGAGCGGTTCACATAGGCTCTAGGGTTCTCAGCTTCTCTCATTGGTTCAATGTCAATATTGTCTGGATGAACATTGGTAGGATATGCGTCTCTCAAAGCTTTCCACACGCGTCCTCTGTTTGCTGCAAAGAGCTCTGGGTCATGGACTGCTGTGTCGACAAATCTTTGGAGCCCAGCTGATATCAGAATTTCTTCCATTGTAGACACACCCATCAGAGTTCCCAAAAGTTTTTTGATGTCTCCCATGCCAAGCTGTGTCCCTATAAGGGCCTCATCCATTTTTGAAGTCCATGGGTGACCTCCTTCCTGGATTACGGGCAATTTTTCCATTATTTGAGACATGTCCGTATTTGCCCATGGTTTGTATTCCAAATTCTGCCCTCTAACCAACACTGGGCAGTTTTTCGGTATTCTGCGCTTTGACTTCTTTCGTTCCCCTCGCTGTTCTTCTTGGATGTTAAAGAGTTTTTCCTTAATCCCTTCCTCCTGTCGGCAAAGGCCCTTCATCCTTTTCACTAAGGAGCGCAGCTGTCTTTTGGCCAAACTTATTTCAGCTCCTAATTTTCCCTTTGATGCACCGATAGATCTCAATTCTTTGGTAATTCTGGTAACTTCTTCGTCCATCTCGTCTATCATTCCTTTCCTGGGTGAGACTGTAGAAGAACCTCCAGCTTCTGATCCTTCGATATCCTCTCCACTGTCTTCTTCACTGCTGCTTGAACTGCTTTCAGTCTCCTCTTTGCAGCTGACTTTTCTCCCTTCTCTTTCAGCTTTCGCCAGCAACTTTCTGATCTGTAGGTCATACCCTCCAGCGCACTGGTCTTCGTCACTAGAGCTCTGTCCATGGCCTTTTGACCTTTCCTTCTCTCCATTTTTTTTCCTCGTCTTCCTCAATGATGTTTTTGCAAGATTGACGGTTCTCTGATTTGGGGATGATGACCTCTGTTTCTTACTTTTACGATCTGGTTGAAGTTGGTCAGAGTTTGGGATTGGCATTTGTGGATACAGACTAGTGAGCGTGTCTTTTCCCTCGTACGGTGGTGGAGTCACCACTGGAGACATGTGTGAAAATGGGGTGTTCATTTTGTCCGTAAGTTTCTCCGCTTCATAGTTCCTATCCAGGGCTTTCTCTCTTCTGTTTTGTGCATCTTTTTGCATCTTCTGTCCTTCTGCCTTGAATAGTTCTAAAACTGCTGTTTCTAAAACTCGCTTGCTCGTTCGGTTATGACCCTTTCTCCATGTCGTCTGTTCGGACTTATATGTGTTTATAAGCACCTCCATTTGATTTATAACCTCGGGATCAAACGTGCCTTCTTCTGGCCAGGGCTGATCGATGTGAGCCCATCTCTTATTCCATTTTTTGGACACTTTGCCAATTAATTTTATTAATGGGTTGTTCTTCTCTACCATGCCCACTGGAGTAGACGGCTTGTCTGAAGCCATTTCCATGGTTGTTATTGCCAGTGGTTACAAATATTTATATTTTTTTATCCATATGTTCATACAAAGAACAGAACAAAGGAGAGACCATGCTTCTCTCTTCATTTGCATACTAACAACTCGTCATCGGGTTGGATTTACATTGGGATCATGGCGACTCAGACTCTTGCCTCTTCCATGAGTCAAGAGTCCATGAAATAACCACGAGGTCCACAATAGACCACAATTTACCACGTGTGCTACCAAGGCCTACAGTATCACAAAGAACCACATCTACCATGAAATAACCACGAGGTCCACAAAGGGCCCCAATTTACCAACATATAACATGTGTTCTTTAGTATCTTCCAAGGCACGCTTATGGTACGCTTATAACGGTAACTTACTTATTTTGATTAGATTTGATGATACTTTTATGATACTTAAAGTGGTAACTTACTGATTTTTATTCGATTTTCTGATTTTCTTGTACTCTTAAAGTGGTAACTTACTTATTTTTTATTAGATTTGATTTTCTGATTTTCTTGTACTCTTAAAGTGGTAACTTACTTATTTTTTATTAGATTTGATTTTCTGATTTTCTTGTACTCTTAAAGTGGTAACTTACTTATTTTTTTAATTTGATTTTCTGATTTTCTTGTACTCTTAAATTTTTAGCGGACATATGAATTACTCTATTCCATCCAATAAACCCCAAAGGAGGTCCTTTTCGATTTGGTCAACTGTTAACCATAGCCATAATCATAGTCAATAAAAGCAGACGCACTTAAGCGCTCTGAGGAAGATGTTTAGAGCTTACCTCAAACCCAGCATGCGCATACCGGTGCCCACGTGCGCTCGCTTCACCGACAGCAGCTGGTCAACAATCGTTTTAACCAAATCCTGTTCGTGACGCCAATATGTAGTATAATTTCTACTCGGTGGAATAAGAATCTTTCTCAGAGGTCCGGATACTAAGTTCAAGGTGTTTATTGAACAAAGCATCAAATTCATCAGTTGCAACGAGATGGAGCCTGCCGTGCCAATTCGCAGAACTGGCGACGCGCTCCTTTACCAAACATTATATAGACAATAGCATCATAGAATAACCACTACTCCTAGTGGTCAAAGTAACAAACATCAACTTAATACTATTGGTCTGAGAGGTACAACCAGCACTCTGGTTGGTCACTGTGTCTTCCTCGGTGTCTTCATCGTCACGTCCCAAGTTTATGGCTCAAACCCCCAAGGGGGTCGTATTTGGCTTGCACAACATCCTGTAGGATACCGTTGAAAACCAGCCTAAAGGCACCATAACAAGGGCCTGAAGGCACACCAACACCTACACATCTGGAACTGCTTAACACATCTCTATGTCCTAGTGGGCCTTGCGGTCCACCAGCAGATTATGCTGTAGCCACCTACTGCAATGTATAGAGGATCCAAAGACAGTGTTTTAGATTATAATAAGGGTATAAAAATACACTACAGTAACCCTACCTTAGGATACATAATTATAGGCTTTCTCAATGTATAAATCATTTAGGGATAATGCTTTGGGATTAAACACGTCTGTGAAGGAAATGGACAAACACATTTGTTGTTTTTGTAGAATTCTAACATCAAGTAGTTGCAGCAGATAATGATAAACAAACATTATTCATAGTTGTTAATAATGTGACTTCGTTGTTGATGGTAAGCCCCTATTTAAGGGTTTATGGTATTAACACTAGAAACGCCGGGCCGGTACCTCCATATTACCCACATAATGGTCACTAGATGGCGCCTCTTGTTTGGAGTCGGTTTGTTTGTGGATAGAACATTGGCCTACTAGGCTATTGTGCTATTCAATCAGGCTACCTAGCATGTGGCACTCTGTGATCAAATGTTGATATGTGGTATGTGATATGTGGTTGATAGAGAGAGAGAGGATATGAAGAGATGTCAAGAGAGGGCTCATACAATTCATGCTGTAAAGTATACAGCATGATTTAAAAGGGTGTGGAAATGCTTTAGATGAAAGCCTTGTGTAAATGTAGGCCTATTCAAGCTTGTGTGAAAAACCGGTTACAAAGAGGACCTAAAATATGAAAATAAGTTATTGTAACCAGATAATTGCCTATGCTGTCCACACACGTGGGTTGTGTATTATCATTACAATAAAAAGTGGATTTATACTGATTATACTTATACTTTATATTGATAGGGCTTCCATTCCATACACTGCAGTAAACATTTGAATCGTGCATAAATAAAAAATAAAAAGTCAAAACATTACCAAATTCCTTCCTCTATTACAAAAGGTAATATGTACACACACCAACGTTTCAGACCTCAGACATCATCAGTCCATGAGAAAATTCTATCCACCCATAGATGTTGGCTTTGGACATCAGGTGGAAGTCATGTCATTTTCCATGATATCAGAGACATTTGATAGATTTGTGAAAAACAGCACTGCTTCTTACACGCCTGGGGAGAACAGAACTGTTGATGAACAATTGTTCCCCACCAAGGAGCTGTCGTTTCACACCTCCCCTCCCCCTGGCCAGTACATTTAGCATTTTAAATGTGCTTTGAATATAATTAGCATTTGAATAGAATGCTAATTATTAACCCCTGCATAGGTTGTGACAAACGTTGCTAAGAGTGGCAAAGATTTTTCTTCCTCTCCAAAAACAAATGTTAGCTTTTGTTCTTTAGTTTCAGTTTCTTGCAGATCACAGTGATGGCATCTCTTGGCTTCCAGGATTTTGTCTGCTTTTCTCTCTCAATTAATTTAGGGAGTTCCATGCATTTAGCCAATTCAGTTCACTCTCTCCCTATCTCACTCTCTCTCTCTCTCTCTCTCTCTCTCTCTCTCTCTCTCTCTCTCCCTCTCTCTCCCTATCTCACTCTCTCTCTCTCTCTCTCTCTCTCTCTCTCTCTCTCTCTCTCTCTCTCTCTCTCTCTCTCTCTCTCTCTCTCTCTCTCTCTCTCTCTCTCTGTCTGTCTGTCTGTCTGTCTGTCTGTCTGTATCTACCTGTCTGTCTGTCTGTCTGTCTATCGGTCTGTCTGACTGTCTGTATCTACCTGTCTGTCTGTCTGTCTGTCTGTCTGTATTTATTTATTTATCGGTCTGTCTGTCTGTCTGTATATATCTGTCTGTCTGTCTGTCTCTGTCTGTCTGTCTGTCTATCTGACTGTCTGTATCTACCTGCCTGTCTGTCTGTCTGTATTTATTTATGTATCGGTCTGTCTGTATCTGTCTGTCTGTCTGTCTATCTGTCTGTATATATGTCTATATACAGTATATATGTGTATGTGTGTGTATATATATATATATATATATATATATATATATGTATGTATATAAATATATATATATATGTGTATGTGTGTATATATATATATTTTTTTATATATCTATGTATATATATATATATATCTATGTATGTATATAAATATATATGTATGTGTGTGTGTGTGTATATATAGATGTATTTATATATCTATATATATATGTATGTATGTATATAAATATATATATATGTGTGTGTGTATATATATATATATGTGTGTGTTTGTATATATATATATGTGTGTGTATATATATATATATGTGTGTGTATATATATATATATATATGTGTGTATAAATAATATAATAAAAAAATATCAAACATTTCAATTTAAGAAACACATTTTTGTTTTATGCTATGTCTTTTTTTCACTTAGTCATTATAATTTGATCAAGTAGTAATGCACCATGCATACGATATAGGCTAATACATCATGCTTTCATTAACCACTATCGACATACAATAGTTACGTCATTAAGTCATTAATTAACACTCAATAAATACACACACACAGCCAAAGGATATTCCACTCAAAGTATTTATTAACATGGTACAGTACGGTACAGTAGGAGTGAGACGCTCATCTTGGCTTTGAGTGCATTGTGGCTGTGGTCCAGAACTGGACCTCAGAATATGGAGTGGATCATTGAAGCCTTGAAACACAAAGAACCGGGGATTTTGAACACGTGTTGTTGATGATTTAAAAGTAAGCCGTTTGTTCCCGGTTTGACTTGAAGTGTGCAGGAGTGCGCCCCCTTGTGGCGTATATACGGTACATTGATACGGTTTACTTGAGTGAAGAAGAACTTAAAAACAGGCTTGTGTGGTTCTTGTGGTGAAGCAGTTTGAGTAGCGGTGGTGCTTTGTGCTGGTGGAGTACATGTTGAACAGAAGCTACAAGAGGGAACGCCTCCTCCCTCCTCTTCTAAATACAGTATCTATCATATCTACCGTTTCCTAGCCTAGAACCATCTTATTAGAAACCCAATGCCCTAAAATGTGTCACCTTTTCAAAGGCACTTTAAAAGATGTTCTTTTTTTGTACTTTCACTAACACAACATCAATAAATCTCCATCTGCTGCATTCTAGGATCACTTGGTTAGTTTTCATGCTTGAAATGTAATTCCTTAGTATCCACCACCCTTCACTCTGTCCCTATCAGGCCCCACCCCTCTCTCCATGGTGGTTCAGTCCGTCTCACTCCTGGTCATCTTGTTGCTGGGTCGACTCATTGATTACCTGGGGGGGGGGAGAGGGGGGGTTGGGATAATTAATGCACATGAATAATGGTCCATAAGGATGTGGATGGTGTTGTTTAGTCAACTGAATGATCTAAAGTCAGATCTTTCCGTACGTGTCCGTCGCGGGTCTCGATGGTCTTAATCACGACCCTCTTGGAGTGGTCCACCATGGGTCGGCTCTCTAACATGGTTTCTGTAACGGCAGTGAAGAAAAATATAAATATATGTATTTTTTTTATTTTTTTTATTGTTTTCAGCATTGCAATTTGTTAAAAACATAAAAAATATATTGGCGATGCCTTGTTAATGGCATTTGGACATTTAAATGGATGACACAGATTAAATATAAGCTTTTACCACTAGTGAGATTGACAACCGCATACAGTGTACAATGTATATAAGCCAGGGCCTGGTTAAGAGTTTTGAAAGGGCGTTATTTGAATTACTTAAGTTGTAAACCCATTTAAAAACAAAGAGTTAGAGAGTTAGAGAGCTCTTACAGTGAGAGAATGGTGTGAATGTTTGTTGCCATCTTCCGGGCAGTAATGTGTGAAATAGAGGGGACCTTTTGGATTGCCTCGGCTAGACATTTAGATGAAGAGTGCACTAACTTCAGTTCATATATAATGCATGAGAAGTCTTACTGAACAAAACACACACACACACACACACACACACACACACACACACACACACACACACACACACACACACACACACACACACACACACACACACACACACACACACACACACAAAAGATAGAAAATAGCCTGCCACAAAATACATACAAACTAAATTAAACTACAGCAGGGCTGCTTTGTTTAACACATCAAGGGTTGTGTCTTTTGACTGCTACTAACCTCTCATATTAAGGGAAGAAAAGGTTGGCAATGGAGTGGTAATCCTAGGAGATGAAGAGAGAGGGAGCAGAGAGATGTGAGGAAGACAAGGGCTTATGAACCACATGCAGATGAAGATAGGACACCACTCATGACAATGTAGCCCACATTAGTTATACTTATATACTTTATGTTTATATATATTTATTGTTATCTGATTTACTTTTTAGAAAAACTGATGACATATTTTGATTGTATGAATAGCCATTAAAAGAGTTAAAAGTATGAAAAAGTCCACTAAAATACATACAGTACAAGAAAGACATACATATTCCTCAAACTTGTATTTAGGTGCAATAATGTATATTTGCTTAAAACATCAACATATTGTAAATTCTGAACTAAGGGCATCTCCTTGCCCTTTTGGCTCACCAACACAATATGTATTGTACTGTGATAGTCCTTAGTATGATGTACATACGCATTGTGACAGAGGCGTAAGAGCAGGGGCCCACACCGTGTATCTCATGACCATAACTAGGATCCTAGCGCACCTACAGACCCATTACACTTCTGAGATAAAGGCCCGTCTTTAAGGGTGTCCCTAACTAAGGTACAGGGAGGAGCCCTCTCCTTGTACCTGCTCTCCTCTCCCTCCAGCAGTTTGCGGTAGGTGGCGATCTCGATGTCCAGCGCCATCTTGACATTGAGAAGGTCCTGGTACTCCCTGAGGTGACGCGCCATCTCGTCCTTCATGTTGCGGATGTCCTCCTCCAGGGCGGAGATGTTGTCTTGGTAACCGGCCGCCTCCCCGCCAAAGTTATCCTCCAGCTCGCGCATCTGGCGCTCCATGGATTCGTTCTGGGGGGGGGGGGGCATTATTCATTTCATATTTTCCAAGGATGTAGGTTGTAAAAGACGGATAGCCAGATGTGACACCTTGTCTTTATTAGAAAGAAAGAATCCTAGAATGATAAATGAGAGGTGACAGTCGGGTGTGTCTGCCTCATGTCTGTCCGGTCCTGCGGGCCGAGAGGCTGACTGATGCTATTCTTAGACTCAGCAGTCAAAGCTCCATGCTGCTGCTAGAGGCTTACATCAGCACCACCCTCCCACTGGACTCTGAGTGGACTCTGGGCTGGGAGAGAGAGACTCTCTACCCTCACAGCCTGGGGTCTCCACATGTCCTGAACTTCCACTACAATTACAATTACTTCCATTACAAGGATTCATGCGTTTCATACACTTTTTCATTCATTGCAGCCATGCCTTTTGTTGCTTAAAATTCTGAGGTTGTTTATGATATGCTAACACTCTAAGGCAGTTCGAAGTGCCTGTCTCATGTCAGCTTGAAGATAGTATATATTATATATTATATTATATTATAATTTGTGAGCCACGGCGGGAAGTACAGAAAAAATAAAAAAGACAAATAAAGATCAAAAATAATAAATGCAAACCAATAAATCTAAACCTTAATGACAGTAGAGAACAGAAAGCCTCACGGGTCACACGGTCCCCTGAGGGACAGAAGGTACTCACAGTCCCCTGAGGGACAGAATGTACTCACAGTTCCCCTGAGGGAGTCCACCTCACAGGTCAGACCCTGGACCTGCCGTCTGTACTCGTTGGCCTCAGTCTTGGCCAGCCGGATGGCGTCTCCGTTGCGCTGGTGCTGATCGGTAAGGTCCGCAAACTGAGGAGAGACAGGCTATCGATCAGCAGGCTGCAAGGGGTCACATGGTACACCTCCTAGGACCGGGTGATGGTCTTCTACTGCTCAGATCAATGTACAAACGGGGAATGCTAAATAATGAGGAATGCAGAAATCCCTTTGGATTTTTAATTAGTCATTACATTTGCTCTGTCACAGGTCAGTGAACCTGATAATTGTGTGTGTGTGTGTGTGTGTGTGTGTCTGTGTGTGTGTGTGTGTTCAATCCTTCAGCACCAGTGTTTGAAGGCAATCTCATAAACCCAGCTCTAAGAAGTGGATAATCCTGAGGACGATTCAGGCTCCTAGAGCGACCGGAGTAGAACAGCTAGGGACGTCCTTCACACCGAACTCATTGACCTTATTTACAATTCTAGCCAAGTGTGGTTCACCTCTTGTCTCAACAGGAGGTGTTCTTGTCTCAAATACTACATTTCAAGCCATACATTATTTAAATGTAGCATGCAATAACTGATAAAGTCTCTGGCTCTCTCTCCAGATGCTCCAATGATGGAACCTATGAGACTCCCTCTCCTCAAGGCCCACCTTGGACTTGTACCAGTCCTCGGACTCCTGGAGGTTCTTGGTGGCCAGGCACTCGTACTGCTGCCGGACGTCCCGCAGGGCGGAGGTCAGGTCGGGCTTGACCACGTCCATCTCGATCTGGATGTGCTGCTCCTGCATCTGGGCCTGCAGGTCGGCCACTTCCTGTGGAGCACCACGACCCGAGGGGAGGGGAACGAGCACAACCGGAGAACACAGAGTTAAGAGAACATATTCTATATTTTTCTCTGGGACTTGTGCTTACTACATGTAATACTAGTTTTGTTTTGTATTTCGCATACACAATACCTCTAATATCAAAATAAAGGGACAAATACTATCTCATTCTGATATCATATCGTATTCAAACTGTGCTGGCCGATTTGAGATATATTGAGATTTGAGTCTATACATCTTCTGTATCTCTGGTTCACAAGTCCTCTGCTTCCTCCGTCCTTAATCTTGTGTCCTAACTCAGCCTGTTTAATCTCCGTGATCACTCTCCAAACAGAATTAAGACCCAGGTTGCTAAGAACGGCACGCTGACATCCTGCTCAGAGAGGAGGGATCTGGAAAGATTAGCGCTCTAGAACTCTGTCTCCAAAGGAAGCGGTAACTTCTGCTGGTGCTCCATGACTAACGTCTAACGTCACTTGATGTCACGCATGTTGTACTGCCTCTTGAACCACACCGTTTGGTGATTGGTTGTTCTCCTAGTGCTGTTCTAATAACATATGACCAGAGTTTGGAAGCAGAGATGCAGGAAGTGAGAGCTTCTCTGTCTGGTTAATAAATAACTATATCCACAAGTTGTGAAAAACCACAGTATAGAAATATCATTATTCATTAGATAGGAACATGTTATTTATAAGACAGAGATATGGTTATGTATAAGAATGTTCATCTGAGATATCATTATATATGAGATAACAGTATATGATATTATTACAGTATTATCTGAGATATGGTTATTTTGTGAGATAATATATGACAGTAGTACAGTATTGTCTGAGATAAGAGTATATGATAGCTTATTACAGTATTGTCAGAGATAAGAGTATATGATAGTATATTTCTAGTATGGTCTGAGTGTATCTTCTTACCTCCTCATGGATTTTCCTGAGGAACATGATCTCCTCCTGGAGAGACTCAATCTTCCTCTCCAGGTCCAGACGGGCCAGGGAGGCATTGTCCACGTCCTGCACACACACACACACACACACACACACACACACACACACACACACACACACACACACACACACACACACACACACACACACACACACACACACACACACACACACACACACACACACACACACACACACACACACACCATTGAATTTGTCATTGATTTGACATTCCCAAACCCGTAGTATTTTGTTGAAAGCACTGAATCGATGATTGTTTCCAGAGTGTCTCTGAAGCATCTGTGTGTGATAGGCCTGACATCAGGCTCTCACTGATTTGGAGATGGAATAACCACTCCCTCTCCTCATTGTTGCCCAGGGCAACATCACAAACAGGAAGATACAACTACAAGAAGCTCTCTCAAATCTGTCATTGTTGAAAATGTGTGGTTAAAAACCCAACACTGGATGGAAAATGTGAACGCCAGGATAGTGCAGTCCTGGTTGTAAAACTCTATTTCTCCTATATTTTTTAATTACCAAAATGAATATAAGATAAGATCAAGCTGTGCTATTGTTATCATTCCCGGGTAACTTTGCTAGAAATCCATCCAGACTAGCCCCATGTTGCCCTATAGACACATTGGCATGAGAGAGCTTGGTGGAGCGTGAGATGTGAATGGGTCAGACACCAGACAAGCCGTGGGGCACCAGACCTACAAAGCCCAGCTAGCTGAGGACTGTAGGCTCTGTGCTCATTGGAGCGGATGGGCTCGAGCAAGGAGCAGCGCCATCAGAACCGATTCATCAACGCATGCTGTCTCATCCCATTTGAACACGTAGCCATGTCATAACAGCCATCATAAAGGGCTGGACCTGTTTGAATAGCACTGGCCTTGACTAGAGACACAGATCTGTTGCATGCAGTGCGACATTAGAATGAATGCAACTTAAGTGTTTCCAGAAGCGGACCATATATCATAACTACCTACCTCTACCTATGGTTTACATATTTAACACACCTGTCTGATAGCGTGTACATGTTTACATTTTTACTGTACCTGCCGTATATATTTTAATATATTTTAACCAGTGACAATATTTAATATTTTTAACTGTTGATACAACTGCATATCCCTGCTCACTACCTGTATACCTGTATATATATACCTATTATTATGCTCATACATACTCATATTTAATTAACTGTTTTATACCTAGTAGACTGTCTCTTAGCCACTGTAAACTGTTCATATATATCACCAGGCACTTTACTGAAACATGTGCACTCTGGTTAGATACCAAATTATTTTCGCTGTACTGTACTTGTTCTGTACAATAAATTTGAATCGAATCTAATCTAATCTATTAGCCATTTGATGTGTTATACCAGTGGTTAAAAACAACAACATACATATTTAATGTCTTGTTGGCAGCGTGTTCGGCTTGGGGGCGGCTGGTGGAGTGTTTTATTGCAGCGTTGACGAGTTAACACGTGTAAGTAAACAACATCCATTAAATGAAGGCCAGGGAGAAGAAGGTCGTCTGGCCAGGAGGTCGAAGGTCGTCTGGCCAAGCTGCTCGGGTGCTAATAATTTGATTGGGAGAGCCGTGGGGCGGGGCTTCAGCCAAGAAGGATCTTAGTACAAAGACCGGCTCCCATGGTCTTCCTGTCCCACTTCCTGTCCCACTGTGCCCACAGACACTCATGTACTCACCGCACACACACACAATCACACACACACACGCAAACTTAATCACACACACACACACACACGCACACACACACACGCAAACTTAATCACACACACACACACACATGCTCAACCAAATGTAACACACACACTCAATCACACACTCAATCATACAAACACACACACTTACTCACACAAACATGCTCAACCAAATGTCACACAAACCCACACACACTCAACCGAATGCAGCACACACACACACTCAACCGAATGTAGCACACACACACACACGCCAGCCCATAGACTCCAACAACAGCTTGCTTTGTCATATTCCCATAAATCCCTCTTTCCTCCCCAGGTTAGAAACAAAGGCTTTGGGAGACTCAGCTTTCCTGTTCCAGGGCTCCCTCCACACAATGCTCCATTCAGCGCCGCTTTGCCACTCTGATAAACTCCTGGCATGGTATGCACTAACTATCCCCACTAACTATCCCCACTAACCATCCCTACTAACTATCCCCACTAACTATCCCCACTAACTATCCCCACTAACCATCCCTACTAACTATCCCCACTAACTATCCCCACTAACTATCCCCACTAACCATCCCTACTAACTATCCCTACTAACTATCCCCACTAACCATCCCCACTAACCATCCCTACTAACCATCCCTACTAACTATCCCCACTAACCATCCCTACTAACTATCCCCACTAACCATCCCTACTAACTATCCCCACTAACTATCCCCACTAACCATCCCTACTAACTATCCCCACTAACTATCCCTACTAACTATCCCTACTAACTATCCCCACTAACTATCCCCACTAACCATCCCTACTAACTATCCCCACTAACCATCCCTACTAACTATCCCCACTAACCATCCCTACTAACTATCCCCACTAACCATCCCTACTAACTATCCCCACTAACCATCCCTACTAACTATCCCCACTAACTATCCCTACTAACTATCCCCACTAACTATCCCCACTAACTATCCCCACTAACTATCCCTACTAACTATCCCCACTAACCATCCCCACTAACTATCCCCACTAACTATCCCCACTAACCATCCCTACTAACTATCCCCACTAACCATCCCTACTAACTATCCCCGCTAACTATCCCCACTAACTATCCCCACTAACTATCCCTACTAACCATCCCTACTAACTATCCCCACTAACCATCCCCACTAACTATCCCCACTAACTATCCCCACTAACTATCCCCACTAACTATCCCTACTAACTATCCCCACTAACTATCCCCACTAACCATCCCCACTAACTATCCCCACTAACTATCCCTACTAACTATCCCCACTAACCATCCCCACTAACCATCCCCACTAACTATCCCCACTAACCATCCCCACTAACTATCCCCACTAACCATCCCCACTAACTATCCCTACTAACTATCCCCACTAACCATCCCCACTAACTATCCCTACTAACTATCCCCACTAACTATCCCCACTAACCATCCCCACTAACTATCCCCACTAACTATCCCTACTAACCATCCCCACTAACTATCCCTACAAACTATCCCCACTAACCATCCCCACTAACTATCCCTACTAACTATCCCCACTAACCATCCCCACTAACTATCCCCACTAACCATCCCCACTAACTATCCCCACTAACTATCCCCACTGGCTCAGACACAGACAGGGCTTAGAAACACAAACGATAACATCATCTAAAAAGTGTGTCAAAGCTGTGAAAAATGCAGTATTCTTTATGTTCTATTCCTTCCTTCCTCCTATTCTAGGTTTCCTTTACAGTGAAATGACCAAATGAAGAGAACCTTCAAACTAAAAGATCCCCCACACAACAAACAAGCCTCTTGGCCACTCGCATTGTGAGTTGATTAGAAGAGACACTTTGGAGGAAGCGTCTCCTCTAGGAAGGATGACTCAGGGTGGATGCTGCGGTCCTGTCACCTTGGGAACACCGCGTTACAGAAACCCATCCCTTCCCCCTCGCTGCTACCAGACGCTGACCTGCAGTCAGCAGGGGGTATCCCTGTTTCTATTAGGTGTCTGCGCAAAGTCGCAGTGGCTTGACCGAGGTGGAGAAAATCAATGGTGTTCCTCTCATCCTCCACCCTCCCCCGCCCTCCCACTCCTTTGTGACACGGTGGTTCAACGTGACGGGGTGAAAACCACACCCTTAAATCGGGGGGCCCTGGTGTTATTCACCGTGCTCAGCGGGGCCCTTTCTTCCTGTGGACACACAGGGCGTCCATGACTGATTGGTGGTGATGGTGGTCGGTCATTCTGACCAGAAAGACGCACCTCTACCCTGTCAACAAAGTCAATCCAATGGAGGCATACATATACACACACACATATATATATATATATATATATATATATATATATATATATATATATATATATGTATATATATGCTTTGCAAGCATTTTGCCAGCATGACAAAAAAAAAGTATTGCAGGAATTAAAGAATTGGGCTGAATATGCAAAAAATATATAATTTTCAAAAACCATAAGCATAGTACACCGATTTAAAAGATGATTATCCTTCGTACAATTTATTTTTATTTAATTGTTTTTTAATTGTTTTTAAACTTTGTGTTTTATATTTGATATTAGATTAGATTCAAATTGATTGTCATTGCATATAACAGAGCTTGTTGTGTCTCCCACCCTAGAGAGTAAGGAGTCATCTCTTTAAGACTCAATGCAGGGACTGCAGTGAACACCTGCCAGGAGGGTGGAGGCCTGTGTGCTTTAGTCCCACCAGGGCGTGTCTCACCCAACATGCTGAGGATGGTGAACAAAGGGAATGGATGGCTGCCTAATAGAAGATGTATTGGGCTATTCTATTCTAGTCATCCGTTGGATTTAATTTGTGTGATTTGACTTTCTGGATCGTATTTTATTTAAAAAATAATAATAATAGAAAGGGTTGTGTTTGTGTTCCTGTGACGACTGCCATACCTGTCTGAAGGTCTGCAGGTTGTGCTCGGCGTCCTCCTTCTGCAGGATCTCCTCCTGTAACCTGCAGACGGAAACAGAGAGAGTTGCGTAACGGGGATGAGCCACGCCTCGGCTGTGGAGCTCTACACCAAAAACATTTTGAACCTTTGTTTGCATCAAAGCATGAATGGAACCTGAAACTATTCCACTGTGTTTTACGTATGTTTGCTACGTGGCTGCAACAGTCTATTATAAATGAGGTATTAGGTATTAGAATCCCACATCACGGAAGGTTGCTCAGGGAAATGCATGTGAACTATTTGGGGCACAGCTCTTAGAATTAGTCAGGTATAGGACCGGGGAGGAGATCACAGATGAAGTCACAGGACCAGGACTTAAAGTAAACTAAATAACGGAACACACACTGAAACAGCCCTTCCCTAAAACACTAAAACACTAAACACTAAAATAAAAAAGACAGATGCATTCTGGACTCCCCCCCCCCCCCCCCCCAGGTTCCCATCACTTCCCACTGACTAAAGGGCGGATCATCTCTAGATGAACCGACCAGCAGCCTTGAGGAGATGGAGATGGAGAGAAGGAGAAGGAGAAGGAGATAGAGATGGAGATGGAGATTTGATATGGAGATTGGAGATGGAGAGATGGAGATTGGAGATTGGAGGATGGAGTCCTACTTCTGTCGGAGGCGCTCCACGTCGTCGCCCAGGTTGTCGCGGTCCACCTCGACGTGGGCCTTCTCGCCGGTGAGCTGGTCCACCACCCGGCGCAGCTCCCGCAGCTCGTCCTCGTACATGGCCCCCATGCGGCTCCTGCCCTGGCCCTTCAGCTGCTCCAGCTCGGCGCTCAGCAGCTTGTTCTGCTGCTCCAGGGAGCGCACCTTGTCGATGTAGCTGGCGAAGCGGTCGTTCAGGTGCTGCATCTGCGCCTTCTCGTTGGTGCGGTTGGCCTTGAACTCCGTGTTGATGGCCTCGGACAGGGAGAAGTCCACGGCGTCCGAGGAGAGACGCGGCATCTGGACGCTGCGCAGGCGGCCGCCCTTGGAGCC
This sequence comes from Muraenolepis orangiensis, assembly GCA_027704905.1. Lineage (NCBI taxonomy): Eukaryota > Metazoa > Chordata > Actinopteri > Gadiformes > Muraenolepididae > Muraenolepis > Muraenolepis orangiensis. The sequence continues at coordinate 1,967,830 of CM051020.1, forward strand.
GTAGGAGGCGGAGGAGGCGGCGCCGTAGGAGGTGCGGGCGGAGGAGCGCTGCACCGCCGGGCTGGAGAACTGGCGGCTGGAGGAGTAGGAGGAGGAGCGGGACGCCCCGGGACGACCCTCCGCAGAGCTGAACATCCTGGAGTAGGACGAGGAGGCAGTCGGCCTGCCGCTGCTGAGGCTGCTTGATCGGTTGCTCATCATCTTGCTGCTTTCCACTCCGACTCCTGAAGAAGAACCTTTTGATTTATTTTATTATTTATTTCTTCAAAACAACTCTTTAAGCAGAGCAGTGAGAGAGCTGAGCACTGGGTTCAGCCCTGGCTTTTATAGTCCACTCCTCCCCTCCTCTCCTGTGTTCTGACGACATCACGGTGCAGGAGGAGGAGCAGGAGGAGGAGGAGGAGGAGGAGGGGGAGAAGCAGGAGGAGGAGGAGGAGGAGGAGGAGGAGGAGGAGCCTCTGGGCCGGGTGGGTCGATCTCTGGAGGCTGTCAGGGGAGGGAGGCTGGGCCAGGGATGAAAACACACACACACACGCACACACGCACACACACACACACACACACACACACACACATAGACCCGCACTGCGACCCGACCCACCCCCTCCTCTCCTCTGTTGTCCGGGTGCTTTCCCCTCACAAAGCAAGTCATAGTAGCTGTGCAAAGTAAGACGACCCCCTTTTAATAAATGACGTTGTCTATACATGTAATATGTACATCATCCCATATATCATCACACACACACATTAATATATAATTATTATATTAATTATTTAAACTTTTTTCTTTTTACAGAAAGCCATATATTTGTATTTTATATATATAATTGCCAGTATTATCATTAAAGCATTAAATATACAATGTTATTATTGTATACTTATTATTATTATTGTTATTATTGTATATTATTATTTATTATACATGCATACATGAAAAGGTTCGACCAGGTCGGTTTGCTTTTTGTGCGGAATAAAATTAGCAAACGGAACCATTCTTCACAGACTTTGCTTCTGCCCGGACACACGGCGCCACCGTAAACACGTGTGTCGCTGCTGGTGTTTACATTTTACACCACCAGTGACAATATG
>CM051020.1:1971418-1998918 GCA_027704905.1 Muraenolepis orangiensis
TACGGATGCTCCGCTAGAGCAGATAGCCATTTAGTCTGTCTGTTACTTCTCTCTCAAACGTGTCCAAACCTCATGCTATCATGTGGTCAATCAGAGGAGGGTTTGCAGCTTTGGCCACGTAGAAGAACACTTGAGTTTCACCTTTTTTGTATAGGATTATATCTGTAGGATTATATCTGTATTTCATCTGCATCCTGGGACTCCATTTGAACACAACGCATAATCAGTGCATCATCATACAAAGTACTGAGAGTCAACGAGACTAGCTCAAGGTCATTCCTGGTGACCTTGTTCAGCAAAGCCTTCCATTTCAATGGAACCCTGTTTTGTTTTTGTGTTTCTGTTTATTGCCGTTTTAATCTGCAGGGAATATCACTGGAGGAGTTTAACAAGCTCTCCTTCGACATGATTCTGATGAGCCCACCCTGTCAGCCCTTCACTCGGTAGGTTATGGTGAGATTCAGTCTCGTCAGTCTCCAGTGCAGTTTACATACAATCTCCATCTCATTAAGGCAGGCATTCAGATTGTTAAATCAATTAACAAGCTTAAATATTATTAACAGCTTGCTTTGGTGTTTAGGCCCACACATGATTCAAGATTCAAGATAACTTTATCCCGAGGGAAATTAAGGTGCAACAGTTGAAACAGGGGGAATAAATGCACACAAAAATATACTAATACCTAAAAGCTAAAAACTAAATAACAACTAACTAAAAAAAACTAGTATAAACTGGACCCTATATAACCCTTTACGTTCTCAATGGTGGTTGTTGTTGTTGTTGTTTGGGAGCAGGATCGGGCTGCAGGGAGACACGTCCGACCCAAGGACCAAAAGCTTCCTCTACATTCTTGATCTGCTGCCAAGGTGGGGCCTCACGCATCACCGGCCCCCGCCACGCCACGCCGGCCCCCGCCACGCCACGCCGACCGCGCTCAGCGCTTCTGCTGCTCTTGTGTGCTGCATGCTCCGCTGATTTCTTGTCATGGTTACGCTGTACTGTTGGTGGCTCCGCCGTGAGCCTGGTTGGGTCCCCCACCAGGGGAGATCTCTGGGTGGGTCCTCCACCAGGGGAGATCTCTGGGTGGGTCCTCCACCAGGGGAGATCTCTGGGTGGGTCCTCCACCAGGGGAGATCTCTGGGTGGGTCCTCCACCAGGGGAGATCTCTGGGTGGGTCCTCCACCAGGGGAGATCTCTGGGTGGGTCCTCCACCAGGGGAGATCTCTGGGTGGGTCCTCCACCAGGGGAGATCTCTGGGTGGGTCCTCCACCAGGGGAGATCTCTGGGTGGGTCCTCCACCAGGGGAGATCTCTGGGTGGGTCCTCCACCAGGGGAGATCTCTGGTTGGTTGGAGTCAGGGACATGTTTCCTCTGTGGATTTCCTCCGGTGGATAGGCGGGTAGGATATATATCCCGCCTCTAAACACAGGGATGCTTGGCTCCCCCTACACTGCTTATATCAACTGTCAATTATGATATAATGATGAGATTGATTGACATTTTGATATGGTGTTATTTATATCTGGAACTGAATCCCAAACAGAATGATTTATGATCTCAGACATTAATAAAATATAAACAACAAATAAAAACAGGAAATTGCCATTGAAACACCATGTATTTCACAGCTTGTGTGTCATGGCTCTCCTCCTGGCTGGCGGCTTCTTTTTGGATTTTATTGGATTTCTAATGAATTAATGAAACTACTGTGAATAGTAGTTTTCTTTTCTTGGATACGCCTACTCACCCTTGTGTAGTTGTAATTAGCTTGCTCTTCAGAGGTGCACATTTAAACAAAAATGCTGTTGATCGTTGCTATATATATATATATATTCTATCTAATGTGTGTTTTTATCTGATTCCGCAAGACAATCGGAATCAGAAGAGAATCCGTACTAGCTCCACTGTGGGGGGGACACGTCCATTCCTCCTCTTCCTCATCAATAATGCATGTCGTCCCCCCCCCCCCCCCCCCTGCAGGCTGGCCACCCTGCCTCGCTTCATTCTGCTGGAGAACGTGAAGGGCTTTGAGACCTCCTCGGCCAGGTAACCATGGCGATGGGTCGGGGGAGGGGAGTGCCTGGGCGTGTCCTCCACCGCCATGGGAAAAGGAGTCGTCTCTACGGCAACACAGCTGTCTGTCAATAGAGCGGGCCCCGCCCCCCCTCCCTCCCTGGACAGGCTGGGTGCTCAGGGCTCTGGTTCTCCGTCCTCGGAGGCCCCTGATGGGGGAGAGAACCGGGGGAACAGCTCTTTGTGCCCAAAGAGTTTTGCCCAAAGGAAGTGGACGATAATATAATATGGAATAGGCAAATGTTTTGAAATGAAGTACCTGAAGTAACTGAAAATTAATTTATAAATGATCAGTCGGTTTATTTCTTTGTATATTACAGGTTATTACTAGAACTACACTTTTGAAAACATTTGGCTTGAAAATGAATATGAATAAGCCAACTGAAAGCTGAAGGCTGTGGTCTGTGTTCTCCAGGGCCTCTCTGGTGAAGACGCTGACCCACTGTGGCTACACCTTTCAAGAAATGCTGGTGTCTCCTACCAGCGTGAGCCATACCCATAATCAATAATGTAATCAATGAAGGGTTGCCGTCGGTCTAATCTAGAATGTTGCACTGTGCCATGGCTAATGGCATGTCTAATGTGTGTCTGACCTGTCTCTAAACACAGCTTGGAATCCCAAACTCGCGACTTCGCTATTTCCTTATTGCCAAGCGGCCGCCCGGGAGCTTCTCTTTCGAGAGCCGCTCGGAGGTAACGCTTCCATACGCTCAACTCCTGTCATCGGAAACACTAAGGAAGCCTCTGTGTTTTACATCAGATTTCCCGTGTGTTTTTCCCCTCACTACTGAGCAGATCGTCGAAGGATTCCCTCAGTTCCTGCCGGCCGTGTCCTCCTCACGACCGGCTCTGGCCCCGCCCACTTCCTGTTCGAGCGCCCGCCCCAAAGAGCACCGGGACGCCGTTCCCCCGGACCCGGAGCACGTGGTCCTGTACAAGCTGGAGACGGCCCGGGACGCGGAGAGGAAGGCCGAGCAGAACGCAGACCCCTCGGTCCGACAGATCCAGGAGTTCCTGGAGCTGGGGGCGGACCTCGGAGGAGAGGAAGTGGAAGAGGAAGTGAGTCACTACCTCCTTCCTCCCAAGACGCTGCTGCGCTACGCTCTCCTCATGGACATAGTCACGCCCACCTGCAGGAGATCTGTCTGCTTCACCAAGGGGTACATATCAGATACCACGTACCACGCTGCTTCACGCCTCCTGCTGTCACAGAGAGTACAGGGAGTATTAAACACAGCCATGTTAATTCATAATGATTGTTAAGGGAGACATTATTGACAATATATCCAACATTATTACAGTATGAGAATACTGCAGAACAATATAGCAGTACTGCAGTAAAACCCCGTGAACCTTTTCCAGTTGGAATAAGTTCCAACCTTGGATGATAATTTATTTATATTTATTATTTATTTTTAGTCCACAGTCCTTGCTTCCTATTCTGTCCATCATGGCTGTGAAAACAATCCATAAACTATGCTTGATGTCTGTGAATGTCCTTTTCCAATCAATCATTTGTCAAAGTCAAGACATGTATCAATGACTCGGTGACTCGGTGGTTGATGAGTTTCTGTCCCTTCAGCTACGGCCACTATGTAGAGGGGACGGGGTCCGTGCTCCAGTCCTGTCTGGAGGCTGAGGTAGGACATTTACACACTGCTTCACATTTGCTGCCTCTACCACTTTTTGCTGTTTGTTTTTCACCATGTCACTCTTGTTTAATCCCCTCCCCCATCTTGTCCTCCAGATGCATTCAGTGTTCAGAGGCCTGGCTGAGCTGGCTCCAGGGCAGGAGGAGGAGAAACTGCAGAGGCTGCGTTCTCTGAGGCTGCGCTACTTCACGCCCCGGGAGATCGCCAACCTCCTGGGCTTCCCCTCCAGCTTGGGTGAGCAGTCTTTAGTCCTCCCCCCTCCCCCCCTCCCCCCCTCCCCCACCCCTGGGAGTCCAGTGTGGGGGAGGGATGGAGGGGGTGGGGGGAGGGATGGATGGAGGTGAGGGGGTGGGGGGATGGTCGGGGGCAGCCTTCACACGCAACCCTGCCGGCCTCGACCGCTGTGGCTTGAAGGATGTATAGAGACATACGCTGGAAACCACGCCCACACGCCCATTAACTCAACCCAGGGCTCACTGACACACAGCCTTTAGCTACCGAAAACATTTAGTCTACCCCAGAGGAAAGCCTATATTGACAATATGGTCGGCTCAATGTCCCTTCTCCTTACCTTGCACTTCTTAGAGATTATCCCACTGATACTTTGATATTTACAACAATTTGATGACGATTTGAAGGTAAGATCATCAGTTAACCGAACAAAGGTCAAAACCAGGCCTTGTCTGGCTGAGTTGGCGTCCACCTCTATAGTTTGTACGTTCGTCCTGCTGATGCCTCGCAACCTATTGCCCCTGTCCACGTTTTGTCTACTTAAAGGCTCAGTTTTTTGGTTCTGCAGCTAATAATAACTTATAATAACTTATAACTTATAATAACTTGGTTCTGGGTTGGGCAGCTTGGAATGTGTTCCCCTCCGGTGTGGGTGGGACCTTGTCTCTCTACCTCTGTCCTTCTAAACAGGCCTGCATTGTCTTGATTGCGCAGAATGTTCCAGTGCTACATAAAGGGTAACAAGAGAAAATAATGTGATGAACCCCCCCCTCTCTCTCCCCCCCCCCCTCTCTCTCTCCCCCCCTCCTCCCCCCTCTCTCTCCCCCCCCCCCTCTCTCTCTCCCCCCTCCTCCTCTCTCTCTCTCTCTCTCCCCCCCCCCAGCCTTCCCAGACCAGATCTCCACCAAGCAGCGCTACCGGGTGCTGGGCAACAGTCTCAATGTACGGGTGGTAGCCACACTCCTAAGGCTCATGGTGTCCTAGCACACATGCAGGGGACTCCCTCCCTCCATTTTCCCCTGCCTCCCTCTCTCCCCTCTCTCCCTCCCTCCCTCCCTTCCCCCTCCCTCCCTCCCTCCCTCCCTTCCCCCTCCCTCCCTCCATTTTCCCCTGCCTCCCTCTCTCCCCTCTCTCCCTCCCTCCCTCCCTTCCCCCTCTCTCCCTCCCTCCCTCCCAGCGATGACTCTTGGTGAGGCCGTGGACGAGGCGTTGTGGTGAGAGCTTTAACCGGGCATGACGGCGAGCCGGGATGTGATGTCGTTACGCTGGGGGCTTTAGACCCCGCCTCCTTTAAAGAGTAGGCTGCCATCAAACTATCTAAAGGTTGTCCAAGTGAAGAACGCACGCATTGGACTTGTTTCATGTCTTTGATTGCTTGTTGTATTGCTTTAGTGTCCGTCAAAACAAATAAAATATGTCCGATTTTTTTTGTTCCCCCTCATCCGCATTGCAGTCTTTTATTATATCATATATATATATATATATATATATAAAATATATATATATATATATAAATATATATATATATATATATAAAATATATATATATAAATATATAAAATATATATAAGATATATATATATATATAAAATATATATAAAATATATATATATATATATAAAATATATATATAAAATATATATATATATATATTATATATATTTATATTATATATATATTTATATATATATATATATATATATTATATATTATATATAATATATGATATTTTTTGCCAACGTAGATTATATCGTCTCACCGACAGTCGGAAAGTAGTAAGATATTCACACCACATATCAGCCCAATACCATTGTGGAAGCACCCTTATTGCTGGAAACCATCCTCACTATTCACACCACATATCAGCCAAATCACATGGATGAAATGTTATTGCTGGAAGCCTTTTTCACACACACACACAGCACCCTGTTACTTATTTATTTAAAGCATGTGATGGACACTCAAAGCGTGGAGTAAGTGTACCCTTACCACAGCTGCTTCTCTAACTTTATTAGTAGATGTTTATGATCCTAAATTAGTATTTTTTTTTTGTTGCTGTGGTTAGGGGGAGGGAGAGAGGGACCAGGGACAAAGTCCCGGAGGTTGAGGTGTCTTAGTGGGGGAGTTTGTCTGCAGGACGTTAGAGATCCATGCCTTTCCCAGCGGTCAGGTCATCAGCTCAGGGTCCGGGGTCCTTCTCTTCTCTTCTCTCTCTCTGGGCTATGGCTGAGGCTCTGTGGCCGCCACGGCCGCTCTTCGTCCTCCTCTTCCTCTTGGTGGGGCTCCAGGGCGAGGACGGGGCCCACGACCGCACCGAGAGTGACATCAGCAATGATCAGTGAGTGGGGTCCTGGTTCCTCAAGGCTTGGTGTGTTATTATAGTACGGGATGGTGGGAGGGAAATATAAATTGTTTATTTTTGTTTGCGTATTGTTTTATTGTTCATTATTGAACAGCCCACCGGTTTACAGAAAGACTATCAGATTGATTACACCAGCATGGAAGTATTTATGAAGCTAGTGAGAAGGACTTTTGTTCTTCCTTCCTTCACATTGTAAAGATACGCATCAGTTCATTATATTGTTTAAATTATATATTTTTGAGTGAGTCTTATGGTTCTGATGCGTTTGGATCTACGGTCTGTAGTCGAACAAATGCATGAGAACAACAAGACTCCATCAAAACACCGTATCAATCAGAAACCATGGTGGTGCGATGGAAGCTTTGAGTCAATGAAAGGTGAGGGTTCTCCAGGTCTGATGGTGGTCTAAACCTCTCCCTCCACCCCCCGTAGGCCTCGAATGAGGTCGGACAACGGCCACTTGGTGTTCTCCACGGGACCAGACAAAAACATCCAGTTCCAGACCTCGGGATCCGGGAGCGTCAAAGTGGGCAGCGAGGACCTCACACTGCTGATGGGTCAGGTGAGACCCGCACTACGAGTCCACTGTATTCTGTATATACTGCCGTGCCCAACCTTGTTCTGTATGGGTATGGAAGACTGCTCTTCCACAAGCTGGACCGGACTGGACTGGACTGCCTTTTTTTATATAGCGCTTTTTATCCAAAGCGCTTTACAAGTCATGCCTCACATTCACCCGTACATCCACTCATCCATCGACGGTGGAGTCAGCCATACATGCAAGATACAAGGTTTTAAGTGGCCATTTGCAACAAGTCCAATGGAATGCTTACTCCCCATTCCCTCGCGCAGTATGCATTTCGAACATTCTGCCATGCCTTCCATGCAAGGAGACAACCAAGCTCACAAAAAGAATGTAACTTCTTGTACGGTCAAAGACAACAAAGAACAATAAACAGTATATATATCTATATATATTTGATGTACCAATGTTTATCTCTTGGCTAGCGTTATATGGTCATGCTTTATTCATTCAGTGGGATACCTCCGTCAGGATGTTCTTCATGGCCATAACTTTTATTAGCATCTTGGTGATGTGGAGGCGGCTGTTTCTCACGTGAACCTGATCAATGATTAACCCTCTGGACGCTCACACTGCAGTTTCTACCCCGAGCCAAGAGCACGCACTCCCGGCTCTCAAGCTGTCAATCATAGACCTTATAATTACACTCTTTTTTCAATTGACCTGTCATTTTCTAAACGTTTCTTACTTTCGTGAATATTTTCTCTGGTTCCTCGGTTTAGTGTCTCCTCATGCTAATAATTCTCACTCCTCGTGTTTTGGGTTTTTTGTTTTTGCACGTGTGACATGAGTTCCCCACACGGGTCTCGAACTCACGGTTCCCGGCATGAGAAGCGAGACGCTCCAACGTGAGAAGCTAAATCCCACAGGCTCTAGCCCATATCGCTAGAATGACTTTTTAGGTGTGGGGGAGTGAGGTTTACTCACTGCACAGCACCCCCTGCTGGCATCCGTAAGACACGCTTGTGTGTTTGTCGAAGCCTGTTCCCTATCCCGATCCTGACCCAAACAGAGACCAAAAATATTTAGCTTAGTGCGGTGCGATGCTCTGACAGTTGTCCACGGTAACCGGCGTGCGTCTGATTCCAGATCGGACTCAACAAAGCCGAAATCGAGAAGCTGATGGCTGACGGAAATGTGGTACCGCCAGAGGTCACGAACAAACTCAACCAGCTGAACGACACGGTGGGGAGACCTTCAGTACCTTCATGTGTTCATACAGGACATCACAACCACCAGGAGATGACGACATGCCTTTGACCCTTCCCCCACTTCAATACAATCAATACTAATTATATCCAACTGAATAAAGTGTCAGACATTAACCTGAATCTAAAATAATCCACGATCGACGTTAAAAGCTACATCTTCCATTTTCTCTGTTCTCTTTCAGACTTCAAAACTGGAGACCAGAGTGAACTCACTGGAAATGGTAACCCCCCCAACACGCTGGTCACTGTAATAACCCTAATACACACATACATATATACATACACCTTCTAACCCCCCCAACACGCTGGTCACTGTAATAACCCTAATACACACATACATATATACATACACCTTCTAACCCCCCCAACACGCTGGTCACTGTAATAACCCTAATACACACACATACATACATACATACACCTTCTAACCCCCCCAACACGCTGGTCACTGTAGTAACCCTAATACACACACATACATATATACATACACCTTCTAACCCCCCCAACACGCTGGTCACTGTAATAACCCTAATACACACACATACATATATACACCTTCTAACCCCCCCAACACGCTGGTCACTGTAATAACCCTAATACACACATACATATATACACCTTCTAACCCCCCCAACACGCTGGTCACTGTAATAACCCTAATACACACACATATATACATACACCTTCTAACCCCCCCAACACGCTGGTCACTGTAATAACCCTAATACACACACATATATACATACACCTTCTAACCCCCCCAACACGCTGGTCACTGTAATAACCCTAATACACACACATACATACATACACCTTCTAACCCCCCCAACACGCTGGTCACTGTAATAACCCTAATACACACACATACATACATACACCTTCTAACCCCCCCAACACGCTGGTCACTGTAATAACCCTAATACACACACACACATACATACACCTTCTAACCCAGTCCCGGCACTGGGTCTCTGGATCAGGTACTGGGTATCAGGTACTGGGTCTCTGTATCAGGTACTGGGTATCAGGTACTGGGTATCAGGTACTGGGTATCTGTATCAGGTACTGGGTATCTGTATCAGGTACTGGGTATCAGGTACTGGGTACTGGGTATCAGGTACTGGGTATCAGGTACTGGGTATCAGGTACTGGGTATCTGTATCAGGTACTGGGTATCAGGTACTGGGTATCTGGTACTGGGTATCTGTATCAGGTACTGGGTACTGGGTATCAGGTACTGGGTATCAGGTACTGGGTATCTGGTACTGGGTATCTGTATCAGGTACTGGGTACTGGGTATCAGGTACTGGGTATCAGGTACTGGGTATCAGGTACTGGGTATCAGGTACTGGGTATCTGTATCAGGTACTGGGTATCAGGTACTGGGTATCTGGTACTGGGTATCTGTATCAGGTACTGGGTATCTGTATCAGGTACTGGGTATCAGGTACTGGGTACTGGGTATCTGTATCAGGTACTGGGTATCTGTATCAGGTACTGGGTATCAGGTACTGGGTACTGGGTATCAGGTACTGGGTATCAGGTACTGGGTATCTGGTACTGGGTATCTGTATCAGGTACTGGGTACTGGGTATCAGGTACTGGGTATCAGGTACTGGGTATCTGTATCAGGTACTGGGTATCAGGTACTGGGTATCTGGTACTGGGTATCTGTATCAGGTACTGGGTATCTGTATCAGGTACTGGGTATCAGGTACTGGGTATCTGGTACTGGGTATCTGTATCAGGTACTGGGTATCTGTATCAGGTACTGGGTATCTGTATCAGGTACTGGGTATCTGTATCAGGTACTGGGTACTGGTACTGGGTATCTGTATCAGGTACTGGGTATCTGTATCAGGTACTGGGTACTGGTACTGGGTATCTGTATCTGGTACTGGGTACTGGGTATCAGGTACTGGGTACTGGGTATCAGGTACTGGGTACTGGGTATCAGGTACTGGGTACTGGGTATCAGGTACTGGGTACTGGGTATCAGGTACTGGGTGCTGGGTATCAGGTACTGGGTATCAGGTACTGGGTACTGGGTATCAGGTACTGGGTGCTGGGTATCAGGTACTGGGTACTGGGTATCAGGTACTGGGTACTGGGTATCAGGTACTGGGTGCTGGGTATCAGGTACTGGGTACTGGGTATCAGGTACTGGGTGCTAGGTATCAGGTACTGGGTACTGGGTATCAGGTACTGGGTGCTGGGTATCAGGTACTGGGTGCTGGGTATCAGGTACTGGGTACTGGGTATCAGGTACTGGGTACTGGTATCAGGTACTGGGTGCTGGGTATCAGGTACTGGGTACTGGGTATCAGGTACTGGGTGCTGGGTATCAGGTACTGGGTACTGGGTATCAGGTACTGGGTGCTGGGTATCAGGTACTGGGTACTGGGTATCAGGTACTGGGTATCAGGTACTGGGTATCAGGTACTGGGTGCTGGGTATCAGGTACTGGGTACTGGGTATCAGGTACTGGGTGCTGGGTATCAGGTACTGGGTACTGGGTATCAGGTACTGGGTATCAGGTACTGGGTATCAGGTACTGGGTACTGGGTATCAGGTACTGGGTACTGGGTACTGGGTATCAGGTACTAGTATGTAGTAGTATGTTCAACACAACTTTTCGTAGGTTGTGAAATCAAAGCCTGAACAGAGATAATACAGTGGTAGTTATATTTCGTACATACAAAACTGACTTTCGAATATATATATAATATTTTTGAAGAAACATGATCACGTAAGTATCCATTTATTCCTATTTTACAGTAAGGTAAGTTACGCTCACCTAATAATCGGAGAAAACCTCATTGGCGGAGCGACAAGAAGACATCTATGCTGTGGAATCTGTCTGATCTGACCTCATAGCTGCTTGTGTGTCTGTGTGTGTCTGTGTCTGTCTCTCTGTCTGTCTCTCTGTCTGTCTGTCTGTCTGTCTGTCTGTCTGTCTGTCTGTCTGCGTGCACACCTCGTCTGACTCCCAGGCCGTGGCACAGCGTGTGTGCAGCAGCAACCCCTGCAAGAACGGAGGCACCTGTTTGAACCTGCTGGGCTCCTACCACTGTGTGTGTCCCAGCACCTGGGCTGTGAGTCACACACACACACACACACACACACACACACACACACACACACACACACACACACACACACACAATCAAATGCTATTCTGTTACTTTACTTTTTATTCTGTAAACTTTTACTACACAATATTACTACACAATATACATAATTCTACTATACTAAATATAGTGTGTGTGCATGTGTGTGTGTGTGTGTGTGTGTGTGTGTGTGTGTGTGTGTGTGTGTGTGTGTGTGTTGCATGCTGTAGGATGCCAACTGTAACACAGATGTGAATGAGTGTCAGATGTTATCCGGGACACCTCAGGGCTGTCAGAACGGGGCCACATGCGAGAACACTCCGGGGTCCTTCAGGTGACCCCCAAGAACACACACACACACACACACACACACACACACACACACACACACACACACACACACACACACACAACCAGGGGTCCTTCAGGTGACCCCCAAGAACACACACACACACACACACACACCATGTGTGTTTTCATCATTCTCCGTGATGTGACGATTGGACACACCATAGTGGAAGTAACTACTTGTCACACACACACATTATTGCAGGGTTTCAATCATGTGTGACCGGAAGGTCCATCAAATACGCTCAGGTCCGCCATCTTGGTGCTTCTTCACCAAACAGCAGTAGTAGTTGTTGTTCTCATTATAATGGTGGGAAAACACCAATATGGCGGCTTGGAATGTGTAGCGTGATTTGATGTTATCTCATGCGTGATATTTGAATGACATTATGTCCCTTGTATAAGATAGACCTTCTGTATATCTCGGGCTGGACAGGTATCTCCACCCATATCTCCGTCACCCACACCCATATCCCCGTCACCCACACCCATATCCCCGTCAGCCCCACCCACACCAATATCCCTCTCTACCCCTCACAGTTGTAGCTGTTCCCCTGAGTGGTCTGGCTCGCTCTGTACCACGCGCTACGACGACTGCCGGGTGGGAGGGCAGACGCTGTGCGTCCACGGCATGTGCATCGACGCCGACCGCGTCACACAGGGACAGGTGAGCAAGGGAGCCCATGTAGGCCCCGCCCCCACCCACCCACCACCACCTCCACCACCACCATCAACACCACCACCACCACCACCACCACCACCTCCACCACCACCACCACCACCACTACCTCCATCACCACCACCATCACCTCCACCACCACCTCCATCACCACCTCCACCACCACCTCCATCACCACCTCCACCACCACCTCCATCACCACCACCACCATCACCACCACCACCACCTCCATCACCACCTCCACCACCACCACCTCACCACCACCACCACCACCTCCATCACCACCTCCACCACCACCTCCATCACCACCTCCACCACCACCTCCATCACCACCACCACCATCACCACCACCATCACCACCACCACCACCTCCATCACCACCTCATCACCACCACCACCACCTCCATCACCACCACCACCACCACCTCCATCACCACCCTCATCACCACCACCACCACCTCCATCACCACCACCACCATTACCACCACCACCACCATTGTGTATATATATATACAGTGTATATATACACACAATATATATTATATACATACACAGTATATATTATATATATACTACATATATTATATATATATACAGTATATATATAATGTATGTATAACATGTATAATAAATACTGTGTGTATATATCTATATATCTAGGATATATAGATATATCTATCTATATATAGAAGGTAATCTTGGTTAGCCCACCAGCGGCCCCCCCCAGCCAGTGTGATAACCTTGGTGTGATGGATGTCTCTCCAGTCGGTTTTATGGCTCCATTATACCTCCGATATACCCAGAGCAGCACGAGGCCTCAGCCCACCAGGTCCCGAGCCACAGCCACGCCCTTCCTTTGATGGCAGCCGCAGAAGTGCAAATAAATATTGCGAGTTAATGGTTTGCAAAGCGATAGAAGGAGGAAGCCTCCTCTCCGTGTGAGGGGCTTTGGCTCTTGTGTTGTTTGATCAAGGTTTATGGGATGTGTATTGCGCACACTAGTTAAGATAAAAATGGAAAGGAAAACATCACATGGAATATATACAATACCGTTTATAATAATAATAATAATAATAATAATAATAATAATAAAAGCTTTATTTCTTTAGCACCTTTCAAAAGCAGGTTAGGACAGATAGGACAAATAGGACAGCACATCTAACCCTGGAGGAGTGAATCCTCTTCATTGGTCTCCTCTCAGTGAGATGAGTTCCTCTCAGTAACCCATCCTAGTATGAGGAGCAGTGGGTATCAGCTGTTGGATCTACAGGGGAGGGGCTGGTGCCTTGCTCAAGGGCACTGAGGCAGTGCCCAGGTGTTTCGGGGATGTGAACCAGCATCCTTCCAGTTTCCAAGCCAAGTCCCAACAGACTGAGCTTTCCTGCCACCAAATACTCTAATAATAGACAGTATGCAGTAGGATAAAAACAAAAATCACACAATAAAAACCCTTTTGTAAAAATTGCCAAATAAATACTAATATTTATAATTTTTTATAAAATGTGTAATATTTGATCATATACAATTTTTTTGTAAAAATAGCCAAATGAATGGTGTGAGCCTGGTGTCCTCTGACGGGCCCTTCCAACGCCAGGAAGGACCCGCCTCCTTTTAGCTTTTAGCCGAGACTTTGGAACAGAATCGAGCTTAGAAGTTGTTAACGTTAACAGCTAAGAGCTTATGACTGATCCTGGGCTTTGCAGCCCAATAACACAACTCATAAAGGGTTGTTGTTTGTGTGTTCCTGTCTCGTTTTTTGTTGTTCTGTGGGCGACAGTCGCTCAGTAGGTAAACAGCGGGTTGTCTGGAAAACTGCAAAGGTTGCTTCTAGCCAGGTGTTGAGGTGTCTCTGAGCAAGACGCCCTAACCCTAACTGCTCCCGGCGAACTGGCTGTGGCCTTGCATGGCCCACACCGCCATCTGTGTATGAATGGGTGAATGTGAAGCATCACTTGAAAAGCACTTTATAAATGCAGTCCATTGACCATGTTCCATTCTTAACGGGTCACCCAGCCGCGCTACCAGTGTCTCTGTGACAGCGGCTGGCAGGCGCCCACGGGCAACGCGGCCTGCACTCAGGACGTGGACGAGTGTGCCCAGGCCGCCAAGCCTTGCTCCAGCAACCCCCTCGTGGCCTGCTACAACACCCAGGGATCCTACTACTGCGGCCAGTGTCCTGCGGGTGAGTGCCCCCACCCAGACAGAGAGATAGACCCCCTGCTGGTTACCCTCTAGTAGCCCTGCTCCGTAGACGCTCTCATCAGACCACTGATCAGACCACAGTCTGGACTGGGAGCACAAATCACTTTTTGTATGTATTTGATTATCATTTGGATATCAGAGCCTTATCTCTTGTGCATTTAAAATCCCAGGGACCGATGAGATGCCAATCATTTCACATTAGTATGTTACTGTTAACTGTTCATATTTATGTATTCATATTTTTGTATTAATTTAATATAATTGAATGAAGCCCGTGATTAAAAATGTTTGCATATCCTTGCATATAGTTTCACACCTCACTTCCCTTTCCCCTGTACACGGTGACGCATATCTCCATTACAAATATAGAAGTGTCAGCACAGCTTATGTTTATGGATCGTTGATATAATCTTAAATTACAATCTTCCAGTAGATCTGAGCGGCCAATAATACCTTAGGACTGCAAAATCGACCCGAAGAATGTGAATGATGTGAAGGATGTGAAAATGTACAATTATTACCATGTGTTACCTCACACCCACACACACACACACACACACACACACACACACACACACACACACACACACACCCAACCCCCTAACCCCCACCCTCTGCTTCTCTAGGTTGGCAAGGCAACGGGTACAGTTGTCGAGATGTGGATGAGTGTTCCACCAATAACGGCGGCTGCTCTACGGCTCCTATGGTGCAGTGTCTGAACACCATGGGCTCGTTCCACTGTGGGCCCTGCCCACCAGGTACGTAGCTGTGGGGCACACCTGGGGGGGACACGCCCCCACCAGGTACGTAGCTGTGGGGCACACCTGGGGGGGACACGCCCCCACCAGGTACGTAGCTGTGGGGCACACCTGGGGGGGACACGCCCCCACCAGGTACGTAGCTGTGGGGTACACCTGGGGGGGACACGCCCCCACCAGGTACGTAGCTGTGGGGTACACCTGGTGGGGACACGCCCCCACCAGGTACGTAGGTCTCATGTACACCTGGGGGGGACACGCCCCCACCAGGTACGTAGGTCTCATGTACACCTGGGGGGGACACGCCCCCACCAGGTACGTAGGTCTCATGTACACCTGGGGGGGACACGCCCCCACCAGGTACGTAGGTCTCATGTACACCTGGGGGGGACACGCCCCCACCAGGTACGTAGGTCTCATGTACACCTGGGGGGGACACGCCCCCACCAGGTACGTAGGTCTCATGTACACCTGGGGGGGACACGCCCCCACCAGGTACGTAGCTGTGGGGCACACCTGGGGGGGACACGCCCCCACCAGGTACGTAGCTGTGGGGCACACCTGGGGGGGACACGCCCCCACCAGGTACGTAGCTGTGGGGCACACCTGGGGGGACACGCCCCCACCAGGTACGTAGCTGTGGGGTACACCTGGGGGGGACACGCCCCCACCAGGTACGTAGCTGTGGGGTACACCTGGGGGGGACACGCCCCCACCAGGTACGTAGGTCTCATGTACACCTGGGGGGACACGCCCCCACCAGGTACGTAGGTCTCATGTACACCTGGGGGGGACACGCCCCCACCAGGTACGTAGGTCTCATGTACACCTGGGGGGGACACGCCCCCACCAGGTACGTAGGTCTCATGTACACCTGGGGGGGACACGCCCCCACCAGGTACGTAGGTCTCATGTACACATTATGCATTTAATGCATAATTTCTGACAAATGTTCTGTAAAATAATAGCTTGCACCCAGAAATGTTAACTTACACATGAGAATGCTTCAAAAAAGGTTTATTTACAAAATAGTTATTTTACACAGAGAAGAAACTAAATGTAATGTAAATATAGAAGAAACTAATTTATTGTCCAACAAAAGTAACGTAAGCTAAACCAATTCCCCCCCAGCCTACTTGTTTTAAAATGACCCAAACCCACCTCTGTGACCAGGTTCAACTACTGACTCTGTGATGGATCAACCAAGAGGTTTTCTCATTGATTGTACTGGTCGATATTGGCTATTTTCCTTACTTAACTGCTCATTAAGTTGGTGAATATAGAGATAGACCCTGTGGGCCTGTCTGTATTGATTTGTTAAGGGAAGGAGGGGGTGTTTCAGTTCATGACCAGGCAAGGAGCGCCACAGAAGGAGCACCAGCAGAATTTCACAAAACAACAGCGTCTGATGTCTAAGGAAAGCGTAGCAATCGACAGAAGGACCGAAACCATTTCCTCCAAAAATAGATAGTTAAAATAGTTAAAAGATGAACATGAATGACCACGGGAGGTTCTCCTCGGAGGAGAAGTTGTCTTTGCTTGACTTCTAACCGGATTGGTCAAGAGAGCAAGAGCGTCAGCTTAGTCATTTAATTGGCTGGAGGTTTTTGAAACCACATAAGTAACTGATATTCAGAAATCAATTACTGCCCAGCCCAGGCCAGGTCACTGATACTCAATGCAAAATGCTAACTTTAATATCTGGATGGTCTCACAAGGCCGTGTTCCTATAGGCTATACAGGAAGGCTAACCCGTTGTGTTCCTATAGGCTATACAGGAAGGCTAACCCGTTGTGTTCCTATAGGCTATACAGGAAGGCTAACCCGTTGTGTTCCTATAGGCTATACAGGAAGGCTAACCCGTTGTGTTCCTATAGGCTATACAGGAAGGCTAACCCGTTGTGTTCCTATAGGCTATACAGGAAGGCTAACCCGTTGTGTTCCTATAGGCTATACAGGAAGGCTAACCCGTTGTGTTCCTATAGGCTATAGAGGAAGGCTAACCCGTTGTGTTCCTATAGGCTATACAGGAAGGCTAACCCGTTGTGTTCCTATAGGCTATATAGGAAGGCTAACCCGTTGTGTTCCTATAGGCTATACAGGAAGGCTAACCCGTTGTGTTCCTATAGGCTATACAGGAAGGCTAACCCGTTGTGTTCCTATAGGCTATACAGGAAGGCTAACCCGTTGTGTTCCTATAGGCTATACAGGAAGGCTAACCCGTTGTGTTCCTATAGGCTATACAGGAAGGCTAACCCGTTGTGTTCCTATAGGCTATACAGGAAGGCTAACCCGTTGTGTTCCTATAGGCTATAGAGGAAGGCTAACCCGTTGTGTTCCTATAGGCTATATAGGAAGGCTAACCCGTTGTGTTCCTATAGGCTATATAGGAAGGCTAACCCGTTGTGTTCCTATAGGCTATACAGGAAGGCTAACCCGTTGTGTTCCTATAGGCTATACAGGAAGGCTAACCCGTTGTGTTCCTATAGGCTATACAGGAAGGCTAACCCGTTGTGTTCCTATAGGCTATACAGGAAGGCTAACCCGTTGTGTTCCTATAGGCTATACAGGAAGGCTAACCCGTTGTGTTCCTATAGGCTATACAGGAAGGCTAACCCGTTGTGTTCCTATAGGCTATACAGGAAGGCTAACCCGTTGTGTTCCTATAGGCTATACAGGAAGGCTAACCCGTTGTGTTCCTATAGGCTATACAGGAAGGCTAACCCGTTGTGTTCCTATAGGCTATACAGGAAGGCTAACCCGTTGTGTTCCTATAGGCTATACAGGAAGGCTAACCCGTTGTGTTCCTATAGGCTATACAGGAAGGCTAACCCGTTGTGTTCCTATAGGCTATACAGGAAGGCTAACCCGTTGTGTTCCTATAGGCTATACAGGAAGGCTAACCCGTTGTGTTCCTATAGGCTATACAGGAAGGCTAACCCGTTGTGTTCCTATAGGCTATACAGGAAGGCTAACCCGTTGTGTTCCTATAGGCTATACAGGAAGGCTAACCCGTTGTGTTCCTATAGGCTATACAGGAAGGCTAACCCGTTGTGTTCCTATAGGCTATACAGGAAGGCTAACCCGTTGTGTTCCTATAGGCTATACAGGAAGGCTAACCCGTTGTGTTCCTATAGGCTATAGAGGAAGGCTAACCCGTTGTGTTCCTATAGGCTATACAGGAAGGCTAACCCGTTGTGTTCCTATAGGCTATATAGGAAGGCTAACCCGTTGTGTTCCTATAGGCTATAGAGGAAGGCTAACCCGTTGTGTTCCTATAGGCTATACAGGAAGGCTAACCCGTTGTGTTCCTATAGGCTATACAGGAAGGCTAACCCGTTGTGTTCCTATAGGCTATACAGGAAGGCTAACCCGTTGTGTTCCTATAGGCTATACAGGAAGGCTAACCCGTTGTGTTCCTATAGGCTATACAGGAAGGCTAACCCGTTGTGTTCCTATAGGCTATACAGGAAGGCTAACCCGTTGTGTTCCTATAGGCTATACAGGAAGGCTAACCCGTTGTGTTCCTATAGGCTATACAGGAAGGCTAACCCGTTGTGTTCCTATAGGCTATACAGGAAGGCTAACCCGTTGTGTTCCTATAGGCTATACAGGAAGGCTAACCCGTTGTGTTCCTATAGGCTATACAGGAAGGCTAACCCGTTGTGTTCCTATAGGCTATACAGGAAGGCTAACCCGTTGTGTTCCTATAGGCTATACAGGAAGGCTAACCCGTTGTGTTCCTATAGGCTATACAGGAAGGCTAACCCGTTGTGTTCCTATAGGCTATACAGGAAGGCTAACCCGTTGTGTTCCTATAGGCTATACAGGAAGGCTAACCCGTTGTGTTCCTATAGGCTATACAGGAAGGCTAACCCGTTGTGTTCCTATAGGCTATACAGGAAGGCTAACCCGTTGTGTTCCTATAGGCTATACAGGAAGGCTAACCCGTTGTGTTCCTATAGGCTATACAGGAAGGCTAACCCGTTGTGTTCCTATAGGCTATACAGGAAGGCTAACCCGTTGTGTTCCTATAGGCTATACAGGAAGGCTAACCCGTTGTGTTCCTATAGGCTATACAGGAAGGCTAACCCGTTGTGTTCCTATAGGCTATACAGGAAGGCTAACCCGTTGTGTTCCTATAGGCTATACAGGAAGGCTAACCCGTTGTGTTCCTATAGGCTATACAGGAAGGCTAACCCGTTGTGTTCCTATAGGCTATACAGGAAGGCTAACCCGTTGTGTTCCTATAGGCTATACAGGAAGGCTAACCCGTTGTGTTCCTATAGGCTATACAGGAAGGCTAACCCGTTGTGTTCCTATAGGCTATACAGGAAGGCTAACCCGTTGTGTTCCTATAGGCTATACAGGAAGGCTAACCCGTTGTGTTCCTATAGGCTATATAGGAAGGCTAACCCGTTGTGTTCCTATAGGCTATACAGGAAGGCTAACCCGTTGTGTTCCTATAGGCTATACAGGAAGGCTAACCCGTTGTGTTCCTATAGGCTATACAGGAAGGCTAACCCGTTGTGTTCCTATAGGCTATATAGGAAGGCTAACCCGTTGTGTTCCTATAGGCTATACAGGAAGGCTAACCCGTTGTGTTCCTATAGGCTATACAGGAAGGCTAACCCGTTGTGTTCCTATAGGCTATACAGGAAGGCTAACCCGTTGTGTTCCTATAGGCTATACAGGAAGGCTAACCCGTTGTGTTCCTATAGGCTATACAGGAAGGCTAACCCGTTGTGTTCCTATAGGCTATACAGGAAGGCTAACCCGTTGTGTTCCTATAGGCTATACAGGAAGGCTAACCCGTTGTGTTCCTATAGGCTATACAGGAAGGCTAACCCGTTGTGTTCCTATAGGCTATACAGGAAGGCTAACCCGTTGTGTTCCTATAGGCTATACAGGAAGGCTAACCCGTTGTGTTCCTATAGGCTATATAGGAAGGCTAACCCGTTGTGTTCCTATAGGCTATACAGGAAGGCTAACCCGTTGTGTTCCTATAGGCTATACAGGAAGGCTAACCCGTTGTGTTCCTATAGGCTATACAGGAAGGCTAACCCGTTGTGTTCCTATAGGCTATACAGGAAGGCTAACCCGTTGTGTTCCTATAGGCTATACAGGAAGGCTAACCCGTTGTGTTCCTATAGGCTATACAGGAAGGCTAACCCGTTGTGTTCCTATAGGCTATACAGGAAGGCTAACCCGTTGTGTTCCTATAGGCTATACAGGAAGGCTAACCCGTTGTGTTCCTATAGGCTATATAGGAAGGCTAACCCGTTGTGTTCCTATAGGCTATACAGGAAGGCTAACCCGTTGTGTTCCTATAGGCTATATAGGAAGGCTAACCCGTTGTGTTCCTATAGGCTATACAGGAAGGCTAACCCGTTGTGTTCCTATAGGCTATACAGGAAGGCTAACCCGTTGTGTTCCTATAGGCTATACAGGAAGGCTAACCCGTTGTGTTCCTATAGGCTATATAGGAAGGCTAACCCGTTGTGTTCCTATAGGCTATAGAGGAAGGCTAACCCGTTGTGTTCCTATAGGCTATATAGGAAGGCTAACCCGTTGTGTTCCTATAGGCTATAGAGGAAGGCTAACCCGTTGTGTTCCTATAGGCTATACAGGAAGGCTAACCCGTTGTGTTCCTATAGGCTATACAGGAAGGCTAACCCGTTGTGTTCCTATAGGCTATACAGGAAGGCTAACCCGTTGTGTTCCTATAGGCTATACAGGAAGGCTAACCCGTTGTGTTCCTATAGGCTATAGAGGAAGGCTAACCCGTTGTGTTCCTATAGGCTATACAGGAAGGCTAACCCGTTGTGTTCCTATAGGCTATACAGGAAGGCTAACCCGTTGTGTTCCTATAGGCTATACAGGAAGGCTAACCCGTTGTGTTCCTATAGGCTATATAGGAAGGCTAACCCGTTGTGTTCCTATAGGCTATCAGGGAGACGGGAAGACCTGCACTCAGGCTGACATCTGCGCCGCAAACAATGGCGGCTGCTTCCCACTGGCTGTCTGCTCCTCAGTTACAGGTACACACACGCACGCACGCACACACACACACACACACACACACACACACACACACACACACACACACACACACACACACACACACACACACACACACACAAAGACCAGTGTGAATTTATTTAATTAATAAGTTTGATGCAGTCAAACATGAACACAGGTGGTTAAATGAGTGGTTCCCAACCTGGGTTCCGGGGGCCTCCTCAGGGGCTGCCAGAGATCTCAGGGGGTCCACCAATATATTGAGAACTGTCAAATCAAATTGGTGTGATTTAGAATTAGAGAATTAACCTTTATTACAATTGATGACGTACCATTTTTTTACCAACGAGGATTTTAGATTTGGTCCTATGTTAGTTTGGGGGGGCTCTAAGAGTAAGGGTTAGGGTTGTGATCCAGTGTTCTGAGGGCCCCCCTGTCCCCCGGCCCAGGGTCCAGCTTCCCCCTCTGTACCTGTCCCCCGGGGTTCACGGGCCACGGACACGGGCCCTCGGGCTGCTCCCAGACCAGCGACCTCTGCCTCATCAGCAACCCCTGTGTCAACGGACTGTGTGTGGTGAGTGATGGTCAGGGTCATGGGGGGAATCGAACCCACGACCTCTTGGACTGGGAGTCAATCGCACCATATCCACTATACTACACAATGAATTATAAAAGAAAAAAATAATTATTCATGAAGAGATAACTTAATGTAATAACTATTTCATTGTGTTATTATTAATAATAACAATAATAATAATAATAAAATATACAATAAAATAATAATATATATAATAATATATATATAATTCTATATATAATAATGTATAGAATAATAATAATAATATATATAATATATATATAATAGTATTACTATAAATAAAAAAATATATAATAATAAATGTAATAATAATTATTATTATTATTTATTAATAATGGTCATAATGATAAATGTTGGCTACATCCTTT
This sequence comes from Muraenolepis orangiensis, assembly GCA_027704905.1. Taxonomy (NCBI): domain Eukaryota; kingdom Metazoa; phylum Chordata; class Actinopteri; order Gadiformes; family Muraenolepididae; genus Muraenolepis; species Muraenolepis orangiensis. The sequence goes on from CM051020.1 coordinate 1,993,615, forward strand.
GTTTGAATATGTCATGAATAGATTTTCCAACCAGCGGCCTGCCACTATAGAACACCACCTCTGACCCCCCAGGCTGCCTCCACCTCCCCCCCACCTCTGACCCCCAGGCCACCTCCACCTCCCCCGGCTACATCTGCTCCTCTGACCCCCCCAGGCCACCCCCACCTCCCCCGGCTACATCTGCTCCTGCGACCCGGGCTGGGCCGGAGCCACCTGTAACCAGAACACGGACGAGTGTGCCAGCGCCCCCTGTCTGAACGGAGGCACGTGCGCGGACGGGGTCAACGGCTTCACCTGCACCTGCACGGCCCTGTGGACCGGCCCGCTCTGCCAGACCCAGCAGCAAGGTGCTCCTGGGCCCGGGGACTAGGTGCTCCTGGGCCCGGGGACTAGGTGCTCCTGGGCCCAGGGAGGGACTGTGTTGAGCATTACTGGCGTATCTGTTGTCACCAAAAAACTTGTGTTGGTAGTTGGAGTACAGAAAAATATTTGTAAAAAACGAGTTTGAGAGTGAATACAGAAACTGCTGCCAACGTGCAGTACACACAGCTGGCCACAAGGCACTGGTGGATGTGAGCATTTATATTTGAACTACTTCATTGAGAAAGACTTCATTTAGAATCTGTGACATCTGTCAAAATCTGTGATTCTGCACATCTTCAAATATTGAAATGTATTCATTTGCACATTCATGAACAAATGAATTAATTCATTTAAATATAATTCAAATGTAAATGCAGCCCAAGGCTGAACTCCATTGGTGAGTCCCCCTGCCAGAAGGTACAGGCTGTGTGTCCTAGTGGGACTGAGGTTAGTGCTTCAATGCACAATGCATTACAGTAGAAATATAAATACAGGGTTTACACTTCCAACTTCTAATACGGTTTCTCATTTACACAAATTCTGACCACACTTTACTGCGTGTGTTTGTGTGTGTGTGTGTGTGTGTGTGTGTGTGCGCACTTGTGTTTGTGTGTGTGCAGTGTGTGGTGGCTCTCTGTCAGGTCCCTCCGGCTCCTTTAGCTATCCAAACACCCCCGGTGGCGAAAGCTACGACCACCTGGTGAGCTGTGCCTGGGTGATTACCACGGACCCTGACAAGGTGAGTCCAGGAGTGTGCGTGAGGGTCCTGCGTGGGTCTGCGGGAGTCTGAAAGTCAATCTGACTCACTCACTAGGTCAAACAGACCTTGGTTTGTTCCTCCATCTCCTTCTGAAACCAGAGATGACCGTTGCCTTTTGGTGCGGTGGCACCTGACTCGCTGCTACCTACGAGACACCAGACCCTGTGGGCGGCTCTGAAGAAGCACCCGCTAAAGACCCGTCTGTTCAGACCCGCTAAAGACCCGTCTGTTCAGACCCGCTAAAGACCCGTCTGTTCAGACCCGCTAAAGACCCGTCTGTTCAGACCCGCTAAAGACCCGTCTGTTCAGACCCGCTAAAGACCCGTCTGTTCAGACAGGCTTTTGTTCAGCGTTCTGTCGGTTGCTGTCGGTCATGTTTTGCTATCACCTTCGTCTACTGGACCTCCTGCCTGTGAAATGGGCTGTACGAACTAAAAACTATGAACTCTTATCCCCATGTCTCCCCCTCCTCCTCTTCCTCCTTTTCCTCCTTCTCACCCTCCTCTTCCTCTTTCTCACCTTCCTCTTCCTCCTCCTCCTCCTCTTCCTCACCCTCCTCTTCCTCCTTCTCCTTCTCCTTCTTCTCCTCCTTCCCACCCTCCTTCTCTCCCCCCTCCCCCCCTTCCTCCCTCTCACCCTCCTTCTCCTCCCTCTCACCCTCCTTCTCCTCCTCCTCCCCCTCCTCCTCTTTCCTACCCTCCTTCTCTCCCCCCTCCCCCCCTTCCTCCCTCTCACCCTCCTTCTCCTCCCTCTCACCCTCCTTCTCCTCCTCCTCCCCCTCCTCCTCCTTCCCACCCTCCTTCTCTCCCCCCTCCCCCCTTCCTCCCTCTCACCCTCCTTCTCCTCCCTCTCACCCTCCTCCTCCCCTTCCTCCCTCTCACCCTCCTCCTCCTCTTCCTCCCTCTCACCCTCCTCCTCCCCTCTTCTCCTCCCTCTCACCCTCCTCCTCCCCTCTTCTCCTCCCTCTCACCCTCCTTCTCCTCCTCCTCCCCCTCCTCCTCATTCTCTCCCCCCTCCTCCCCTTCCTCCCTCTCCCCCTCCTCCTCCTCCTCCTCTTCCTCCTCCTCCCCCTCTTGTTCCTATGCAGATCCTGCGGGTGTCCTTCCCTTACTTCCAATTGGAGAGCAGCACAAACTGCAACTTTGACTTCCTTCAGATCCACGACGGCAACAGCGCCTCGTCCTTCCAGATCGCGCGGTACTGTGGCGCCAGCATCCCGCCGGGCGTCCTCAGCTCCCACAATGCGCTCTACTTCTGGTTCCGCTCCGACAGCTCGATCAACGCCGGGGGCTTCACCGTCACCTGGCACTCCCAGGACCCTGGTACTCGCCCTGTGTGTGTGTGTGTGTGTGTGTGTCTGTATGTATCTGTGTGCGTGTGTGTGTGTGTGTGCGTGTGCGTGTGCGTGTGCGTGTGCGTGTGTGTGTGTGTGTGTGTGTGTATGTGTGTGTCTGTATGTATCTGTGTGCGTGTGTGTGTGTGTGTGGGTGTGCGTGTGCGTGTGCGTGTGCGTGTGTGTGTGTGTGTGTGTGTGTGTGTGTCTGTATGTATCTGTGTGTGTGTGGGTGTGCGTGTGCGTGTGCGTGTGTGTGTGCGTGTGTGTGTGTGTGTGTGTGTGTGTGTGTGTGTCTGTATGTATCTGTGTGCGTGTGTGTGTGTGTGTGGGTGTGCGTGTGCGTGTGCGTGTGTGTGTGTGTGTGTGTGTGTGTGTGTGTGTGTGTGTCTGTGTGTGTGTGTCTGTATGTATCTGTGTGTGTGTGGGTGTGCGTGTGCGTGTGTGTGTGTGGCCGGTCGCCACAACCTTCACAAGATTAATTGAGTGTTACATTTTGTACCAACATCTGTACATCCTACAGCCAGAAGGGATGACTCAATAGTCAGGATCCCTGACCCATGGTTCTGTATCTTAGTGCTGAGTGACCAGGTTCACAGAACAAACTCATGGATGTTGGTTTGATGCTGGAGCCTGGCCACCCATGAGCAAGGCGCCTCCCCTCTCACCGCTCTAGTGCAGGTGTGAGCCTGGTTGCCAAAGTGTGTGAATGAGGCGTTTGCAGTCAACCATGATCCATGATCCATTGCATGGTGTTTTGGTGGCTCATGAAACACATTCTGCTAACACACACATTTGTTCCCCGGGCAAACAAAGTGTGCGGAGGCGAGCTGACGGAGCCGCACGGAGTCATCACCTCCCCCGGTTACCCGGGCAACTACCCGGCCAGCAGGGACTGCTACTGGACGGTGGACGTGGCCCCTGGCCTCCTCATCACCTTCGCCTTCGGCCTGCTGAGCCTGGAGCAGCACCCCGACTGTAGCTGGGACTTCCTGGAGGTATCCGCCGCAGCTGCTGCTGCTATTATCCTGGGAAAATAGATGATTACGATCGATGATTAAATAAGAGTAAAGTGTCATTTATAGTCGCTGTGAAGGGCCAGTGGAGACACGGCCATGCCGCATTTGTAGTCGGCGTTTGCTGTAAAACTAAGTTTAGCATCGTAACGATGAACTGTACCAGTTGCCACAATCGCTTCACTTTTTGGTCCATGACATACGAATCAGGGCTGAAGGGATGAGACGAGACAACCCAGAGTCCTATTCTAAAGGAGTGTGTGTGTGTGTGTGTGTGTGTGTGTGTGTGTGTGTGTGTGTGTGTGTGTGTGTGTGTGTTTCTTGGTCCTCCAGATCCGTGATGGCCTGCTCCCCGAGGACGAGTCCCTGGCCAAGTACTGCAGCTCAGCCTCCCCCGCCCCGCTCACCACCACCGGCCCCGCCGCCTCAATCCACTTCCACTCTGACTCCTCGGTCTCCGACCGCGGCTTCCACATCACCTACATCACCTCCCCCTGTGAGTCCAAACCACGCCCTCTCAGCTGGTGACACACTCACGGACACACACAGGCACACACACGCAAACACACACACACACACGGACACACGCACACACACACACACACACAGACACACACACAGACACACACATAGACACACACACATACACACACACATACACACACACAAACACACACACACACGGACACACGCACACACACACAAACACACACACACACGGACACACGCACACACACACAGACACACAGACACACACATAGACACACACATAGACACACACACATACACACACACACACACACACACACAGTCTGCGTCTATAGGAAGCCGTATTGTGTCAAGGTCAGACTTCCGAGCGCAGATGGAACTTGGTGGTCTCAGGTGGTCTCAGGTGGTCTCAGGTGGTCTCAGGTGGTCTCGGGGTGTGAGGACTGGTGGGGTAGGGGGGGTCAGTGTAGGACTGGAGTGAAGGTGTGGAACAGGTTGTGAAACGGGAAAGCAGAACCGGAAGGTCGGTAGGGAAAGCATCATCCAGTCCATTTTATGTGTAGAGCCTCTAATACAGTTACAGTCTCCAAGGGCTTCACACATTATACCACACACCCCTTACCCAAGGACAAGGACAAGGACACACTCCTCAAACCCCAGAGGGAGTAACCCTACAGAAGGAACACCGAATGGAGCGTCCCTCCTTCCTTCAGGGAAGAGGAGCATAAACAAGCAACACTGAGATGAAGTGGATAGGAAATAGCAGAACGTAGTAGTCGGTCAACATAAATCTGGAGAATTGAATCCTCTTCATTGGTCACATACATGTAGACACACAGTGACATACGTTTCTCTGCATTTAACCCATCCTAGTATTAGGAGCAGTAGGCAGATATTGTATATACAGGGGAGCCGTGGAGGGTCTGATGCCTTAAACCAGTGACCCTCCGGTTCAAGGCCCACCCGATGTCTCTTAGTCAGGATTCATTTCTTCATTCATAGGCACTTACCCGTCGTTAAAGGGTGTCATTTCAGCCGTCCAGTTCGAGACACATTAGGGACCCTTCTTCCCAGAGCCGCCGTCATCCTAAACACTGATTACAGGTGCGCTTCTTTTCATGTATCAGCAGGACACAGGCAGCAGACTCCTCTTCACTAGTTTAGTCTACCGCCACATCAGAAGGAGCCCAGAACTAGTGTATTTAGTGCCACCTGTGTTGATGTGTTGTCTCCCCACTGACCCCGCCCCCCTCCCCTCACAGCGGACCCGGGCTGCGGGGGCACCTTCACGGCCAGCGAGGGCGTGGTCATCTCCCCCAATTGGCCCAACAACTACGCCGCCA
>CM051020.1:2006418-2018918 GCA_027704905.1 Muraenolepis orangiensis
CCCCCCTCACACCCACACTCCCAAGGTGAGGGACGGCTCTACGTCCAGCTCCCCTCTGCTGGGGACCTTCTGCGGGGACCAGGCGCCGGCCATGCTGAGCTCCACCCAGCGCTCCATGTACATCCGCTTCAAGACGGACTCCAGCGTCACCAACCTGGGCTTCATGGCAGACTACGCCTCCGCCAGGGAGGGTAAGGGAGAACATCACACTGTTTATATTCAGAAATATAAATATAGGTGCTATAGAATAATATAGAAATGTACAATGTAGGATAGTTCCGGAATATTGCCGGACAACAGAAGGACGGGATTTCTGCTTTTAAACTTTAAGGTGATCAGATATCAGATGAATTAGGAGGACTGGTCGTTGCTACTGCAGGATACCCGGAGCTGTATGATGTCACTGATCGGAATTACCGCAATATTATTAAAAAATAAGTAAAATATGTTTTTTAATGCTGATGTTTTCAGCCAACACAGTTCACAAGCAGCAAGCAGCCAATTAACGTCCGTGTTTACGATGCTTAGACTGATAGCTGATGCCGTGGTTCACTAGCAAAAACACTTGGACCTGGGCCGTGTGTCGACTGTGTGATTGGGGCCTTGATGCTTTAATGCTGAACAACCAGAGTCATGTGTATTGAGGTTTAGTGAAGACAGCTGGTGGCATCTAAATGCCATCGGCTTTCTATAAGGTCAAACGAAGCTGTCACTGATTAGACGCACACTCTGGGAGGTTGGGGGGTCAAGCGGGTCAAAGACATTGACCTTTGAATGGTCACAGGTCGCCTCGACGTTGGCAGAGAAATTAAGCAACTTTGTACAAAACCGGAGATATCTCTGTAGACCTCTTTCTCATCATGTGGCTGACGCTGTGACACAAGCAGCTGCTCCATATAGAGGAATGTATAATGGAGATATTCCACACCAAGGCCCCTCCTGAGTCAGCTTTTAGGTGGTTTCCTTTTATTGATTTATTCATTGATTTTGTGAGTACAGTACAGAAACGCATATAGCAAACCTGGGGTCTACTGTACACAGTGAGACATCATGTATAAAAAAGAATAAGACTATACTGGATAACACATCACCCTTTGATTATGGTCTTTTCACCAATGAGGCTAACGGCTCCTTTGGACAGGTGAGGTCTCACCTGTCGCTTTCTTGATGGGGGGAAAGGGGTCACGATATCTACTCTCTCGCAATGTCAAAGTGTTTCTGTTATCTAGATCAAGTCACAGAGTCGCTTAATGCGTAACGCTTTATGAAAGTCAAATGTGAGACTAAAATCGACATTGTCGATCGTGCAGAGGCGGGAACACGACTAAATCGTACCTACGGCATCACATTTAACGTACTGTATGCATAATGTCAGCGACACGTTTCAGCGCAAAACATCAAGATCAGGAGATGCTGTGTTTTGTATAGTGTCATTTTGTATTGTAACTTGGTGGTTAAGCGTGTGTGTGTGTGTGTGTGTGTGTGTGTGTGTGTGTGTGTGTGTGTGTGTGTGTGTGTGTGTGTGTGTGTGTGTGTGTGTGTGTGTGTGTGTGTGTGTGTGTGTGTGTGTGTGTGTGTGTGTGTGTGTGTGTGCAAAGGCTGCGGCGGCACGGTGACCACGCCCACCGGCACCATCACCAGCCCCGGCCACCCCTCCCCCTACCCCCACGGCACCGAGTGCACCTGGCTCATCAGCGTCGCCCCTGGCAACCTGATCCGGCTGACCTTTGACTCCTTCAACCTGGAGTACGACACCAACTGTTACTACGACTACGTGGAGGTGTATGACAACGGCACGGTGGAGACGGGCTCCAAGGTCGGCCGGTAGGTTGCGGTCCGGCTGGTCCACACGCTGCTCCCGGAGGTCAGCTGGGATCCAGAGGGCTGACCTCTGAGGGGAGAGAAGGCACCCAGACACTCACGTCTAAAGAGACTCATACAGTACACTCCACTCTACAGAAAACTGATCATCTTTTCTCAGCATTTCACTCACTTCATAGCTGACAGATGGCTGTACATTTCAAATCACACCCAAATGATAACTCTTAAATCCTACCTACAGCCCTCTCGTTCACTAGGCACTAGGCAAATGAAATCATTCTTATAGGATAGGTGTAGATCTTGTGTGTGTGTTTCTCTCTCCAGGTACTGTGGGCGAGGAGTACCCCCATCCATCACCAGCACAGACAACCTGCTGACGGTGCTGTTTGTGTCAGACCACGGCTTCGCCACCGAGGGATTCTCCAGCAACTACATCTCCATCAATGCTACCACGGGTACGCTACCTCAGGGGCTAGGACCCATAGTGAAGCCACTAGACACACTAGAGGTCATAAGCAAAAGCTAATAAACAAGGGCTGGCAAACAAGAAACAGAGCTAACAAGTGCTAAGAGGAATGCTGGGGAGGTGCCTTCTGAAGGGCTGATGATCAGTCTTTGTAAACCCTATCACTTTTGGTCATTGATTACGTCTACGTGCCAGTTTCAGTGGTAATGGATTTGTGAATTTAGACTCATCAGTCATCAGGGTTTCGTTGATTCATAGAGATATGTTTCCAGCTCTTTATAAATCATTTGTCTAATGTCTCGGACATATTGATCAATAGTCACACGCTTATTATTCATTATTTTGCTGGCCTGTATACTTTTGGACAAATTATTCATGGAAATGACTAAGAAAAAGGTGAATTAACCAACACAAAGGGAATGTTATTTCCTTACTCAACAGACGGTGTCGCCCACAGGGTTGGACCATGAGCTGGGCCGGTGGCCTTTTCAAAACTTAGTGGATAAATATGCATGGCAAACATCCAGAGTGTTTTTAATGTTAGGCCAACAGGCCCCCGTGGACCAGGAGCCAGTGCCCTCCGTGTCTCCTTTACCACAACTCTGCTCCTCTCTTCTCTCCTGCTCTTCTTTCCTCTCCTCTCATTTCATATATCTGTCAATAAAGACTGTGGCGAGACCTTCACCTCTCCCGCGGGGTCGCTGAGTTCGCCCAACTACCCCAACAACTACCCCAACCATCGGGAGTGTGCGTTCAAGATCGTGGTGGAGGTCAACATGCAGATCATGCTCAACTTCACGGACTTCCAGCTGGAGGGCAGCGCCAACTGCATCTACGACTATGTGGAGATCAGGTCAGGATGAACTGGTTGTAGCGACACGTGGCCTTTGCTGCCACTCGAGGACACTTTGCAGAGGAAGGCGGGTTGAAGGACAGGAAACGGAGAGGAGGGGGCGGAGGGAGCGGGGGTGTCCTTCTGCTGATTGGCTGACACACGTTCTCCTCCCCCCGATCCACTGATTTGCGTCATCCGCCAGAGTGGACCGCACCCTTCTGTCGATCGGCAGCGACGTTTCATTAATCAATCCTCTGACTTTGTCGATATTCCAATCACATCCATCAGCGGGAAAACGGAGTCATTACACGGCGATACCGCCCACGGACGATAATTTAGTTCTCTGTGTCCGTGGCTTCACATGCTGCAGCCTGCCACCACCTCCACCCAACCTCCACCCAACCTCCACCTAACCGCCAGACTGTCCACCGGCCTCGCAGAATATCCTCATTCCTTCATTGCTTGATTGTGTCATGTTACTGTATACCTACCTACCGTGGTTCCATGGTATTTGTATAGGCTTGACTACAAAGTAGTATGATTAATCCAAAGTACAAATAATCAAGTTTTTAGCACTACGTAGATGTATTTATACACATGTTTATAAAATGGGCAAAGCCATCATCGGGGAACAGCCACACGGATAGAGCCCTTTATGTCAAATAGTATAATACTCATTTGTACATGAAGTCCTCACAGGACCGCGTGGGGGGCCATGGACAAGGTTGTCCTCTCAGGAAGACCTTTCCACATATTATACAGAACATAGTGTCACACATAGTGTTACCCGGATATATCGTCAGTAATGAGTCACGCTGACCAGGCCGTCTGCTTCCCCCCCCTGCAGGGACGGTGGCTACGAGACGTCGCCCCTCATCGGGAAGTATTGTGGGAATCAGGGCCCGCCGGTCCTGGTCTCCCACAGTAACCGCCTGTGGGTCAAGTTCCGGTCCGACCTGACAGGCACACACAGGGGTTTCAGCGCTCACTGGGACGGCACCCAGACCGGTCAGTGTGTGTGTGTGTGTGTGTGTGTGTGTGTGAAACACATTACAAATCCATCTTGTAAACATTGCAACACCCTAATGTCAAATCACACTGGAATAAACCCAAGAATTGAACACTCATTTGGCACCAGCAGCGTTCCAGGATCTCTCAATGGCGTTGGCTGCTCAATATATTTGCATTGTTTTTCCTCCGTGTTTTCCACTGTGGTTGTTTCAAAAAGGCTGCGGGGGTAATATGCTGACTACTAGCGGGTCTTTCTCCTCGCCCAACTACCCGCTGCCCTACCACCTCAACGCCGAGTGCTACTGGCGCATCAAGAGCAGCCAGGGCAGCCTGCTGCGGCTCGCCTTCTCAGACTTTCACCTGGAGAGCAGCGGGGGCTGTTACTATGACTACCTGGCGGTAAGAGCAGTACCACAGAGTACAGAGGGGGCTGTTACTCTGACTACCTGGCGGTAAGAGCAGTACAGCGGGGGCTGTTACTACGACTACCTGGCGGTTAGAGCAGTACAGTGGGGGCTGTTACTATGACTACCTGGCGGTTAGAGCAGTACAGTGGGGGCTGTTACTATGACTACCTGGCGGTAAGAGCAGTACAGTGGGGGCTGTTACTATGACTACCTGGCGGTAAGAGCAGTACAGCGGGGGCTGTTACTACGACTACCTGGCGGTTAGAGCAGTACAGTGGGGGCTGTTACTATGACTACCTGGCGGTAAGAGCAGTACAGTGGGGGCTGTTACTATGACTACCTGGCGGTAAGAGCAGTACAGCGGGGGCTGTTACTACGACTACCTGGCGGTTAGAGCAGTACAGTGGGGGCTGTTACTATGACTACCTGGCGGTTAGAGCAGTACAGTGGGGGCTGTTACTATGACTACCTGGCGGTAAGAGCAGTACAGTGGGGGCTGTTACTATGACTACCTGGCGGTAAGAGCAGTACAGCGGGGGCTGTTACTACGACTACCTGGCGGTAAGAGCAGTACAGTGGGGGCTGTTACTATGACTACCTGGCGGTTAGAGCAGTACCACACAGTACAGCGGGGTTCCACTCACTCACAAGACTGATGGTCCATGGTGAATGGATTGCATTTATAGAGCGCTGTTAACCAAAAACGCTTCACAAGTTACACCTCACGTTTCACCCATTTATACACACATTCATCCACCGCCGACGGAGTTAGCCATGCAAGGAGACGGCTAGCTGGTCAGGAGCAGTTAGGGATAGGGTGTCTTGCTTAAGGACACCTCCACACTTGGCTAGGTAACTAGGTAACTTGGCTCAAACCGGTAACCTTCCAGTTGCCAAACAACCCACTACCTTCCTCTAGCGACGGCTTCAAGAGTGGCTTTATTCACGCCACCGATATGATCACTACTTTGACGCATTTTAATGCTGATGGACAGACAGACAGACAGACCACAGAGGATGTTCTTGATCGTATATCGTAGATCAGTTGGGCGGCAGTCTAGCTCAGGAGGTAGAGCGGTCGCCTCACAACCGGAAGGTTGCTGGTTCGATCCCCGGCTCCTCCTAGCAAAAACTGTGGAGGTGTCCTTGAGGAAGACCCTAACCCTAACTGCTCCCCGGGCGCTGTATGAATAGCTGCCCACTGCTCCTAATACTAGGATGGGTTAAATGCAGAGAACACGTTTCACTGGATGTCTTCATGTATGTGACCAATAAAGAGGATTCAATCCTCACAATTTGTTGTTATCAGATGATTGGAGAGAATCTCCATACATTAGTTTTCAGCTTGAAGAAGCATGCCCATGGCAGAGCGCATCATGGGGGGGACCAGACATGTCAAAGTCAATGTTAGCTTCGCCCCGACAAGGGGTTAAGTGCACAAGAAGCGGTGGTGGCCAGTGTGTCAGGTGGGTTTCGAAGAAAGACCAGTATCTGACCAGTATCTTCACCGTTAAGTGTATCAATAAGCACCTGTTAAATGTCTGCGGTCCTGCGGTTCATGTTTGTGGGTGTTCTCTGCAGGTGTACGACGGAGGCAGCACCAATGCCCCCCGGCTGGCCAAGCTGTGCGGCAGCCAGCTCCCGGCACCCATCAACTCCTCCCACGGCGAGCTGTACGTCAAGCTGCGCACCGACGGTGTCATCACCGCCGGGGGCTTTCTTGCCTCCTACACCACTGGTGAGTAGGACCTAGGACCCTGCTTGGTCTCGTACACCACTGGTGAGTAGGACCTAGGACCCTCATTGGTCTCCTACACCACCGGGGAGTAGGACCCTGCTTGGTCTCCTACACCACTGGTGAGTAGGACCTAGGACCCTGCTTGGTCTCCTTACACCACCGGTGAGTAGGACCCTGTTTGGTCTCCTACAGGAGTAAGACCCTGCTTGGTCTCCTACACCACCGGTGAGTAGGACCTAGGACCCTGCTTGGTCTCCTACACCACCGGTGAGTAGGACCCTGCTTGGTCTCCTACACCACCAGGGAGTAGGACCCTGCTTGGTCTCCAACACCACCGGTGAGTAGGACCCTTCTTGGTCTCCTACACCACCGGGGAGTAGGACACTGCTTAGTCTCCTTACACCACCAGGGAGTAGGACCCTGCTTGGTCTCCTACACCACCGGTAAGTAGGACCTAGGACCCTGCTTGGTCTCGTACACCACTGGTGAGTAGGACCTAGGACCCTGATTGGTCTCCTACACCACCGGGGAGTAGGACCCTGCTTGGTCTCCTACACCACTGGTGAGTAGGACCCTGCTTGGTCTCCTTACACCACCGGTGAGTAGGACCCTGCTTGGTCTCCTACAGGAGTAAGACCCTGCTTGGTCTCCTACACCACCGGTGAGTAGGACCTAGGACCCTGCTTGGTCTCCTACACCACCGGTGAGTAGGACCCTGCTTGGTCTCCTACACCACCGGTGAGTAGGACCCTGCTTGGTCTCCTACAGGGAGTAAGACCCTGCTTGGTCTCCTACACCACCGGTGAGTAGGACCCTGCTTGGTCTCCTACACCACCGGGGAGTAGGACCCTGCTTGGTCTCCTACACCACCGGTAGGAGCTAGGACCCTGCTTGGTCTCCTACACCACCGGTGAGTAGGACCCTGCTTGGTCTCCTACACCACCAGGGAGTAGGACCCTGCTTGGTCTCCTACACCACTGGGGAGTAGGACCCTGCTTGGTCTCCCTAAGGCAGGGGTTCTCAAACTTTTGGGGTCAGGGACCCCTTACAGGGAAAAAACAGGATTTAACAGGAACATTTTAAACAGTAACAACAGTAACAAGACATATTTGAATGACTATGAACAGCAACAAGATGAACGGTAACAAGACATAGTCCTATTACTATGAAAAGTAACAACAGTAACAAGACATAGTCCTATGACTATGAACAGAAACAAGATGAACAGCATTACAGAACACATCATAGAAATCTGTATTCAACAAAATCTTTAGGAATCTAAATATGTAGGAATCTAAATCTGTATGAATCTAAATCAGTATTCAACTAAATCTGTAAGTATTTAAATATGTAGTAATCTTTATATATGTAGGAATCTAAATCCTGGTGGTAAGGCTCTGGACATGTTGGTTCACTAGTCACACAGAGGAACACAGGACAGAAGGATACCTGACACCGTGATCACACGCCTGGAAACTGGAACACATTGAGATAAATACTAATAAGATTATAGATGGAATAGAATATAGTGTGTATGGTGTGTGTGTGTGTGTGTGTGTGTGTGTGTGTGTGTATGTCTGTGACATGCCAACAGTATTTGGCATTCCCCATAATGCTGTTCTTGAAGGTGAACAGGGTCTGCTAGCTGCAAGCAGCCAAATTGTGTCTTGCTTTGTCCTTTCGTCTCATTGCGCCCTGCCAATTTGGCTTGGTGTGTGTGTGTGTGTGTGTGTGTGTGTGTGCTCGTGTTTGTGCGTGTGCGTGTGTGCATGCTGTCTGTGAGCGGGTCTTTCTAATAAAGGCTGTTCTGTGTGAATGGTGGGGCTGGCCCTTTCTGTTCCTGTGATGTCTTAACAAGCCTCTCGGCTCTGTCCTTCCATCACGGCTGTGCCTACATTTAAACACACTGTTCCGTGCACTAGTCTCAAAAACGTAATAACCCTTGTAACTGCGTTTGATTTTGACTTGACCATCGGTTTGCTGGAGTGGTACAGTTGCAACACAATGTGTTGTTTACAACACATTGTGTTCAGCTTATTGAGCTTAATAAGAAGCAGACGACAGCCCCGTCTATTGAAGGCTAACCAATGACAGGACAGCACTGATCGGAGAAGGCAGTCGCAGTACAGTGTGTTTTCCTGACTGATGGCGCTGTCTCAGAGCTTCCATGCTAGGGTTTTAAAGTACAATGTCCTCTGGATTATTCAAGATTCAAGATTCAAGATTTGGATTTGCCATATGCAAAGTACTTACTCCCTCCCGCAGTATGAAAACACTATACTCTACTCTACTATACTCTAAAAATACTGTACACAATCACAATTACAACAAAAAGACCAATCAAGTGACTGATGGATGATACGTACATGGGTTGAATTGTGCAAAAAGCATTTACACAGCATTTCAAAGTGGCAGTAGTGCAGCAGCAGCATCATGAATACAGAAACGTTGATGCAGGCCCTACGTCATGTCCTGTAATCGACTGTTCCTCCGTCCTGAGTCAATGAAATGCTTCATCCCCCCCCCAACAGACTGCCAAGGTGTGCAGATCTCGGGCCAGCAGAGCGGTGCCATCGAGTCTCTGCGCTACCCCAACACGTACCCCCCCAGCTCGCAGTGCAGCTGGACCATCCAGGCCATGACGGGGAACACCGTCAACTACACCTTCACTGCCTTCCAACTGGAGAGCACCTACGCCTGCTCCTATGACTACGTCAAAGTAAGAGCGTGCACACTGACAAGGGCTCTAACTCTTGCTCCCAATCTGGGTCACGGCACCAGGAAACACCTGGTTCTCAGACACACATCACGCCGCTACGCCGCACGGGGTTTGAACCGGCAACCCCTGAAGCCTGTGGCTCTATCACATTTAGATGGCTCTTCTCTAACCTCAAAGTCAAATGAAGCCTAACTGTGCGCTCACACCAAGAGATGAGTTAGCGCCTGAGGGCTGCTCTGACCGCTGGCTGCTGATGAGGCCATGAGGGGGATTTCCCCTGGGTATCATTTTGTAAGCTAATCATATTTACAACCAATTGACTTTGGTATTGTACGCATGGCAACATAATTGGACTCAAAGTTTAATCTAATCTAATAATGAAATCCGAATCACATCGTTTGCCTGAGCAAACGATGTGGAATTCAAACTGGTTCCTCGCCCATAACACAACAAACAGAAATAGTAGAAAGAATCGTTTTAGTGGGAAATGTGTTAGTACAGAGATATTCACATGCAAAACATGTTCAAATTCAAAACATCTGAAGTCATTTTCCAAACCCTCCAGCTTACATAAGCTCAGTTGTGTGTGTGGCCGGGGGCTCCACCGCTGCACTGAAAAGGCTTTTGGAAGAAAGGCTGGAAAAAAACACCACTCCTCTCCTCTGCCCCCTCTCTGTCGCCATGGCTACCGGGCTAACACAGGATGACATCAGTGGGCTTAAATGAAAAATAGACTGATTTGTTGGACCGTGTGTCTATGTGAGAGGGGGGGGGGGGGGGGGGGGTGTTGGACGGCGGGTGTGTGTGTGTGTGTGTGTGTGTGTGCGCGCACGCGCGCGCGGGTCTGTTCAGCTAGGCTGATCTCATCCCCTGTGCCCCAATCTAACATTCCACACTCTGCCCATTCTCTCCTCCGTCATAAACACAAGGCTCGTCTCCGTGTAACCAGTAGTGACCCTCACACGACCCCCAGCACACAAGAGACATGAGAGAGAAAAACTGCAGTCATTTGTAGAAAAACACCAAGTTAGCAAATATGAATCTACTATAGCTTTACATTTATGTGTGTGTGTGTGTGTGTGTGTGTGTGTGTGTGTGTGTGTGTGTGTCTTTAGATGCAAGCTTGTGTTTCCCTCTTGCACTGTGCTTACCAGCAGGGCATCCTGAGCATAAAGCCAGCGTGTTTGATGTGTGTCTAGAGAGCCATTGTGGCTCAGGCTTCATATCAGAGCCATTGAGGCTCAGGCTTCATATCAGAGCCATTGTGGCTCAGGCTTCATATCAGAGCCATTGTGGCTCAGGCTTCATATCAGAGCCATTGTGGCTCAGGCTTCATATCAGAGCCATTGTGGCTCAGGCTTCATATCAGAGCCATTGTGGCTCAGGCTTCATATCAGAGCCATTGTGGCTCAGGCTTCATATCAGAGCCATTGTGGCTCAGGCTTCATATCAGAGCCATTGAGGCTCAGGCTTCATATCAGAGCCATTGTGGCTCAGGCTTCATATCAGACGGCCATAAAGCCTCGTTGTTCTCCTGCGTCGTTACAAAGCAACGTCTGAAACGGTCAGAGGAAGAAGGAGACCTCTGCTCTCTTACGCGGTGATCCCGGCAAACAAACATGGAGGAGAGGACCGGTTGTTGCTACTGCAGGATACCCGGAGCTGTATTCATTCACTGATCGGAATTACCACAATATTATTAAAATTTTTTTTTAATGCTGATGTTTTCAGCTAAGAAAGTTTACACGCAGCAAGCAGCAAATTAACGTCCGTGTTTACGATGCTGAGACTGACAGCTGCTTCCGTGGTTGCATAGCAACAAAAACACCCACTACGAAGGGCTGTTTTTAAAACAGGATGGCCTGTATGATGGGGGAGGAGCCCTGCCTCGCCTGGCCAATCACAGGGCAGCACCTGAAGACAGATCCACCATCCCTCCGCCCGGCAACGGTCAAGCGATTTCTGTGTTTCTGTGTACCTGAGATGTATTACACACCTGCATGTGTTTAAGCAGACAATAACACCCCCCTTCTCCCCAGCTGTATAACGGCCCCAACACTCAGGCCCCTCTGATCGGGACCTTCTGCGGGGCCACGCCCCCTCCGGCCAACTCCACCACCGGCTCGTCCCTCACCTTGGTGTTCCGCTCTGACTCCTCCGTGTCGCTGCTGGGCTTCCAGATGATGTGGGAACAGTACGGTAGGAGAACACACAGATGATAATGTGGGAGTGTGGATTAACGAGGAGACGGTAGACGGTAATACAGCGGCAGTAGTGAAGCTTGCCACAGCAGCAGTATATCAAAACCGGTACATTCAAAACTCCTTCTCACTCTAAACTCTACCCAGAAAGCTCCTGGGTTGAACTGTCTTGAAGGAGCCGTACCTCCTCTCATAGGGTCCATTCTTTATGCCCCAAGTGTGTCACCTCAATATGATATGCCTATATATATACAGGTATACATCAGTATTTGTAATTGTATGTTAGTATATGTTCTCTTTGCGGATGACCCCGGTCCCTCTGCCTCTCTACCTCCCCCTACAGGCTGCACCAAGGTGCTCTCCGGCCCCGGTGGCTCCTTCAGCAGCCCGGGCTACCCCAACTGGTACCCGGAGAACAGGGAGTGCATCTGGTACATCACCGTGGCGATCGGCAGCAGCATCACCATCAGCATCCACGAGTTCGACGTGGAGTACCACCCAAACTGCGACTTCGATGTGCTTGAGGTCCCAAATGTTTTTTTGGTGTTTTGTTCTTATGTCTTTTAGTGACATTTTGCTCCGATTGCACTCTTCATGTATGTGTTAAGTAAGTTTAAGTCTCCTTGAGATTTAAAACCTATTTTTCAAGAAGCAACATTAGAAACATACAACAACAAGTAACAACCAAACAAGTAAATCGTTTTAGCTTATGTTTATTTTTGTTTAGATATAAAATATGTATGTAAGTTTTATTAATCTAATGCACAGTAGATTGCAGGTTCATTCTGATCTGAATTACTCTACAATTCTACTTAAAATAAAAGAACACAAAAAATTGAGTACCAGAGCCTGTGATCAACCCCCCCCAGGTGTACGGCGGCCCAGACCTCACCGCCCCTCGGCTGGCCCAGCTGTGCAGCACCACCTCCGTCCCCATGCAGGTCTCCAGCACCGGGAACACCCTCACCGTGCGCTTCAAGTCCGACGACTACGTCAGCGGGGGGGGCTTCAACGCCAGCTGGGCAGAGTCCCCGGGAGGTAGGACGGGGGGGGTAGGACGGGGGGGGGCGGGGGTTAGGAGGTAGGACGGGGGGGGCGGGAGGTAGGACGGGGGGGGCGGGGGTTAGGAGGTAGGACGGGGGGGGCGGGAGGTAGGACGGGGGGGCGGGGGTTAGGAGGTAGGACGGGGGGGGCGGGGGTTAGGAGGTAGGACGGGGGGGGGCGGGGGTTAGGAGGTAGGACGGGGGGGCGGGAGGTAGGACGGGGGGGGCGGGGGTTAGGAGGTAGGACGGGGGGGCGGGA
>CM051020.1:2023918-2043918 GCA_027704905.1 Muraenolepis orangiensis
TGTGGTCTCTTCCTCCCAGGCTGTGGAGGGAACCTGGTCATGGAGAGCGGTGCCTTCAACAGTCCCAACTACCCCGACGCCTACCCCGCCAACGTGGAGTGTGTCTGGACCCTCACCAGTTCCCCTGGCAACCGCCTCCAGCTCTCCTTCATGTCAGTAGGCCCATAAAAACGATTTGCCGCTTTTTCCTTTTCCTTTGTTCAAAGTGTGGTGCGAGGAGATTAGAAATAAGATTGGGATCTCTGAGCCACACGGCGAGGGGAGGATACGGAGATGAGAGAGCATCCCTATGATTCTCTAGAGGATCCACCAATCACGTGGTTGGACTTTAACAAGGAAGGCTTTGCTAAAACGAAGAAAGGGAAAAGAATACTGGATCATATGAGAGAAGCTTTCATTTCCCAAGTATGAATTTTAAAAAGGTCACCTTATTCCACCTTATTCACACTTTATTTTACTATATTCAACATGTGGAAAGTGTCAAGGGGGTTCTCTCCAGCCATTCCACACAGAGTAGCTGTACAGCAGGTGATGGGTGATACTCACCTGACGGTCCGTGGTTTGTCTGCCTCCTCTCAGAATGTTCGGGCTGGAGTCCAGCCTGGGCTGTGACAAGGATGTCCTGGAGGTCAGGGAGGGCAACTCCACCGGCCCGCTGGTCATCCGGCTGTGTGGGAACGCCCTCCCCTCCAACTACACCTCGGTGCTCGGCCACATCCTCTGGATCCGCTTCCGCTCGGACGCCACGGGCAGCGGGCCGGGCTTCCAGGCCAGCTTCACGCACCGTGAGTGTTCTGAGAGATGAAAATAAATATCTATAAAACACAACGACCACTAGAGGGCCCTCAGTAGAGAGCATACGTCCGCCACACCACGTCCGCCACACCACGTCCGCCACACCACGTCCGCCACACCACAGTCCGCCACACCACGTCCGCCACACCATGTCCCCGTCCGCCACACCACGTCCGCCACACCACGTCCCCGTCCGCCACACCACGTCCGCCACACCACGTCCGCCACACCACGTCCCCGTCCGCCACACCACGTCCGCCACACCACGTCCGCCACACCACGTCCGCCACACCACGTCCCCGTCCGCCACACCACGTCCGCCACACCATGTCCGCCACACCACGTCCGCCTCACCACGTCCGCCACACCACGTCCCCGTCCGCCACACCACGTCCGCCACACCACGTCCGCCACACCATGTCCGCCACACCACGTCCGCCTCACCACGTCCGCCACACCACGTCCCCGTCCGCCACACCACGTCCGCCACACCCACGTCCCCACACACCACGTCCGCCACACCACGTCCGCCACACGCCACACCACGTCCCCTGGATCCAGATTGGGATCTTGGTCTGTGCCATAATCATTGGACCTTATCATAAGTAATCAAACCACCACGTGTTGCCCAAATCACTTTTTGACTTGTCTTGCTAACACATCAGGGTGAACACATCAGGGTGAACACATCAGGTAACAATAGGACTACAACACTGTAGTCATTTTGGGTGCGTTCGGTGGTTCTTTTTGTTGGTGACTCGGTGACTGCATTGGTTTGAACGACCTAACCCTCTGCCTCTCTGTCACCATGGAGACTGGAGAGTGTGGGCTCCCCTCGGCAGAGTCCCGATAACTGAGGACCGACGTGTGTCTAAACCCCGTGGTCGTCCCTCTCCGTCCCTCTCCCTCCAGTGTACGGTAACGACCTGTCGGGGGCGTGGGGTCAGATCGCCTCCCCGCTCTACCCCCGCCTCTACCCCAACAACGCAGACTACCGCTGGACGGTCAGCGTGGATGGGGACAGCTTCATCCACATCCGCTTCCTGGATATAGACATCGAGGACCTGTACGACTGCTACTATGACAAACTCAAGGTGAACATCCTTGTTTGCGGTTTGCAGAGGCATGTGTATTTGGTGCTGAAGGTAATGATTGAGATGCAGTTGGACCAATGTTTGCGTGCAGTGCTTAAGCTGTAGCCTACATGACCGACCAATGGGGGCACGGGGGAAGGCGGGACATAAGAGACAAACAACAAATCGTGAGGATTGAATCCTCTTTATTGGTCACATACATGAAGACATACAGTGAAACGTGTTCTCTGCATTTAACCCATCCTAGTATTAGGAGCAGTGGGCAGCTATTTGTACAGCGCCCGGGGAGCAGTTAGGGTTAGGGTCTTCCTCAAGGACACCTCGACAGTTTTTGCTAGGAGGAGCCGGGGATCGAACCAGCAACCTTCCGGTTGTGAGGCGACCGCTCTACCTCCTGAGCTAGACTGCCGCCCAAGAGATGTAATGTAAAGTATTGCGACTGGGATTCGGCAAAAGCCGAATCCCAGGTACATTTTAGCTGATTGAGAAATCCCGGACAGACGCATTTAGGTCCTGAAAAGAGGACATCTGGTCATCCTAGACAAAATGTTCATCGGTAACAGCTACGATGGATTGATCACCCAGATCTCACACACACACACACACACACACACACACACTGATGACATCACACAACATGTGTGTGTAATTGCCTTTTTGGAGTTTGTGTGCATAAGGAACAGAAGCAGCTATTTGGCTCATATCTCCATGTTCTCCCAGCTCTTACGTTCCATAGTATGTGAATCTTTACAGAAGGCTATATTAAGATAATACTATATTGATCCCAGACAGGAAGATATAAAATATACGTTTTGTTTACCTGCATTGTGTGCATTAATCGTATGCATTAATTGACAATTGTACAAAGTGTTATGGTATGTTTGTGTTGGGATTCCACTGGATCCCACTGTCACTGATTCAGTTCATTAAAAGTCATGTTTATTTTGTTGTACCACTTTCACAACACTGTGGAACCAGTTTCCCATGTGATTCATGCACTCCTGAACAACCTCAGGGGGTCATCCTCTGACTCTGTAACCCCCCCCCCCCCGACGGGCAGGTGTTCGACGGGCCTGACGTCCACAGCTACCCCATGGGGAGGTTCTGTGGGCGGGTGGCGCCCCCCCCCCTGGTCAGCACGGGCAGCACCCTCACCCTGGAGTTCCAGTCGGACGGGCTGGTCGGGGGCCGAGGCTTCCTGGTGGAGTGGACGGCCGTGCAGGACACGGGGCCGCTGCCCACCATCGCCCCAGGTCAGAGGTCGTTTGAATGCATGGATGGATGGTTAGGGATGACGATGGATGCATGGGTCAATGTACATTTTCAGATTTTCAGTTTTTTTCGTAATTGTATGTTGATGTGTACAAATGAAATAAATTGTGGATAATGAAAAAACATTTAAAGCACATTTGAATAAAAGACAAAAACATATTTTAGACGGGGAAGGGGAAGGTCAAGGGGAAGGTAGAGGTAAGGCATTTTGATCCATGCTTTGGGAATCGAACCCAGTACTTTTTTGGCTCAG
This sequence comes from Muraenolepis orangiensis, assembly GCA_027704905.1. Lineage (NCBI taxonomy): Eukaryota > Metazoa > Chordata > Actinopteri > Gadiformes > Muraenolepididae > Muraenolepis > Muraenolepis orangiensis. The sequence goes on from CM051020.1 coordinate 2,027,333, forward strand.
AGTCTAATCATTCCATTACACTATCCCTCAAAATCTCTCTCTCTCTCTCTCTCTCTCTCTCTCTCTCTCTCTCTCTCTCTCTCTCTCTCTCTCCTCTCTCTCTCTCTCTCTCTCTCTCTCTCTCTCTCTCTCTCTCTCTCTCTCTCTCTCTCTCTCTCCACCAGGGGCGTGCGGTGGCGTCCTGATGCCGGAGGACGCCCCTCAGTTCCTGTTCTCCCCCGGCTGGCCCTCCAACTACGGGCCGGACCTGGAGTGCACCTGGGTGATCCGCTCCCCGGACTCCACCGTGGAGCTCAACCTGCTGTCTCTGGACATGGAGGACTACTCCACCTGCTACTTCGACAGCCTGGTGGTCCGGGACGGTGAGGGGCTTTAGATGGACTGGTGGTCCATCGCCCTGCTCTCTCTCTGTACTCACGCTCTCCTTATTGATGGGGAGGAAGGTCGTCCCTGTGATGATTATAGAGCCTATAGAGATTATAGATGATAGGAGACAGTGAATAGAATGCAGTGGAAGGGGCTGTGGGGGAGAGCTATCACATCACATTACATTATATTACATTACATTACATTACATTACATTACATCACATCACATTAAATTACATTACATTACATCACATCACATTACATTACATTACATTACATTACATTACATCACATTACATTACATTACATTACATTACATTTATCCAAAGTGACTTACAGTAGTGTGTTTCAACAAAGGAAGGTAGGAGAACAACTCGTCAAAAGTGCATTTCATTCCTAACAAGTCTCTGAGAACTGAGCCAGTAATCAGGTAGAAGAACAATAAGTTTAGGTAAAAGTGGGGAGTTCATTCCACCACTAATCCCACCAGAGAGAGAGAGAGAGAGAGAGAGAGAGAGAGAGAGAGAGAGAGAGAGAGAGAGAGAGAGAGAGAGAGAGAGAGAGAGAGAGAGAGAGAGAGAGAGAGAGAGAGAGAGAGAGAGAGAGAGAGAGAGAGAGAGAGAGAGAGAGAGAGAGAGAGAGAGAGAGAGAGAGAGAGAGAGAGAGAGAGAGAGAGAGAGAGAGAGAGAGAGAGAGAGAGAGAGCTAGCTATCTTTGGAGCGGTACAAATGAGCCGTCTACATTATTCCATAACTGAGCCAGCGCTCAGGTCAAATAACTAATCTATCTGTTGTCCAATGCTTACCAGCCAGACATTCAACACCTGTGTTTATGTATGTGTATGTGTATGTGTTTATGTGTTTATGTGTATGTGTTTATGTGTGTGTATGTGTGTATGTGTTTATGTATGTGTATGTGTGTATGTGTGTTTGTGTATGTGTTTATGTATGTGTATGTGTGTATGTTTATGTGTATGTGTTTATGTGTGTTTATGTGTGTGTATGTGTATGTGTTTATGTGTGTGTATGTGTATGTGTTTATGTGTGTGTATGTGTGTATGTGTATGTGTTTATGTGTGTGTATGTGTATGTGTTTATGTGTGTATATGTGTGTATGTGTATGTGTTTATGTGTGTGTATGTGTTTATGTGTGTGTATGTGTGTATGTGTGTATGTGTTTATGTGTGTGTGTATGTGTGTGTATGTGTATGTGTTTATGTGTGTTTATGTGTGTGTATGTGTATGTGTTTATGTGTGTTTATGTGTGTGTATGTGTATGTGTTTATGTGTGTGTATGTGTTTATGTGTGTGTATGTGTATGTGTTTATGTGTGTGCATGTGTGTGTATGTGTATGTGTTTATGTGTGTGTATGTGTGTATGTGTATGTGTTTATGTGTGTGTATGTGTTTATGTGTGTGTATGTGTTTATGTGTGTATGTGTGTATGTGTGTATGTGTATGTGTGTATGTATGTGTTTATGTGTGTGTATGTGTGTATGTGTATGTGTTTATGTGTGTGTATGTGTTATGTGTGTGTATGTGTGTATGTGTGTATGTGTGTATGTGTATGTGTGTATGTATGTGTTTATGTGTGTGTATGTGTGTATGTGTATGTGTTTATGTGTGTGTATGTGTTTATGTGTGTGTATGTGTGTATGTGTGTATGTGTTTATGTGTGTGTATGTGTATGTGTGTATGTATGTGTTTATGTGTGTGTATGTGTATGTGTTTATGTGTGTGCATGTGTTTCTCTCCCCAGGTGAGAGCAGCCTGGCCCCCCTGCTGGCCAGTGTGTGTGGGCGGGAGCTCCCTGGACCCATCCACTCCACGGGCGACGCCATGTTCCTCCGCTTCACCTCCGACTCCAGCGTCGGTGGGCGGGGCTTCAACGCCTCCTACACCAGAGGTCCGCCTCCACCCTTTAGTTACTCCGACCAATCTAACTTTTGGGGTGGATTTTCCCCCATATTTTCCCAATGTATTTATTTGATACATATATGGTGGGAGGGTGAGAGAGAGAGAGAGAGAGAGAGAGAGAGAGAGAGAGAGAGAGAGAGAGAGAGAGAGAGAGAGAGAGAGAGAGAGAGAGAGAGAGAGAGAGAGAGAGAGAGAGAGAGAGAGAGAGAGAGAGAGAGAGAGAGAGAGAGAGAGAGAGAGAGACCCCCACTCCATAAGGAATAATATGAATAAATGCGCTAAGAAAACAAAACAATGAAACCAGAAAATATTGTTACCAACTATTTGGACCCCCCCCTGTGTTCAGAGGACAATGGAAGAATCCAAAAGAGAGGGTTAAAGCTCAGCTGAGTCAAACTGAATAGTCTCTGGCTAAATCCTATTTAGGATCCTAGGTTATGTATGTTGGGAGGTACCAAGTGTGGGTTGTAGGGGGGGGGGGCATCTGTGATGACAGGAAGCAGCAGGCCCAAGGCAGGTCCAGGTTAACACCAGGCTGTAAGGCCATACCCTCTTAGCTCTGGTGTGTAAAAGATACACTCTAGGACACATCATCAAGTGCACACACATTGAAATATAGAATTAGTATTTGTGTAACAGACATATTTCTAAACAAAGCCCACGTTAAATTTTCCTTTTTTGAGATAATAGCAATGTCATGTTTTTAAGACATGCTTGTCACAGAACAAGATCAGATCTAATATAATAATAATAATAATAATAATAATAATAATAATATAATCATAAATAAATAAAAAGTAACATTTTGCTAAAGGGAAAGTAAAAATTGCAAATAATAAATTGCAGCCCTGCATTAACGCAATAGTCTCAACTACCAGTGACTCTCTGTTTGATTATTTCGGGGCGATTTCTGTCAGGTAGTAAAACCCTTTCTAAGCCTGTTGATTTTGTTTGTCAGGTTGCGGGGGTCTCCTCCACGCTGACAGGGGGGTCCTCAGCAGCCCCCACTACCCTGACAACTACCTCCCAGGCCTGGACTGCAGCTGGCACCTCATGGTCACTCCGGGCTTCCGTATCTCCGTCACCTTCCAGACCCCCTTCCAGGTCCCGGGGTCGGGCACGCAGTGCAGCAGCGGGGACTATGTCGAGGTACAGACCCTAAGGCGGCAGTATAGGAGGTAGAGCGGTCGCCTCACAACCGGAAGGTTGCTGGTTCGATCCCCATGCTCCTCCTAGCAAAAACTGTGGCGGAGTCCTTGAGCAAGACCCCCTAACCCCACTGCTCCTGACATGCCGGCTGTCTCCTTGATGGCTGACTCCGCCCTCAGTGGTTGAATGTGTGAATGTGAGGCATGACTTGTAAAGCGCTTTGTATATGTCATTATGTGTATTAATATGTGATGCTGGTTAATATCAACGCTTTTCTTTGTCCGAAACAAGAGACTGAGATCGCCGTCTGTATAAAGTATAAAGTATAAAGTACATATATTATTCAGGTGACGCGGTGGCTTATAGATTCCATTCCGATTCTTGAGTGTTATTGATTGTCATAAAATACCTCTTCTCTCTTCTCTCTTCTCTCTTCTCTCCTCTCTCCTCCCCTTCTGCCCTTTGACCCCACCCAATGTTGCCTTTTATCATCCCTCCCTTGATGTGTCTTCATCATCATCCTCGCTACACCTTCATCTCCATCATCTCCCCATCCCCCCTTTCCTCTGTCCACTTCCGCCGACTCCATCTCTCACCTCTCTCTCTCTCTCTCTCTCTCTCTCTCTCTCTCTCTCTCTCTCTCTCTCTCTCTCTCTCTCTCTCTCTCTCTCTCTCTCCCTTTCTCTCTCTCTCTCTCTCTCTCTCTCTCTCTCTCTCTCTCTCTCTCTCTCTCTCTCTCTCTCTCTCTCTCTCTCTCTCTGCACACGTTTCTCCACCCCTCCTCCGCCCTCCTGCCCTTTCATCTCTGCTCTCTTTTTTTTAATCACCCCTATCCTCCTCCTCCTCCTCCTCCTCCTCCTCCTCCTCCTCCTCCTCCTCCTCCTCCTCCTCCTCCTCCCCTCCTCCTCCTCCTCCTCCTCCTCCTCCTCCTCCTCCTCCCAGCTGAGGAACGGTCCAGATGCCTCGGCTCCCTCCCTGGGGGGCCGTCTGTGTGGCAGCAGCCCCCCCCCCGTGGTGCAGACCACTGACAACCAGCTGCATGTGCACTTCGTGACGGACACGTCCGTCCAGGCCGGGGGCTTCAAGCTGACCTTCGAGGCTCACAGCCTGGGTAACGAGGACCACACTCCTCCCTCACACACCCCCTTTAGGCTCCTTTAGGGTAAAACCCTAAAATAATTTAGTGTAAATGAGGTTAAAACGTTTCGTAACAACGATGGAAGGGTTTTTTTCCTCAAAAGGTGTCAACAAACCATGCTTTGTGTGGGAGTGCCGACATGCTCCTTTGTCTAATCCATCACTACCTCTTTTTGAAATTTGAAATGTGTTTGAGTTTACCGAGGGATGAGTGACATACTGTTGGTGCAGGTTGTTCCTCACTTCCAATGATTTTCCGCTCATGATAAAATGAATAATAAGAGGAAATAGAGACTATACATCAAATTAGCAACACATATGAGGAATACACTAAGGCAATAAAGGCTGTAGCAACAGGCAATAGGACAAAAATATTCATATACTGTATGTGCACAGAATGTACATCTGACGTAAGCAGTGATGCGGTGGGTGTCTAAGTCCGGTGGTCTGACCCCTGACCCCTGACTCTGTGTGTTGTGTGTGTTAGCGTGCGGTGGGTTCATCCATCTCAACCATAACGACCCCCCCGGGTACATCACCTCGCCCAACTACCCCCAGAACTACCCTCAGAACATCGACTGCATCTGGGTCATCACCGCCCCCAACGGGGAGTCTGTGCAGGTGGACTTCGAGGGCGACTTCTACATTGAGACAACGTCCAGGTAAAGGGTCAGGAGGTGACCTGGAGACCTGACTGACCTACGACCTCCGCTTGATGTCCTGTGAATCTCCCCCCGCTGGCTGTGTTTGACCTCATGTGTTGTTCTGTTACATTACATTACACTCATTATGACTTCAGACGCTCTGGTCCAATGCCACTTACAATAAGGTCATTCAGCATAGGAAGACAGGAGAACTACTAGTCACCAGAAGTGAATTTCCTTCCTAACAAGCCATAATTCTATAAAACATATACAGAACATACATATTCACATATATAACAACATCATATATAATACATTACATTACAATAGGTTCATTCAACAGGTAGGCAACATAACTACTATTCACCAGATGTGCATTTCCTTCCTAACTAGCCATAATAATTGATACATACATATACACATATATAATAACATCGTAGCAGATGACGCTGCTTGAGGCTCCTCACGAAGACCAGGACTCAGGGGGATGAGGAATCCGGTTTATTGCAGGATTTGAATCCTGGAGAACAGAGCAGATGGAACATGCTAGAGCTCTTCCTCTAGTGTGTCATGGATCATGTCTGAACGGCATTCTAAACACAAGATGGTCACGTACCTGGAAAAGGGGCGGGACCCACGAGAGGAGAGGGAGGGGCTTATAATAGAGGGATTTCTCTCACACGTTTTGGGTATTGTTATATTCTTTATTTATCCTCCTCGTCATGGTTGTTGTGGTTGCTGTTCTGATCATGTTGTCATTATCCCTGTTAACCTGAACGTACACAGCTCATCAAGTCAGGTAACTTTGTAAAAATTGGACACAATCCGGCAATACAATCCAGGACCTCCTCCAAGTCTACGAGCTCACGCTAGCATCTTCCCCTCTCCTCCCCCAGCTGTCTCCATGACTACCTGGAGGTGAGGGATGGCGCCACGTCGGACGCCGTCTCCATGGGCCGGTTGTGTGGCCCCACGCGGCCCTCCACCCAGTGGTCCACGGGGTCCGCCCTGCTCCTGAGGTTCCGCACCGACACCAGCGTCACCCACCTGGGTTTCAGGGCCAAGTACTCTATAGGTGAGGAGGGGGCCATGTGTCTACTACACACATGTTGAACACACACGCACACAAGCACACGTGGACACACGCGGACACACACGCACACACTCACACACACATGCACACACATGCGCACACATACACACACACACACACACAAACACATGCACACACACACAAACACACACATGCACACAGACACACACTGAAGTACATACTTGCAAACAGATGCACACAAAATAACACAAAAAAGCTCAAAATTGTAATTAAAATAATGTAGTTTGTAGTTTGAGATATCAAATATATACTGTACATTATAAGATAATAATTTGATATTATTTACAGAAGGTATAATTGTGTTATGAACAGTAAAAACTTATTCTGTATCCCCGTTCCGTCGGTCAGCGGTGTGCGGTGGAACCTCCACCGGCCAGAGCGGCGTGATCAAGAGCCCCAACTACCCAGGGGCCAACTACCCTGACGGCTCCGCCTGCGAGTGGTTCCTGGAGGGCCCCACGGGGCACTACCTCACCATCAACTACGGGGCCTTTGACCTGCAGAGCAGCCCCGACTGCTCCAAGGACTATGTGGAGGTCCGGGAGTACAACGCCACAGGTACACCACCTCCACCACCACCTCCACCACCACCACCACCACCACCACCAATGTGTGTGTCTCTCTGTGGTCCTCTCCAGGCCGGCTTCTGGGTCGTCACTGTGGGAGCAGCATCCCAGCCTCCATGGACACGGGGGACAGCTTCGCCTTCGTTAGATTCGTCAGCGACGGCAGTGTGGGCGCGCCCGGCTTCAGTCTGTATTTCCAGGCCAGCGTGGAAGGTACGGCCAGTTGTCATTTTGTTCAGGTCAGAGGTCATATATACAAATCACTAGTAAGCCACGATACCTCACCGTGCGTGTATGTCATCCAAATGAGAAAGAGCTTTATTGCTGTTAGTAAGTTTGCACACACAAGGACTTTATTTTGTCATATATGATACGGTGAAGAAAAGGATGTACAACACATAAAAGGATAAACAAAGCACAATATCAAGATTCAAGATTTTTATTTGCCATATGCACAATCAAAATTACACAAAAAAGCACAATAAAGTGACTCATGATATGTACATGTTTTAAATTGAATTGTGCAAAAAGCATTTAAAAAGCATTTTTAAAGTGCCATTTTATAGTGCAGCAGCATCATGAATACAGTGCAGTCCAGTGCAGAACAGAGCAGTAACTGGAATGAGTCCAGAAAGTCAAATCAAGAAACCAATGCATTTCACAATATAGAAACGTGTGTGCAAACGACAGCGTTGGCACTTGGCATTGGCCGAGGAAGTGAATGTCTGTTGTCTTGGCTCCGTCCCTTAGTGTGTGGAGGGGAGCTGAACGACCCCTCGGGGACCATCTCCTCGCCCAACTACCCCAACCTCTACCCCCACAGTCGTCTCTGTCGCTGGGAGGTCATCGTCCAAGCGGGCCGGCGGATCACCCTCACCATCAACGACCTGAGGCTGGAAGGCTCTGGGACCTCCTGTAGCTTTGACTACGTAGAGGTACCTGACACCACACACACTCTGGATGAGGAGGACGAGGACGATGGTGATGGTGATGATGATGATGATGATGATGATGATGATGATGATGATGATGATGGTGATGATGATGATGATGATGATGATGATGATGATGATGATGATGGTGATGATGATGATGATGATGATGATGATGGTGATGATGATGATGATGGTGATGATGATGATGATGATGATGATGGTGATGATGATGATGGTGATGATGATGGTGGTGATGATGATGATGATGATGATGGTGATGGTGATGATGATGATGATGATGGTGATGATGATGATGATGATGATGATGATGGTGATGATGATGATGATGATGATGTGATGAGATGATGGTGATGATGGTGATGGTGATGATGGTGATGATGGTGATGATGATGATGATGATGATGATGGTGATGGTGAGATGGTGATGATGATGATGATGATGATGATGGTGATGATGATGGTGATGATGATGATGATGATGGTGATGATGTGATGATGATGATGATGGTGATGATGATGGTGATGAGATGATGATGATGTGATGATGTGATGGTGATGATGGTGATGATGATGGTGATGATGATGGTGATGATGGGATGATGATGATGAGATGATGATGATGGTGATGTGATGGTGATGTGATGATGGTGATGATGGTGATGATGATGATGATGATGATGATGATGGGATGATGATGATGGTGATGATGATGATGGTGATGATGATGATGATGATGATGATGATGTGATGGTTGATTGATTGATGATGATGATGATGATTGATGATGATATGATGATGATGGTGATGATGATGATGATGATGATGATGATGGTGATGATGAGGATGGTGATGATGATGATGATGATTGGTGATGAGGATGGTGATGAGGATGATGATGATGATGATGGTGATGATGATGATGTGATGGTGATGATGATGTGATGATGATGATGATGATGATGTGATGATTGAGCAAATCTCCATAGTGTGGCGGTTCCGCCCCCTGCCATAGGGGACACATAGGCTATATGGAATCCATATGGAGTAGACCACTCATGCTGTGATTATTCGAACGTAGTCACTGTTTTCTCCGATATAGTGCCGGGTGAGCTGTTTCTAGGTTATTTGTCGTGATTTGTCTGAACTTGAATGAATTAGCACTATAGCAAACGTGCACAACAATCATTATTACCAACTTTTGATCAAATAGTGGCTTTCAACTTCAAAACTTCAACGTCTTCCGTTATCTTCATTCTTCAACATGACGATGATGATGATTTTGGCAGCAATGGGAACAGTTAGACCTAAAACCCAAAAAACAATTGTCTCTTTCTTCCTCTTTCCCTTCCTGTTTCTCTTCCTCTTCCTGTTCCTCTTCCCCTTCCTGTTCCTCTTCCCCTTCCTGTTCCCCTTCCTGTTCCTCTTCCCCTTCCTGTTCCTCTTCCCCTTCCTGTTCCTCTTCCCCTTCCTGTTCCTCTTCCTCTTCCCCTTCCCCTTCCTGTTCCTCTTCCCCTTCCCCTTCCTCTTCCCCTTCCTGTTCCTCTTCCTGTTCCTCTTCCCCTTCCTGTTCCTCTTCCCCTTCCTGTTCCCCTTCCTGTTCCTGTTCCCCTTCCTGTTCCTCTTCCCCTTCCTGTTCCTCTTCCCCTTCCTGTTCCCCTTCCTGTTCCTCTTCCCCTTCCTCTTCCCCTTCCTGTTCCTCTTCCCCTTCCTGTTCCCCTTCCTGTTCCTCTTCCCCTTCCTGTTCCTGTTCCTCTTCCTGTTCCTGTTCCTCTTCCTCTTCCTCTTCCTCTTCCCCTTCCTGTTCCTGTTCCTCTTCCCCTTCCTGTTTCTCTTCCTCTTCCTGTTCCTCTTCCCCTTCCTGTTCCTCTTCCCCTTCCTGTTCCCCTTCCTGTTCCTCTTCCCCTTCCTGTTCCTCTTCCCCTTTCTGTTCCTCTTCCCCTTCCTGTTCCCCTTCCTGTTCCTCTTCCCTTCCTGTTCCTCTTCCTCTTCCTGTTCCTCTTCCCCTTCCCCCACCCGAGGTGGTTAATGGTCTGGCACCGGACTCGCCCCGACTGAACCTCTTCTGCGGCTCGGTGCCGGTGGGCACCCAGGTCCGGTCCTCCGGGAACACCATGGCTCTGGTGTTCCGCACCGACGCCTCCGTCTCCAACGGAGGTTTCACCGCCTCCTACGCCTCCAGCGAGGCTGCAGGTCAGACAGGGTCCACAGCCTGGGAGGGGTGGGCAGGGAAAGGGGTTGGGGGTTTAGGGGATAGGGGATAGGGGTTAGGGGTTAGGGGTTGGGGGTTTAGGGGATTGGGGGGTTAGGGGTTGGGGGTTTAGGGGGTTGGGGGTTTAGGGGTTGGGGGTTTAGGGGATTGGGGGTTGGGGATTTAGGGGGTTAGGGGGTTGGGGGTTTTGGGGGTTTAGGGGATTGGGGGTTAGGGGTTTAGGGGTTGGGGGTTTAGGGGATTGGGGGTTAGGGGTTTAGGGGATTGGGGGTTAGGGGTTAGGGGTTGGGGGTTTAGAGTTAGTTAACAGTTAATTAACAGTTAACAAATAGTCTAGTAATACTTTACTAATGCCGTTCACATCTTATTCAGTTGTACATTTATTTTAAAAGGGGTTAGTGTTAACCCTAACTACCCCTTACCCCCATGCTAATGCCATTAACTAATGTGTATTAATGGTTAATTCATGTTTATTAACATTCAGTATGCGGTGGCGTCCTGAACAACCCTGACGGGGGGAACTTCACGTCGCCGGGCTACCTGGTGTCCAACTACAGCAACAACCTGAACTGCGAGTGGCTGATCCAGAACCCGCAGCACGTCAACTCCTCCATCGTGCTGCTCATCCAAGACCTCCACCTGGAGCTCCACCCGACCTGTGAATCAGACTACCTGCAGCTCCGCCTGGGTGAGCACTAACCCTAACCCCGAGGAGGGGAACACTAACCCTAACCCCGAGGAGGGGAACACTAACCCTAACCCGAGGAGGGGAACACTAACCCTAACCCTGAGGAGGGGAACACTAACCCTAACCCCGAGGAGGGGAACACTAACCCTAACCCCGAGGAGGGGAACTGATCAGCTCTTGTCTGTTGGCTTCACTGTTACTGTAGCTCATGTTTGGTTCTTAATTGTTCTATCATGTAATATTGTACTTTTGGAAATGTGAAGGAAATTTGATATATATATATATATATAATATATCATGTTATTATATATGTGAATATGTATGTATATATTATATTATTTTACAGCTTGTTAGAAAGGAAATGCACTTATGACTTCTGGTGACGAGTAGTTCTCTTGCCTACCTACAGTATGTTGAATGACCTAATTGTAAATCGCTTCGGACAAAAGCGTCTGCTAAATCTAATCTAATCTACATCTAATCTAAATGACTGAAATGTATATTGAGTGCCACCATGCGTATCAGACAGACGGCAGGCAGGACAAATGGGAAAAAGGCACCCACACATCTCAAGGCAGCGCAACATGAGGGGAGATCAGCACATACACATAATGTAAACGCCATCGTCTTCATCAACAGTGTCAGTCAACCACAATATTCATTCAAATGCTTTGCATTTCAGGAAGTCAACAGGAAGACTTCCTGAATTTCTCTGAAGAACACAGGGGCATAACAAGCTCTCAGAGCGCTGACCACAGGAGGATTCATTAATTCATTTAGATTACAGTCACTGCTCTGTACTGATGCTGCTGTTGCACTACTGGCACTTTAACATGCTTTTTAAATATGTTTTGCACAAATCAACACATCTTTTTATTGTTCTTTGTATTGTGTACAGTATTTTTTAAGTATAGTGTTTTAGAAAATACTGCTGGAGGGCACTTGTTCCATATGGCAAATACTCTCTCTCTCTCTCTCTCTCTCTCTCTCTCTCTCTCTCTCTCTCTCTCTCTCTCTCTCTCTCTCTCCCCTCCCTCCACCCATCTCTCCTCTGCCCCTCGTGTTCAATCTTTTTATAATTGTTTTAATAAAGTGAGGTGATATGAAGCCTCCAGTCTGTGGTCCTTCTCTGAGGAATTAGAAGGTTCTTCTAACTGTTGTTCCCCCTCCAGGGAACTACGACGGGGAGCTGCTGGCCAAGTTCTGCGGTCAGACCACGCCCTTGCTGCCCATCGTGGTCTTCACCCCCGAGCTGTGGGTCCACTTCCAGACCGACCCGTCCGAGGGAGACCTGGGCTTCAAGGCCAAGTACATGTTCTCTGGTCAGTGCCCGAATAACGAACTATACTCTGAACTATACTACTGATTTAACATAGAAGCACTTATATTGTTCGATTTTATTTATTTTGATTTGTTTTATTTAGAAAAAAAAATCAAATAATGATAATCTGAATATTAATAATAATAATAATAATAGTATATTATTAATAATAATAATATATTATAAATAAATAAATAAATATAGAAAATGAAATGAATAGTTTTTTTTGGGTTGGATATATATATACATATATATATATATATATATATATATAATTTTTTTATTAATTATTATTATTACTATTTTTTGTCAGTTTTTGCCCATAGTTCCTCTCTCTGTTCTATCACTCTCATTATTCATAGTTATTGTTCCATCTCTGGTCAGATTGTCATATTGTTCCATCTCTGGTCAGATTGTCATATTGTTCCATCTCTGGTCAGATTGTCATATTGTTCCATCTCTGGTCAGATTGTCATATTGTTCCATCTCTGGTCAGATTGTCATATTGTTCCATCTCTGGTCAGATTGTCATATTGTTCCATCTCTGGTCAGATTGTCATATTGTTCCATCTCTGGTCAGATTGCGGGGGGTGGCAGACAGGAGAGGGGGGTGTTGTCTCCAGTCCTAACTACCCTGACATCTACCCGGGCCCCAGCCGTTGTGCCTGGCTCCTGGAGGCCCCGGCCGGGCACACCATCACCGTGAGTCGGCTGGAGCCCAGCGTTATATCTTATAGCGTTATATCTTATAGTGTTATATCTTATAGCGTTATATCTTATAGTGTTATATCTTATAGCGTTATATCTTATAGCGTTATATCTTATATCTTATAGTGTTATATCTTATAGCGTTATATCTTATAGCGTTATATCTTATAGCGTTATATCTTATAGTGTTATATCTTATAGTGTTATATCTTATAGCGTTATATCTTATAGCGTTATATCTTATAGTGTTATATCTTATAGCGTTATATCTTATAGCGTTATATCTTATAGCGTTATATCTTATAGTGTTATATCTTATAGTGTTATATCTTATAGCGTTATATCTTATAGCGTTATATCTTATAGCGTTATATCTTATAGCGTTATATCTTATAGCGTTATATCTTATAGTGTTATATCTTATAGCGTTATATCTTATAGCGTTATATCTTATAGTGTTATATCTTATAGCGTTATATCTTATAGCGTTATATCTTATAGTGTTATATCTTATAGTGTTATATCTTATAGCGTTATATCTTATAGCGTTATATCTTATAGTGTTATATCTTATAGTGTTATATCTTATAGTGTTATATCTTATAGCGTTATATCTTATAGTGTTATATCTTATAGCGTTATATCTTATAGTGTTATATCTTATAGTGTTATATCTTATAGCGTTATATCTTATAGCGTTATATCTTATAGTGTTATATCTTATAGCGTTATATCTTATAGCGTTATATCTTATAGTGTTATATCTTATAGCGTTATATCACGTCTTAACGGTCAAATACACTCTCTAGAGTTCAGGAGACATGAAGATGATGTTGTCCTTGTGATATTGTGTTTGTTTTACACGCTAGGCTGTGTGTGTGTGTGTGTGTGTGTGTGTGTGTGTGTGTGTGTGTGTGTGTGTGTGTGTGTGTGTGTGTTCTTCAGCTCACTCGTCCTGATCCAGTGAATCAGTGAATTCAGCTGTTTTCATAATTCATAACTTATAATATTTAACCTTTCTGGCCCAAATACCTTTGAACCAATACCTTTGGCTTGTCGAAACATTTCAGCAGCAGACGCTTTTATCTAAAGCGACTCACAAGTGAAGATGAGAAACATCAAAACATCCTATCAAAATGGAGGAGCCACACAGCCTAGTTTACACAACTGGAAAGAGTGCAGAGTAGCCATAGCAATCACCAATAAAGCCTTAGTCATTATTATATGAATGACTATTTATTGTTCATGCTACCAAGCAAACTGTTGCTGTTCCACATGTCCAATGCGTGGCGGTCTGTCCTGCGTCCTGCAGCTGACCTTCAGCTACTTCAACCTGGAGTCCCACAGCATGTGCCAGTGGGACTCTCTGACCATCTTCAACGGGGGTTCCCCCGGCTCGCCGGTCATCGGGCAGTACTGCGGCACCAGCACCCCGCTCTCCATCCAGTCGGGCTCCAACAAGCTGGCCGTGGTGTTCCTGGCCGACCACAGCGTGTCCAGAGGAGGGTTCCTGGCCTCCTGGACCTCCGACTCCTCAGGTTGAGATGAGAGACGGGACTTGAATCGACCACCATATTGTTTTACTCAGGGCTAACGGTGGTGTTTTAAAGCAGCTCAGGCGGCACGATCTAATTATCTTTGATAGTTCTCAGCCTCACTTAAGGGACACAAGCCTCACCTCACTTTGGATAACATGATGTAATTACGGGAAAGGAGAAGGGAGGGAGGGAGGGAAGGAATAATGAGGGAGAGAAGGATAGTGAGGGAAGGAGTAGTGAGGGGGGAGGGAGGGGGGAGGGAGAGAAGGAGGGAGAGAGAGTGGGAGGGAGGAAGCAAAGGAGGGAAAGAAGGAATAATGAGGGAGAGAAGGAATAGTGATGGAGAGAGAGAGGGAGGGAGGGAAGGAGTAGTGAAGGGGGAGGGAGGGGGAGGGAGAGAAGGAGTAGTGAGGGAGGGGGGGAGGAAGGGAGAAGGAGTAGGAAGGGAGGGAGAGAGAGAGGGAAGGAAGGAAGGAGAATGAGGAGGGAGAGAGGGGGAGGGAGGGAGAAAAGGAGTAAGGAGGGAGGGGCTAATCAAGGAAGTTAATGATGTGTAATATAATTGTGGCCATGAAACATTAAGTCAGAGATGTGCTTTTCGTTGCACACACACACACTCACACACTCACACACACACACACACACGCACACGCACACGCACACACACACACACACAAACACACGCACACGCACACGCACACACACGCACACGCACACACACACACACACACACACACTACACTTCAGGATCCACCTGAGAGTGAGATGTGCGATCTGAGGTGATAAAGGGGTGAAGACAACCTAATAGGATAACCACAACATGGTCCTGGTCCCCGCTGTCTCCAGGCTGTGGCGGGGTGATCCACGCCGACGCCGGTACCATCCGCTCCCCCGGGTACCCCCAGGACTACCCCGCCAACGCAGAGTGCTCCTGGCGGCTGGTGACCCACGAGGGGAACCACCTGGAGATGAGCTTCAACGGAGACTTCCAGATCCCCGACGCCACCGGGGGCTGTCAGAGCAGCTACCTTAAGGTATGGACGGGGGGGGGGGAGTGAGGGAGGGAGGGAGGGAGGGAGTAGTGAGGGGGGAGGGAGGGAGAGAAGGAGTAGTGAGGGAGGGAGTAGTGAGGGAGGGAGAGAAGGAGTAGTGAGGGAGGGAGGGAGAGAAGGAGTGGGGAGGGAGGGAGAGAAGGAGTAGTGAGGGAGGGAGGGAGAGAAGGAGTAGTGAGGGAGGGAGGGAGGGAGGGAGAGAAGGAGTAGTGAGGGAGGGAGGGAGTAGTGAGGGAGGGAGGGAGGGAGGGAGAGAGGAGTAGTGAGGGAGGGAGGGAGAGAAGGAGGGGAGGGAGGGAGAGAAGGAGTAGTGAGGGAGGGAGAGAGGAGTAGTGAGGAGGGAAGGAGTAGTGAGGGAGGGAGGGAGAGAAGGAGTGGGGAGGGAGGGAGAGAAGGAGTAGTGAGGGAGGGAGAGAGGAGTGAGGGAGGGAGGGAGAAGGAGTGGGGAGGGAGGGAGAGAAGGAGTAGTGAGGGAGGGAGGGAGAGAAGGAGTGGGGAGGGAGGGAGAGAAGGAGTAGTGAGGGAGGGAGGGAGAGAAGGAGTAGTGAGGGAGGGAGGGAGGGAGAGAAGGAGTAGTGAGGGAGGGAGGGAGTAGTGAGGGAGGGAGGGAGGGAGGGAGGGAAGGAGTAGTGAGGGAGGGGTGGAGGGAAGGGAGTACTAAGGGATGAATGGAGGGAGTGGTGAGGGAGGGGGGAGGGGGAGGAGTGGTGAGGGGGGAGAGAAGGAGTAGGGAGAGAGGGGGAGAAGGAGTAGGGAGGGGGAGAGAGAAGGAGTGGGGAGGGAGGGAGAGACGGAGTAGGGAGGGAGGGAGAGACGGAGTAGGGAGGGAGAGACGGAGTAGGGAGAGAGAGAGAAGGAGTGGGGAGGGAGGGAGAGACGGAGTAGGGAGGGAGAGGGAGAAGGAGTAGGGAGGGAGGGAGAGACGGAGTAGGGAGGGAGAGAGAGACGGAGTAGGGAGGAGGGAGAGAGGAGTAGGGAGGAGAGGGAGAAGGAGTAGGGAGGAGAGAGACGGAGTAGGGAGGGAGGGAGAGACGGAGTAGGGAGGGAGAGGGAGAAGGAGTAGGGAGGGAGAGACGGAGTAGGGAGGGAGGGAGAGACGGAGTAGGGAGGGAGAGGGAGAAGGAGTACGTGGTATGTGGAAGTCAGATGTGAACACAGAGAACAACACAGAGAACATCAATGAAGTCAGGATTATCTATCAGGGACTACTACAAGGCCTT
>CM051020.1:2046418-2051418 GCA_027704905.1 Muraenolepis orangiensis
AGACCAGGGTGATGAGGAAATTTATTGTAGAGTTTTGAGTCCTGGAGAACAGAGCAGATGGAACATGCTAGAGCTCTTCCTCTAGTGTGTGTGGTGGAGGCTGTTTAACCTGTGAGCCTTGATTACCAAGGACCCACAGGTGTGCATTCTCACCAGCCGTAGAGGAATGAGTCTGACTGGAGCCAGGTGAGGCTGCTTCAACCAGCCACTAACCACACACACATTCTATCGTTGGCAGACGTATTCTGGTAGCATAAACAAGCAAAACTGTAGAGGTTCATTCAAATGGAAGTATGATGAAAATGAATGAGGAAACAGTTACAGATTAGTAAGAAGTTATGAATCAACGGTGGAAGCCTGAGTCTGTTCCTCACACACCACCAGGGCAAAGGTCACCAGGTCTCCGTGTGCTTCTTGTCTTCTCCCCAGCCCACTCCACCTGCACGTACGACGGGCTGAAGATCTACCGAGGCGTGGCCCCCACCCAAGCCCCCCTGGCCACCCTCTGTGGAAGCACCGTCCCGGGCCCCTTCTCCACCTTCGGCCCCATGCTCCTCAACTTCTACTCGGACTCCGTCATCTCGGACACCGGCTTCATGGCCGAGTACAGAGCCATATGTGAGTGACGCGTGTGTGTGGTGACAGTATGGGTGCCTTTCCTGGAAACCCCAACAGGCCCTCTCAGATAGACAGAGAGAGAGCTAATCAAGACCTTCATCGTATAGGTCAAAGAGAGAAATAGAGGGAGAGAAGGAGTAGGGAGGGAAGGAGGCGAGGGAGGGAGATGAAGGAGTAGGGAGGGAGGGAAGGAGAGAAGGAGTTGAAAGGAAGAGAATGAGTAGGGATGGAGGGAGGGAGGGATAGAAGGAGACGGGAGGGAAGGAGAGAAAGAGTAGGGAAGGAGGGAGGGAGGGATAGGGAGGGAGGGAGGGAAGGAGAGAAGGAGTAGGGAGGGAGGGAGGGAGGGATAGAAGGAGTTGGGAGGGAGGGAGAGAAAGAGTAGGGAAGGAGTAGGGAGGGAGGGAGGGAGGGAGGGATAGAAGGAGTCGGGAGGGAGGGAAGGAGGGAGAGACGGAGTAGGGAGGGAGTGTCCTTGTGTCATTGATCTCTAATGAATAGACAGTTCACTAACGGGCCGGTAAACAGCCCCCACCCAGGCGGTCGGGGGCTGTTTACCGGCCCCCGTGCGGGGAAGCGACAGCAGGCCCGGGTCAGCGGGGGGAATGGGAGGGATGGGAGGAATGCGAGGAATGGGAGGACACAGCTCTTTTTCAACAAAGAGAGGGGATTTGACAGAAGCCAGGACGGGATGGACCAAAGACAAATGAGGACACCAGAGAGAAAGCCAAACTGTGACCCGGGGAAACCGTAGCCAACATCATAACAAGCTGGGAACAAAACATGACCCCCCCTCCTCCCCCTCCTCCCCCTCCTCCCCCTCACCCTCCTCCTCCTCCTCCTCCTCCTCCCCCTCCCCCCCTCCCCCTCCCCCTCCCCCTCCTCCCCCTCCTCCCCCTCCCCTTCCTCCCCCTCCTCCTCCTCCTCCTCCCCCTCCCCCTCCTCCTCCTCCTCCTCCCCCTCCCCCTCCTCCTCCTCCTCCTCCCCCTCACCCTCCTCCTCCTCCTCCTCCTCCTCCTCCTCCTCCCCCTCCCCCCCCTCCCTTATTCCCACCACAAAAATAACCCCAGGAAGACAGGTGATAAATGAAGCTCAAACGTTGATAACAGTCACATGATAACACCTACATTCCATAGAAACTAAAATTAATGATGAATACAATGACAATACAATAATTTCACGCACACACACACGCACACACGCACGCACGCAGGCACGCACACACACAAAGAAACGTGCACATTCAATAGCACCCATTTGTGTGTGATTAAGTGTGTTGTAGCGCTCACCTTAACAAGTGTTCTCACCCTGGAGTGTTGTCAGGTGAACCCATCGTTCAGAATGACAGGCAGGTGGGACCCAGTGATGCAGGCTCTGATTATCACTCATGCTTTTGTGTTGCTTTTAACACCTCTCCTCACATCGGTGTCCCTGTCTCATATTCTTTCACAAATTGTGAAAGAATATATTTCAAATGTTGTAATGTGACTTTTTAAACCATTTATATGTTCTGTGTGTGTCTGTGTGTGTGCACATCTGTCTGTGTGTGCGTATGCGTGCCTGCGTGTGTGTGTGTGCACGTCTGCCTGCGTGTGCGTGTGTGTGTGCCTGCATGCATGCATGTGTGTGTGTGCATGTGTGCGTGCGTGTGTGTGTGTGCGCGTGTGTGCATGTGTGTGTGTCGTTCCACAGCATGTGGAGGTTTCTTCAACAGCACTTCAGGCACGGTGAGCAGCCCAGCTCTCTCCCAGATCAACTACCATCACAACATCAACTGCTCCTACCGCCTCATGGTCCGCAGTGACAGGGTCATCGACCTCAAGTACGCCGCCTGTACAGCCTGGTCCACAGCTCTCACACATCCTATACAAATGATATCAAACATTCTGTAATTAATACAGAAGAGGCAACGGCAAATCTAAACAGTAACTAGTATATCAAATTCAACTTATTACAAGATATCCAAAAGATATCCAAAAGATATCCAAAAGATATCCAAAAGATATCGCATCATTTATATTTAGCCTTGCCAGGCCCCCTCTCTGTCATAACTCTGGGTGTGAGTGAGAGAGTGATTGAGTGAGTGAGTGAGTGTGTGTGTTAGTGAGTGAGTGAGCCTCAGACAACATGCACACGCCCCTGCCTGCCGCTTCCTCCCCAGGTTCAACACCTTCCACCTGGAGGCCTCCTCCAGCTGTCGCTATGACTACGTGTCGGTGTACGACGGAGGCAGCACGGCGGCGCCCCTGCTGGGCAAGTTCTGCGGCGCGGCCATCCCCCCCGACCTGCGCTCCGCCACCAACCAGCTGTTCCTCCTCTTCGTCACCGACCAGACCGTCAGCGCCGTCGGCTGGCGGGCCACCTACTCCCAGACTCTGGGTGAGAGGGGGGAGACTTACTGAATGTACTGTACTGTCATTTAGCATTTTTATATCACACTTTCTTTGTATGTGTGGTTATGATTTATTATTTATAACCAGGGCTTGACATCAACTGTTTGGCTCACCAGCCCCTGTGGCCAGTGGTCACTGGCCACTCAGCGTTTTCACCAGAGGTGAAAGGTCAGGGTTAGGAATGAGGGATTGCAACCCTCTCCTCTAACAGACTCTTCTCTATCCTGTTCAGTTTTTAACCGGTTGTGCCAATAATCAATAACATGCTTTTTGAAATCCAACAATCAATGTACAACATGAGGTTTTAGTTAGATCATACCCTAGCCCCTCACGACCTAATATCCTACTACTATCCTACTAAACTATACTACTATACTACTTTACTACTATCCTACTAAACTATACTACTATACTACTTTACTACTATCCTACTAAACTATACTACTATAGTACTATACTACTTAACTAAACAACTAAAGTACTATACTACTAAACTATACTACTATACTACTTTACTACTATCCTACTAAACTATACTACTATACTACTTAACTAAACAACTAAAGTACTATACTACTAAACTATACTACTATACTACTTAACTAAACAACTAAAGTACTATACTACTAAACTATACTACTATACTACTCAACTATACTACTATACAACTTAACAAAACAACTAAACTACTATACTACTAAACTATACTGCTATACTACTAAACTATACTACTTTACTACTAAACTATACTACTCTACTACTAAACTGTACTACCCTACTACTAAACTATTCTGCTATACTACTAAACTATACTACTTTACTACTAAACTATACTACTAACATGAGTTTTTTTATAAACATCACCTCGCTATATTTTTTATATACCCTAGCCACCACCTGATACTACTACCAAACTACTATACTACTAAACTATACTACTAAACTATACTACTATACTACTATACTATACTACTATACTACTAAACTATACTACTAAACTATACTACTATACTACTATACCAAACTACTATACTACTAAACTATACTACTAAACTATACTACTATACTACTATACCAAACTACTATACTACTAAACTATACTACTAAACTATACTACTATACTACTATACCAAACTACTATACTACTAAACTATACTACTAAACTATACTACTATACTACTATACCAAACTACTACTAAACTATACTACTAAACTATACTACTATACTACTATACTATACTACTATACTACTAAACTATACTACTAAACTATACTACTATACTACTATACTATACTACTAAACTATACTACTATACTACTATACTACTAAACTATACTACTAAACTATACTACTATACTACTATACTACTAAACTATACTACTAAACTATACTACTATACTACTATACCAAACTACTATACTACTAAACTATACTACTAAACTATACTACTATACTACTATACTATACTACTATACTACTAAACTATACTACTAAACTATACTACTATCCTACTATACTACTATACTATACTACTAAACTATACTACTATACTACTAAACTATACTACTAAACTATACTACTATACTACTATACTATACTACTAAACTATACTACTATACTACTATACTTCTAAACTATACTACTAAACTATACTACTATACTATACTACTATACTACTAAACTATACTACTAAACTATACTACTATACTACTATACTATACTACTAAACTATACTATTAAACTATACTTCTAACATGAGGATTTTAGTGAGATCATACTCTAGCCACTCATGACCTGATACTACTATACCACTAAACTATAATACTATACTGCTATACTCCTAAACTATACTGCTATACTGCTATACTACTAAACTATACTACTATACTGCTATACTACTGAACTATACTACTTAAATACTAAACTATACTACTATACTGCTATACTCCTAAACTATACTGCTATACTGCTATACTACTAAACTATAC
>CM051020.1:2053918-2058918 GCA_027704905.1 Muraenolepis orangiensis
GTGTGTGTGTGTGTGTGTGTGTGTGTGTGTGTGTGTGTGTGTGTGTGTGTGTGTGTGTGTGTGTGTGTGTGTGTGTGTGTGTGTGTGTGTGTGTGTGTGTGTGTGTGTGTGTGAGAGAGACAGGGGGACGATATTACCACACAACATTAAATGCTAAAAATAGCCACTTAGACCAGGTATTAGGCAATATGCCGTATATATAATTAATTTGTTATTGCATTTTTGAACAGCCCAAATCAGAGGCGTCATTGTAGCAGACTATCCTACAGTCTAGTGTACTACCCGTGCCCTAGGACATAGAGGGAGCCGACCCAGGAGGAGGGTTTGTCCTAAGACCACGTCTCTGTGAAAAGATTATATTATCTTGTACTTTAGTTTGCTTCACTTTAAGTCTGCACATTGTCTTGAAAAGAAGACCGATTGCCGTCTTTTAAAATGGTGGAGTATATAAACAGGTCCGGCCCAGGGTTGCGGGGGCTACCTCTCCCCGCCCACGGGCTCGTTTGGCTCCCCGGATCCCAACCTGGACGGCCGCTATGAGCCCCACATGGACTGCCTGTGGACCATGGAGACCACGGTCAACCAGGTGATCAACCTGACCTTCACCTCCTTCGACCTGGAGGCCGCCGGCTGTCGCTACGACTACGTCAAGGTAACGCTTCCAGAGCTTTGGTTCAGAGGCCTTTGGAGTGAGTGAGTGAGTGAGTGAGTGAGTGAGTGAGTGAGTGTGTGTGTGTGTGTGTGTGTGTGTGTGTGTGTGTGTGTGTGTGTGTGTGTGTGTGTGTGTGTGTGTGTGTGTGTGTGTGTGTGTGTGTGTGTGTGTGTGTGTGTGTGTGTGTGTGTGTGTGTGTGTGTGTGTGTGTGTGTGTGTGTGTGTGACTGTAGGGTCCATACATGTGACAAATTTGAAACCATTTTTCAATTCACAGAGCATTTATAAATGGTGTTGTCGCCCCCTTTGGTGAAAGTGGCACATAGCGCTTAGACAGAATTCCTGTATTATCATAGCACTTTGGGCTGCAATTATTGAATGAAAGGTGCTATACAAATAAAGTTATTATTGTATTATTGTTATTATTGTATTATTATTATTATTATTATTATTATTATTATTATTCATAAACATGGACAATGTCAAATAGTGAAGCCTCTCTCTTTTTCTTGGCAGGTGTACGACGGTGACAACCTGAATGCCCAGCTGGTGGGCTCCTTCTGTGGGAGCGCCGTCCCGCTGCCCTTCGTATCCTCAGGCAACTTCCTCACCGTCCGCTTCCTCACCGACGGCGTGGTGCAGA
Organism: Muraenolepis orangiensis; assembly: GCA_027704905.1. Lineage (NCBI taxonomy): Eukaryota > Metazoa > Chordata > Actinopteri > Gadiformes > Muraenolepididae > Muraenolepis > Muraenolepis orangiensis. Next base: position 2,055,214 of record CM051020.1, read on the forward strand.
AGCAGGGCTTCAACGCCACCTACAGGGCTATAGAGAGTAAGACACCGCCACCTACAGGCTATAGAGAGTAAGACACCGCCACCTACAGGCTATAGAGAGTAAGACACCGCCACCTACAGGCTATAGAGAGTAAGACACCGCCACCTACAGGCTATAGAGAGTAAGACACCGCCACCTACAGGCTATAGAGAGTAAGACACCGCCACCTACAGGCTATAGAGAGTAAGACACCGCCACCTACAGGCTTAGAGAGTAAGACACAGCGCCACCTACAGGCTATAGAGAGTAAGACACCGCGCCACCTACAGGCTATAGAGAGTAAGACACAGCGCCACCTACAGGCTATAGAGAGTAAGACACCGCCACCTACAGGCTATAGAGAGTAAGACACAGCGCCACCTAGAGGGCTATAGAGAGTAAGACACAGCGCCACCTACAGGCTATAGAGAGTAAGACACAGCGCCACCTACAGGCTATAGAGAGTAAGACACCGCCACCTACAGGCTATAGAGAGTAAGACACCGCCACCTACAGGCTATAGAGAGTAAGACACCGCCACCTACAGGCTATAGAGAGTAAGACACAGCGCCACCTACAGGCTATAGAGAGTAAGACACAGCGCCACCTACAGGCTATAGAGAGTAAGACACCGCCACCTACAGGCTATAGAGAGTAAGACACAGCGCCACCTACAGGCTATAGAGAGTAAGACACCGCGCCACCTACAGGCTATAGAGAGTAAGACACACCGCCACCTGCAGGCTATAGAGAGTAAGACACAGCGCCACCTACAGGCTATAGAGAGTAAGACACAGCGCCACCTACAGGGCTATAGAGAGTAAGACACAGCGCCACCTACAGGCTATAGAGAGTAAGACACAGCGCCACCTACAGGCTATAGAGAGTAAGACACCGCGCCACCTACAGGCTATAGAGAGTAAGACACAGCACCACCTACAGGCTATAGAGAGTAAGACACAGCGCCACCTACAGGCTATAGAGAGTAAGACACAGCGCCACCTACAGGCTATAGAGAGTAAGACACAGCGCCACCTACAGGCTATAGAGAGTAAAGGTGACCTTCTGGTTCCTTGCTTGTCCAAAAAAATGTTGCAATGAAAGATGGCCGCCGATTGGCTGGAGCATCTCTCTGTCTCTTTATTGGTCTGACCTCTTAACCCCGCCCCCCCCAGGGATCTGCGGGGGCATGCTGAACGCCACCACGGCCGCCCAGACCATCACCTCGCCCTTCTTCCCCAACGCCTACCCCGCGCAGACCTCCTGCAGCTGGATCCTGGACGCCCCGCCCCAGGAGGCGGTCAGGGTGTCGGTCCAGAGCCTGGTCCTACAGCCGGGGCAGAGCTGCTCTGAGAACTACCTGGAGATGAAGGACTGGCCCATGGTGAGCCCTCCTCTCTCCTCCTCTCCTCCTTTGTTTCTTACGGGAACTATAACTATACGGGAGACTAACCTGGCAATGGTTACAAAAAACTATCGGCATTCTTATATACTGTACGTCAATCATTATGAGGGTTTATATAGTCATACATATGTCTTTATCATCCTCCTCATGTTAGTATGAGAGGCCAGTAGCAGCTCCTTACACCTGCATTCAAACACATCCAGATATACCTAGACAAGATGGATCACAGTGACCGCTGTTCTTGTGTTTTGGACTCAAAATGTTGCGTTCCAGACTTGTGAGTCTTATATTTCCGAGTTGAAACTTTCAAGTTACGACCTCAAAGCGTTCCAGGTGGATGACGCCAAACGTAAACAGAAAGCATGGCTGACCGTGACAAGGTGGTGTTTCTTTGGCTCACAGTTAGGCAATTTAACTCTCAGCAGTACGGCCTCCTTGAATACAACAATAGAACTTCTTTGCAGAAAGGATAGGCTAACTTTCAGAGATTGTTTACCGTAACCAGCAAGCATTGGCGACCTATTTTTACACCAACTTACGCAGTATTAATATATGTTAGTATGTCTTATTTGAATTAAGTACAGGTAAATATACTTTATGTTGCCTTTTACCAGGCAGCTTGCCATTCACAGTGTATGACTGAAGTCGGGGTACATGGATTTGCCCCGAGTTTTCGCCTTACGAGTTGTCTGGAACGCGGCATTAGTTCCACTGTTATTCGGTGCTATTGCTAATTTAGCATTTTCACCTCTTGCCAGACTCATCACAGACCGGTTCATAGAAGACTCTGACTTCATGTCCTGATGAATTCTTCTCCTTCTCTGTCTCTGTCTTCAGGGAGACTACGGTCAGGCCCACAAGTTCTGCGCCGGCGATGGCCCCATGCCAGACTTCTACAGCTACGGGAGAACCATGCGGCTGCACTTCAAGTCCGACACCTTCCTGCAAGGGAACGGCATGAGCCTGACCTATCAGGTGGCAGGTAGGCCAGGGAACGGAGTGAGCTTGACCAATCAGGTGGCAGGTAGGCCAGGGAACGGCGTGTGCTTGACCAATCAGGGGGCAGGTAGGCCAGGGAATGGCTTGAGCTTGACCAATCAGGGGACAGGTAGGCCAGGGAACGGGGTGAGCTTGACCTATCAGGTGGCAGGTAGGCTAGGGAATGGGGTGAGCTTGACCAACCAGGGGGCAGGTAGGCTAGGGAACGGCATGTGCTTGACCAATCAGGGGGCAGGTAGGCTAGGGAACGGCATGTACTTGACCAATCAGGGGGCAGGTAGGCCAGGGAACGGGGTGAGCTTGACCAATCAGGGGGCAGGTAGGCCAGGGAACGGGGTGAGCTTGACCAATCAGGGGGCAGGTAGGCGCCCCAGGGCTCCGAGTGCTGCTCAAAACATTATATCAAAGAATGAGTAAAAACCCGATGGTTGATGCTGCGTTCTGCTCCTAAGGGACAGTATATGTACGGTCTCTGTTGTCTCTGAGGGGTTTGGTTACCAGGGTTACCAGGGGCTTCCCTGGTCCCTGGCTCCTCTAGCGTACCTCACGTAGCATACCTTGTTGAAATGAGTGACTATATCAAATGTGTTTAACATGTTTTGTTTTATTAATTTGTGTATGCATGTAAATAAGATTAAGAATGAACAAATCTACAAACTATATCTATATACACGCCTGGTATGAGTAGTGTAACATAATAATAATATAATATAAACACAGAAATGTGTTTGTATGTGTAATATATTTGTGTGTGTGTGTGTGTGTGTGTGTGTGTGTGTGTGTGTGGCTGGCTGGCTGGCTGGCTGGCTGGCTGGCTGGCTCCTGGCTGCTAGCGGATAGAGACAGCATCGATCTCCCTCTTCTGCGCCCCCTGCAGGCTGCAGCCGTACATACCAGCAGGCCTACGGGTACCTGAGGAGCCCCGGCTGGCCGGCGGTCTACCCCCACGAGGTGGAGTGTGAGGTGGTGCTGGCCGCTCCGCAGGGCAGCACCATCTCCCTGTTCTTCGACAGCTTCGACCTGGAGCACCACAGCGACTGCTCCTTCGACTACGTGGAGGTGAGGCCAGAGCGGACGTCTTTAACCATTAAAAATACAAACACCTTGATTCATTTTTTTACCCAAATCCCTTTTGGCACGATGGCTTCCCTACTGCTGGTTAGAAACGTTTAATTAATATATAATGTACTGTGGTTAAATAAGATGTAAAAACAGTCTAGTACTAGGTATAGAAACAGGTATTAATTAACTTATAGAGTAGGTATGAGATATGTGCAGAATTA
>CM051020.1:2063918-2076418 GCA_027704905.1 Muraenolepis orangiensis
GATATTAAATAGTGAATTTATAGTTTAGGATCCTTCGGTTGTGGACCCCAGAGCAGCCGCCTGCGTCTCTGAACCCTAACCCTAACCACACTTATCCATTATACTGCACTTCAGTGGGAAGTGAATTAGACTTCTGTACAGATTAGAATTGTTTGCAGTATTTACTTTTTAGTTTAAGGGATAATAAACAATCCCTTTAACTTCTGTGAAGACAGGAAAATATCTTAATCATGCCTAATAATTAAGAACCCATGACTATACGGTTAGGTTGGTATATTGGGCCATATCCCATGACCTGTTAATACATGGCAAGAACAGTTGAGACTACCGCCACCTGCTGGTGACCAGAGGTCTTGTATCTTGTAATATATACATAATGGCAAGCTAGTAATCACTATGAATTATTATTGAATGTATGAGTGAATATCTAGGCCGTTATAATAAAGTGTGCGTCCCTATGAAGACGTTAACATTGTTTTTAAAGAAATCAGCCCAATGGGACTAATGAGAGGGATCTGGTAGTCTGTTGGGACTATGTGCGCTAGGATATTGATGCTGCTGCCCAATTATTTGTTAGTTTTTTGGCCGTTTTTATTTCATGTTATGTCATTTTTATAATATATACTTTATTATTATTATTATTATTATTATTATTATTATTATTATTATATAAATATCTATCTCTTTTTTCAAATTACGTCCTGTTTTGTCTTTTTTTTACATTTTTGATATAAAAAAACAAAAAAACATTGTAAATACAGATAACATTATTAAATACAGATAACATTATTAAATACAGATAACATTTTTAAATACAGATAACATTTTTAAATACAGTCAACATTTTTAAAATACAGATAACATTTTTAAACATTTTTAAATACAGATAACATTTTTAAACATTTTTAAATACAGATAACATTTTTAAACATTCTTAAATACAGATAACATTTTAAAATACAGATAATATATCCCAAATAAATCAGTAAATGTATAAATAATAACGCAAAACCCAATTGATATCAATGGAATAAACGAAATGAGATATTCACAACTTTCTAACGGTCTCTCTAAGTATAAACAGACTGGCTCGGAGGCTCCGCCCCCCCGTGGGACCGGAAGTGGCCTTATATGGAATGCAGAGAATCTCATAGCTTAGCCTCTAGCCTGCAGATCTACTTCCGGTTGGGCGTACTGCGTGTGTGTGTGTGTGTGAACGTAGTAGTAGTAGTAGTGGAAGAAGAAGAATCCTCTGTTTAGGAACATTAATATTACTACTACACGGTTCATTCGATTATTAACGGTAAGCCGAGTCGCTGACACGGACAATAATAACAGTAATAACATTAATAATAACATTAATAACAACAATAATAACATTAATAACGAAGAAAAACGGAAAGAAACGTCAATGATGCAACTGATAATGTCTGTTATCCTGATCATAACCTCCTTAGTTTTCTCTCTCTCTCTCTCTCTCTCTCTCTCTCTCTCTCTCTCTCTCTCTCTCTCTCTCTCTCTCTCTCTCCTCTTTCTCTTAATGTCAGTCTCTACAGTCAGTGAGTCAGACGCTAAATGACGTGTCTTCCACTTCCCTTGTTGTTGTTGTGATGTTGTTGTTGATGTTGTTGTTGTTGTTTGTTGTCATAGAACATGTCCAAGTCTCTGAAGAAGATCGTGGAGGAGAGTCGGGACAAGAGCCTCCCCGAGGTGGACCTGAGTGACCGGGGGATCTCCAACATGCTGGACGTCCCGTCCCTCTGTAACCTCCTTTATTCTATCATATTCTATTATAGTGTGTGAAGAGGGTGTGTGTGAAGGGTGTGTGTGTGAAGCTCACTTTGGTCTAGAAGACTATCCCCCCACCCCCCCCCATGAGACTTGTTCCTAATTAGGTCTATAACTATTCTAGTGTGAGCAGATTCTGATTTGGATTTCTGAAATTCCCTGCTTTATGATCCAAGTCATTGATCCATTGATCCATTATGTTATACTTAGAAGACAGAACTATTCAGGGGTTGTAAGTATAGATAGTAATGATGATGTCATTCAGATGATGTTCTGTATGATGTGAGTAAGGCCATGCGTAACACACATGTAACACTAGTGTGAGCCTATTCCACCGCTGTGTCACGTAAGTCATCCATCAGCTGCATCATTGACTGAACTATTGGGTGTGTATTGGGTGTGTATTGGGTGTGTAAGTATAGTAGTAGTATTTTAGGTGTAAGTTGTGTGAATGTGTGATGGTAGTAAGGCATCATCACACATATACAGTGTGTAACACATTGTTATTGTTGTTATGGGGTAATTTATGGGGTAATAAATTAATATAAATGTATGAATTAATGTGCAAAGTATTAAATTGCAGATACGTTCCTAAACGTATGGAACATGTATCTGAACATATCACATTAACGTAATAACAAAAGGTGCTAACATCTATCTCTGTGGGTTTGCAGGGCTAAGGTGTTAATGTTATTATCATGTTTCTACAGTCACATTGTCCAACATCACTCAACTGGTTCTCAGCCACAACAAGATCACAGGTAGGTTCATTTAGGTTTCTTCATTCATTAATGTTTGTGTTAGTGATAGTTTACGAAGCAGTTGGTTTAAGAAATGTTGTTTATTTTTTTTACACTACAGAATTGTAGTGAACTAAACGGATGTTTGCAGCGGTTACATCATGTGATTATGACTTTCAGCCACTAGAGTGCAGTACAGATCCATCGATGGAGGACACTGTCTCTTTACGCTTTGCAGGACAATTTGGACAGAAATTCTCGGTTATCAAAACACCCACACAAAGATCTCATAAAATACTGAATAGTTCTCATCACGTTCACTATCATCATCACACAATGAACTAGCTAACTCCAGCTTATCTTTCATCTCTGGTGCAGAATCAGAGTCAAATGCCTTTTATTGGCATTGTACAAGTACAACGGAATTCTACAGCAATCCTCAAGTAAAAATGATTTAAAAAGGGTAGACGGACATATAGGTCCATGTATCCTACAGGATATGCAGCCTACCTACGTACACGGGCCTTCCTCAATCCAGCTGTGACACGAGGAAGCCTGGGATTAATAATACACCTTATTGTCTGTCCTTAGCGGTGCTATTTATATCCCTTATCAGAATGCACCGGGATTAAGCCAATGGTCAGTCCCCCTCCCTTTAACTTAACTCTACTCCCTTTAACTTAACTCTACATCTCAGCTCATTGGTCCATTTCTTCATGATTGCTGCTGGAGGCGTGATTGAGCCTTCTGCATTGGTTTAAAAAATAAATAATTATATATATATATATATATATATATATATATATATATATATATATATATATATATATATATATATATAAAAGAAGAAGAAGAAGTCATCAGCCGCTAAGCGAGCCATGAGAGGTGGCAGAGGCCGTGTTCCGGCTTCTGAACTTTTGAAAGGTACTCAGGAATTACAGTGACATTTAGAAAGTCTTTCATTAAGAGAGAGAGAGAGAGAGAGAGAGAGAGAGAGAGAGAGAGAGAGAGAGAGAGAGAGAGAGAGAGAGAAGAGAGAGAGAGAGAGAGAGAGAGAGAGAGAGAGAGAGAGAGAGAGAGAGAGAGAGAGAGAGAGAGAGAGAGAGAGAGAGAGAGAGAGAGAGAGAGAGAGAGAGAGAGAGAGAGAGAGAGAGAGAGAGAGAGAGAGAGAGAGAGAGACCCATTACCGGCCATCCAGCAGACCTCCACACTACCAGTGGCCACACACACACACACACACAGGCCGAATGCCAAATGTCACATGCCTTATGTCGGCAGGTTTTGCTCACTTTTCACAGGGGCTATACCCTTCTCTCTCTCTCTCAACACACACACACACACACACACACACACACACACACACACAGAGGGCCCTGTCCCTTGTGGGGCCACATACATACACATACATGACGGGTCAGAGCCACCGACCACTAGATAGAGCAGCTTGTATGGAAATCAATATAGCGTATTGTGCGAGGGGCCACATAAAGTCTCTCGGTTTTATCCCACCACGCACGGGGTCATGCTTGTGTTGACCTCGCCACCACACACACACACACACACTTTTGATTGGTCCATTTGTTCATGATTGCTGCTCGATCAATGATAGAGCCTTCCACATTGGGAAAACTATTTTGATTTGCCCAATGGAATCACTCCCACAGTATGGATATTACAAAACACTATACTATTAAAATACTGTACACAATAAAAATAACAATAAAGTGACTGAAGGATGATATATACTGTACATGTGTTGAATTGTACATAACATATTTTAAAGCATTTAGAGCCCCAGTAGTGCAGCAGCATCATGAATACAGTGCAGTACAGTGCAGTGATGAGTTCAGAAAGTTCAGCAAAAGTATGACAGAGTAATGTAATATATGGATTACAATGTTATGATAGTGGCAGCACTCCTAGCAGTTCAGGAGGTGTCTTTGCATATATAAATATATAGATATCTATATATATATATATATATCTATATATATATATATATATATCTATATATATATATATATATAAAACCACTTTTAATGCATTAGTAGCGATGTAAAATGATCAGGGTCTATGGTCTATGGTCTATGGGCGTGGACCATAGACCATAGACCATAGACCATAGACCATAGACCCACCAGGAGGATCTGAGTGTGAATGTTCCATCCGACTCACCCAATGCTCAGGAGGCTGTGATGTGTGATGGTTTAGTAACAGGTACATTGGAACGCTTGCTCCCCATTCCCTCCCGCAGTAAACATCTCCAAAATAATACCATGAAAATAATATATACAATAAAAAGAAACAAAAAAAACAAACAGCTGTTTCCTTGAGAGAAAAACATATTTCGGCTGTGTGATTTAAAAAAAAATCGTTTTTGTAAGGACACATAGATGAGGTTCCCTATGAAGGGGCCTATGAAACCCTCCAAACACCAGGACATGGATCCATCAGAACCAGGAGAACCAGGACCCGCTCAACTGCTCAGGAACCAATATCTAACAACACTTACAAAGTTCAAAAGCATTTTTTTTTTTTCAACTATGCCAAGAACGGACACACACACACACGCACACACACACACACGCACACACACACACACACACACACGCACACACACACACACGCACACACACACACACGCGCACACACTCTTGCTGCGTGATAAGAGCAGCCATCCTGAGATGACATCAGTATGCCGTGGGCCTCACCGCCAGGCTCATCATCCTCTCTGCAACATTCACATCAGGGTCCCCCCCCCCCCCCCACACACACACGCACGCACGCACACACACACTCCAGACACCTCGCCCTCCCATTGATTTGCCTCCTAATCTGATAGAATTGCCCCCCCCCCATCCTTTCTCTGTTGTCCTCCCCTAACAACATCTCGTCCTCCGCCCCTCTCTTCTGGCCGGAGAAGGTCCACGGTGTTTTGGGGGGAGCTATAACAAGAAGAGGGTGTAATGATGAATGAATAATGGATGTGAGGTGAGACAGGCCAACGCTGCGGTCAGGGTTTGAAATGTCAAAGGAACAGGGAGAACCCCTCCCCCCACCTCGCACTAATTGAGCCATCAAAGGCAGACTTCCCCCCCTCCTCTGGGTGTGTGTGTGTGTGTGTGTGTGTGTGTGTGTGTGTGTGTGTGTGTGTGTGTGTGTGTGTGTGTGTGTGTGTGTGTGTGTGTGTGTGTGTGTGTGTGTGTGTGTGTGTGTGTGTGTGTGTGTGTGTGTGAGGGGAGAGGCTGTACATTTCTAAGGGTACTTGTGTGCACAAGTATGCATCTAAACCCATATGAAAAGTAATGTTATCCTTTTGGCCCTCCCCCTAACCCCCCTCCCCCTACTCCCAGCGGTGCCGGCCAACATCTCCGATCTGAAGAACCTGGAGGTGCTCAACATGTTCAACAACCAGATCGAGGAGCTGCCCACCCAGATCAGCAGCCTGCAGAAGCTCAAGCACCTCAACCTGGGGTGAGGCTGCTGACCCCCCGGCCTTATACTTGGCTTAGGGCGTGTGTGTTTGTATGTTTGTCCGTCTCTGCATGTAGTTCCCTATGTGTGTGTGCATATCCAAGTCGGCCTCCAAAAGAGGAAAAGGTAAAACAAATAAAAGCATCCATTCCGCTGTGCTTGCATAGAAGTCCAGGACGCTTCTCAGTACAGTACGGGGCGGTTCTCTTTGTGTGTTCATCCACTCACGGTGGCTCCTCCCCTCTCCTCTCCTCTCCTCTCCTCCTCTCCTCTCCTCTCCTCTCGGTGGGTGTTGTGTTTAATAAGAGCTTCCTGGCCCGTCCCAGATTGTCGCCGGTCTGTGTTGTTCACCCGCTGCCCCCTCCTCCCCCGGGGGGAAGTGGTATCAACAGTGCTTCACTGCCCCCCCCCCCCCCCCCGCTCGCTGGGGAAGATTGTTAAAGGGCATCTGCACACAGCTCTCCTCTTGTAAGAGTGTGTGTGCCCATCTCCAGGTGAAAGGATCACACCACCTGTGTGAGGGAACAAAGCCATGGGACATTATTTAGTTTTTATTTAATTTTTTGCAGTCATAGCTGTTTTATTCACCCAGAAAGTTTGACAAAGACATGAATTAAATGTTATTTACAAAGTAAAGGACATTGCATAACTGGCGGTAAGCATACATCAATGCGGTTTATCGATTGCACAACAAGCATTCCCGAGCAGGTAGGGTGACTCACAACCTTCAGCAGAGGACAGCAACATCTACAGTAATGATGGGGGGAATCAATTACATCCTTTTTTTTAAATAAAAAAAATCTAATTCTGAAGGATTGAACCCTCTTTCTTGGTCTCATGTCCTCTCAGTGAGATGAGTTCTTCTCATTAACCCATCCTAGTATGAGGAGCAGTGGGTATCAGCTGTTAGATATACAGGGGAGCAGGGGAGGGGGCTGGTGCCTTGCTCAAGGGCAGTGCCCAGGTGTTTAGGAGGGGACTTGAACCGGCGACCTTCCGGTTCCCAAGCCAAGTCCCAACAGACTGAGCTATCCTGCCACTCTATATTATATAGTCATATTATCTATGACTACTATTAGGAAACCGCTATCTATGCGACGGATGTCCAGGATCTTTCTCACCGTGTAGGCGGGATGGTCGTCGATGATCCTGGGGGGGGGAGGGGGTGTGGTGGGAGGGCACAAGGGACTGGAAGACACAGGTTTCAACAGAGAGACATGAAAGGTGGGATGTACTTTCATGGCTGGCGGCAATCTTAGCCGTACAGAAACCGGGTTGATGACCTTGTCCACCGTGTAAGGTCCCACATAACGAGGCGCCAACTTCCGGGACTGTACCTGGAGTGGTAGGTCACGGGAGGAGAGCCAAACTTGTTGTCCAGGTCGATAGATGTGTGCCTGGACCCTCCGACGGTCCGCCAAACGCCGGTTCCGATCGGCCGTACGAAGGAGTGCCGACCGCGCGGTCCTCCAAATCCGGCGGCAGCGCTGGAGGTGGGCCCGTACCGACGGCACCGCAATCTCCTCCTCCTGGACGGGAAACAGGGGTGGTTGGTAGCCCAGTGATGCCTGGAACGGCGACATCCCTGTGGCGTCGCTGATCAGGGAGTTGTGGGCGTACTCCACCCAAGGGAGGTGGGAACTCCATGAGGATGGATGGTTCGCGGCGACGCAGCGGAGAGCCGCTTCCAGGTCCTGGTTGGCTCTCTCCGTTTGTCCATTGGACTGGGGGTGGTATCCGGAGGAGAGGCTGGCGGTGGCCCCCAGAGCCTGGCAAAACGCCCTCCACAACTGCGACGCGAACTGTGGCCCCCGGTCGGACACTATGTCCAGGGGTATCCCGTGCAGACGGAATACCTGCAGCACCAGGAGGTCCGCCGTCTCCTTGGCCGAGGGAAGCTTGGGCAAAGGCACAAAATGGACCGCCTTCGAAAACCGGTCGACGATGGTGAGGATGGTGGAGTTACCAGCCGACGGCGGAAGACCGGTGACGAAGTCCACGGCGATGTGCGACCAAGGCCGACGAGGGATAGGCAGCGGCTGCAGCAACCCCGCAGGAGGTCGATGTGAGGCCTTGCTGCGTGCACAGACGGTGCAGGCCGTGACAAAGGCCTGGGTGTCCCGGGAGATGGAAGGCCACCAGAAGCTCCGTCTGAGGAAGGGTCCGTGCAAAGCCGGGATGGCAGGTCAGGCGGGAGGAATGAGCCCACTGCAGCACCCGAGACCTAACTGGATCGGGTACAAACAGCCGGTTAGCGGGACCATTACCTGGATCTGGATGGGTACGTTGAGCCGACCGGACGAGACCCTCAATCTCCCAAGTGACTGCCCCAAGCACGCACACCGGAGGCAGGATGGTCTCTGGCTCGACGAGATCCCTCTCGGCGTCCCACTGGCGAGAGAGAGAGTCCGGTTTCACATTCCGACATCCAGGCCGGTAAGTGAGTGTGAAGTTGAACCTCCCCAGGAACAACGCCCACCGCGCCTGTCGAGAGTTGAGCCGTTTGGCGGTGCGGAGGTAGGCCAAGTTCTTGTGGTCTGTCCAGACCACGAACGGTTGTTCGGCCCCCTCCAGCCAATGCCTCCACTCCTCCAAGGCCAGAACCACTGCCAAGAGCTCCCGATTCCCCACGTCGTAGTTCCTCTCCGCGGGCGACAACTGTCTTGAAAAAAAGGCACAAGGGTGAGTCTTCCGATCCCCCGTGGCACGTTGAGAGAGGACGGCCCCCACACCGGAGTCCGATGCGTCCACCTCCACCACAAACTGGCACGCCGGATCCGGATGCCTCAGAACCGGAGCCGAGGTAAACAGCCGTTTCAGCTGCGCAAACGCCGCACCTGCCTCCGGAGTCCAGGAGAACGGAGAGAGCGTGGATGTGAGCCGAGTAAGTGGGGCCGCGACGCTACTGAAATCCCGGATGAACCTGCGGTAAAAATTAGAAAATCCGAGGAACCGCTGGAGTTGTTTCCGGGACGTAGGCGTCGGCCACTCCGCCACTGCCTTGACTTTAACGGGGTCCGATCGAACCTGGCCCGGTTCGATTATGAACCCCAAAAAGGCCACCGATTTCGCGTGGAACTCGCACTTCTCCGCCTTGACGAATAGCTTGTTCTCCAAAAGTCGCTGAAGGACCAACCGGACGTGCTGAACGTGCTCCCTCTGACTACCTGAAAATATCAAAATATCGTCCAGGTAGACAAAGACGAACAGGTTCAGCATGTCTCGGAGGACGTCGTTCACCAGAGCCTGGAACACTGCCGGGGCGTTGGTGAGACCGAAGGGCATGACCCGGTACTCGAAGTGCCCCAAAGCAGTGTTGAACGCCGTCTTCCACTCGTCCCCCTCACGGATCCGGACGAGATGGTAGGCATTGCGGAGGTCCAATTTGGAGAACACCATCGAGAGGCTCGAAGGCTGGGTCGATGAGTGGCAAGGGGTACTTATTTTTTACGGTGATATCGTTTAGCCCCCGGAAGTCAATACACGGTCTTAACGAGTTGTCCTTCTTAGTCACAAAAAAAAAACCAGAACCCACAGGCGACGACGAGGGTCTGATCAGGCCCGCTGCCAGAGAGTCGTGGATGTAGGTCTCCATGGTCTGTCTCTCGGGCCGGGACAGGTTGTAGAGTCGCCTCACCGGCAAAGACGCGCCGGGAAGGAGATTGATGGCGCAGTCGTATGGTCTGTGAGGGGGTAAGGAGACGGCCCGTTCCTTAGAGAACACCTCCCCGAGGTCGTGGTAAACGCGGGGGACGGATGAGAGATCGGGAGGACTCAGGACCGGACGGGTGGGTGAGCTGCGTGGGGCTAGAGCGGACCGGAGGCAGTTCGAGTGGCAGAACATGCTCCAACTAATCACGGAACCCGCCGCCCAATCGATGTGTGGATTGTGGGTCGCCAGCCACGGTCTACCCAATACCACCGGGGTGTGGGGGGAGGAGATGATGTGTAGGCTGATGGTCTCCCGGTGATTCCCTGACAGAATCAGGGTGAGAGGAACAGACCGTTGAGTGATCCGGGCCAACGGTTTTCCATCCAGTGAGTTCACCTCCAATGGTGGCTGTATCCGCTCGGTGGGAATACCGGCCCGTTCGACCAGAGCCGCATCAATAAAGCTGGCATCTGCTCCGGAGTCCACCAACACCTCCACCGGAAGCCTCTCCCTCGCCCAAAGGAGATGTCCGAGAAAATGGGAGCCTGTAAGTAGAGCTGGAGAGCGGGTCGCATTCTGGTACCTCAGGGACCCCGCCGTCACTGAGGGGCCCGATCTTTTGGCCGACGATGACAGTCGCGAATGGAGTGTCCCAACGTCCCGCAGTAGAGACAAGCTCCGGTGTCCAGCCTCCGCTTCCGTTCCTGCTGGGAGAGGACCACCCGATCCAACTGCATCGGCTCCTCTGCAAAGGAAGCGGTGGACCGAGAATATCTCCTCTCCTCAGCTGGGCGGGAGACGCTTCTGGAAGGACCCGGACCGTCCCCCCACTGCATAGCTAGGTCGGACACCTGAATGGCCATCTGGATGGCCTCATCCACAGTGCCCTTCTGGCCCCGCAATGCCACCTCCGTGCCCAACTCCCGGTTGAGTCCGCTCTGGAACGCGGACAGGAGTGATTCCTCGTTCCAACCGGACTCCACCGCCAACCGGCGGAACCGGGCGATGTACTCCCGAAGACTAAGCGTTCCTTGCTTGAGCCGCAACAGGAGTTGTCCAGCCTGGGCGCCCCGTATGGGGTGGTCGTACACCCTCATGAGCTCCATCTCGAGAGCCACAAAAGTCTCCACGAGAGGAGATCCTTGCGCACGGAGCGCATCGTACATAGCGAGGGGTCCTCCCTCCAGCAGACTCACTATATACGCAATCCTCCCCGCTTCCCTCGTAAAGCGGGACGGCTGTGCTTCAAAAATATTTTTGCATTGTACCAGGAAGCTCCGGCAGGTGTCCGGATTCCCCGAGTATCTCGGCGGGGGCGGGATGTGCGGCTCCGCGGAACCAGCGAGAACCGGCGTTTGTGGATCCCTCGCCTCGAGGCGCGTTATGCGTACGCCCTGGGACTCCGTGATGTCCAGCAGCCGGGTAATCGTCGCATGGGCGTCCGCCAGATGTGGCTCCCACTGCGCTGCGTAAACGTGGATCTCGCGCTTCACCCGATCTCCGTCGCCGGGGTCCATAAGGGCTCGTTCGTTCTGTCACGGGTGTGTGTGGTGAGGTTGGACCCAGAACGCAGGCGGAGACCAGGAAAGGAAGAACAGGGGTTTATTAATGGCACAAAACACAATAGAAGGTGATTCCCCAGGACCGACGAGGGAGCTGGGACCGGGAGATCGAGGTGCGTCAAGCCGACAGGTAGGAGACGTAGGGATCGTTGAGGACAGGCGATGGTCAGGTTACTGGGAGGTCGAGGTGCGTCGTGCCGACAGGTAGTAGGCGAACGGATCGTTGGGGACAGGCGATGGTCAGGTTACCGGGAGGTCGAGGTGCGTCGTACCGACAGGTAGATGACGGGCGGAACTCCGGGACCGACGAGGGGGGCTGGAACAGCAGACGGGCGGACTATCTCTCCGATAGTCCGTAGCAGGGTGATCAGGACCAGGGATGACTGTCACCTGGGGACTGGTAGCGTACCGGTTTACACGTAGTACGAACGAGCGACGTCTCTCACTGACGCCGCTGTATAAATAGCCCCCAGGTGAGATCAATGGTAATTAGCCACGGTAATGGTTGGCAGGTGCGTGTGTGTGCGCCTCTAGCGCACGCGGCCTGGCAACGCCCCCTGTCAACCACCGTAACCGTGACAATCTATTGGATAAAAGCGGCCATGCTTGGTTATATGGATTGAAGTGGATATGGATGGAGTGCAGCCTCTGTTGTATCTCAGATCACTGAGGTCAGTGTGTGCTGAAAGTGACCTCCTGAGCCTCTTCAGTGGTCCTACCTCGGTAGGCTCCTCCTGTCACCTGTGTGGAGCCCTCAGTGTGTTCACCTGTGTTCTTGTGTCCTGTCATTCTACACCTTCAAGGCTTCACCTTATGGGCGTATTCAACTGAAAATGTCAACTATTTACAATCAACATTGGCCCCGCCCACATTCCCCACGGCACCCTGTATATAAGGATGCGTTGAGCGGAATTCCTTCAGCAATGAAAGCCCCCAGTCAAGAAGAAATGAAAGCGATGAAGGACCAACCTGCGCTAAGATTTGCACATGTGCCCGATGGCGCCCCCCCTGGCAACGAGCACACACTGCACGGCGGTGCCGCCTTTAAAGATGCCAGGAGTTGTCTCCCTTGCCTCTCTTTGTCCGGAGATGACCTTCTATTGCTCTCCGTCGTGGAGTTAGCTGACGCGGTCAGCATCTTCGCCTGGAGTTGCGGTGCGATGGTTACTCTCTGGATGGAGAGTCCTTCCGTTGCTCCTCCTCTCCGATGACATCATCCAAGGGGCGCTGTCTACTCCGCTACCCAGCATGGAGCCGACCAGATGCAAGGGGACTACATTAGAG
>CM051020.1:2081418-2088918 GCA_027704905.1 Muraenolepis orangiensis
ACACACCTACACACTGAACACACCTACACACCTACACACCTACACACTGAACACATCTACACACTGAACACACCTACACACCTACACACTGAACACACCTACACACTGAACACACCTACACACTGAACACACCTACACACCTACACACTGAACACACCTACACACTGAACACACCTACACACCTACACACTGAACACACTGTGGCATGCACCCGTTGGCGGAGGGAGGACAACAGCGGTTGCGGTGGTAAAACAAATGATTTATTTGTTAAAACAGGTGGGGGTAAGGGGAAAAAGGGAATAACTACAAATCAAAACGGTCCTCCCGGTTGGGGTCCAATCTCCCCCTCTCTCGGTCGTTCCGGGGTAGCTGTCCGGGCCGGCTCGTGGGGTGTTGGTCCGCCTCCTGATGCACCCGTTAGGCAGCAACACCGCCGCCAGGGGTTAAGGCTGGGAACAGAAACACTCAGTTACAATCCTGCATTCGTATACAACGCGCACCTAGCGCGCCGCGGCTTGAGTCCGGGTTGGCCTGCGGCCTCTTACCACATACTGTTCGCGCCCTCTTCGTTTCATGCTCTCCCTTTTATCCTCGTCTCCCGCTTCTTGAGCGGCTCCCCTCCAGGTGCACGGCGTCAGGCCTGATGAGCCGCTCCAGGTGTTTCCCATTCGGCCTGACGAGTGGGCGGTTACCGTCTGAGCTCTCCGTGGTGCCAATCCTGCTAGGAGCTCAGCGGTGTAGTACCGCTGTTCCACCACCTGCCCCAAGGGTTGCCCAGAATGCTTCCCAGTGGAGCCCGGGGCGCCACAACACCTACACACCTACACACCTACACACCTACACACCTACACACTGAACACACCTACACACTGAACACACCTACACACCTACACACTGAACACACCTACACACTGAACACACCTACACACCTACACACCTACACACTGAACACACCTACACACCTACACACCTACACACCTACACACTGGACACATCTACACACCTACACACTGAACACACCTACACACCTACACACCTACACAGCTACACACTGAACACACCTACACACCTACACACCTACACACTGAACACACCTACACACTGAACATACCTACACACTGGACACACCTACACACCTACACACTGAACATACCTACACACCTACACACCTACACACTGGACACACCTACACACTGAACACGCTACACACTGAACACACCTACACACTGAACACACCTACACACCTACACACCTACACACCTACACACCTACACAGCTACACACTGAACACACCTACACACTGAACACACCTACACACTGGACACACCTACACACCTATACACCTACACACCTACACACTGGACACACCTACACACCTACACACTGAACACACCTACACACCTACACACTGAACACACCTACACACCTACACACCTACACACCTACACACTGAACACACCTACACACTGAACACACCTACACACCTACACACTGAACACACCTACACACCTACACACTGAACACACCTACACACTGAACACACCTACACACCTACACACCTACACACTGAACACACCTACACACTGAACACACCTACACACCTACACACCTACACACTGACACACCTACACACTGACACACCTACACACTGAACACACCTACACACCTACACACCTACACACTGAACAACCTACACACCTACACACCTACACACTGACACACCTACACACTGAACACATCTACACACCTACACACCTACACACTGACACACCTACACACCTACACACCTACACACCTACACACTGAACACACTACACACCTACACACTGAACACACCTACACACTGAACACACCTACACACCTACACACTGAACACACACACACCTACACACCTACACACCTACACACTGAACACACCTACACACCTACACACCTACACACTGAACACACCTACACACTGAACACACACACACCTACACACTGAACACTGAACACACCTACACACCTACACACTGACACACCTACACACTGACACACCTACACACTGAACACACCTACACACCTACACACCTACACACCTACACACCTACACACTACACACTGAACACACCTACACACCTACACACCTACACACCTACACACCTACACACACTACACACTACACACTGAACACACCTACACACTGAACACACCTACACACTGACACACCTACACACCTACACACCTAACACCTACACACTGACACACCTACACACTGACACACCTACACACCTACACACTACACACCTACACACTGACACACCACACACCTACACACTGAACACACCTACACACCTACACACTGAACACACTACACACCTACACACCTACACACCTACACACCTACACACCTACACACTGAACACACCTACACACTGAACACACCTACACACCTACACACTGAACACACCTACACACCTACACACTGAACACACCTACACACTGAACACACCTACACACCTACACACCTACACACTGAACACACCTACACACTGAACACACCTACACACCTACACACCTACACACTGACACACCTACACACCTACACACTGACACACCTACACACTAACACACCTACACACTACACACCTACACACTGAACACACACACCTACACACCTACACACTACACACCTACACACTGAACACACTACACACCTACACACTACACACTGACACACCTACACACCTACACACTACACACCTACACACTGACACACCTACACACTACACACTGAACACACCTACACACTGAACACACCTACACACCTACACACTGAACACACCTACACACCTACACACTACACACCTACACACACACACTGAACACACCTACACACTACACACCTACACACTGAACACACCTACACACTGAACACACTACACACCTACACACTGAACACTAACACACCTACACACCTACACACTGACACACCTACACACTGACACACTACACACCTACACACTGAACACACCTACACACTGAACACACCTACACACTGAACACACCTACACACCTACACACCTACACACTGAACACACCTACACACTGACACACCTACACACCTAACACACACACCTACACACTACACACTACACACCTACACACCTACACACCTACACACTGAACACACTACACACCTACACACTGAACACACCTACACACCTACACACCTACACACCTACACACCTACACACTGAACACACCTACACACCTACACACTGAACACACCTACACACCTACACACCTACACACTACACACTGAACACACTACACACCTACACACTGAACACACCTACACACCTACACACTGAACACATCTACACACTGAACACACCTACACACTGAACACACCTACACACTGAACACATCTACACACCTACACACTGACACACCTACACACTGAACACACCTACACACCTACACACCTACACACTGGACACACCTACACACCTACACACCTACACACCTACACACCTACACACTGAACACACCTACACACTGGACACACCTACACACCTACACACCTACACACTGAACACACCTACACACCTACACACTGAACACACCTACACACCTACACACTGACACACCTACACACCTACACACTGAACACACTACACACTGAACATACCTACACACCTACACACTGAACACACCTACACACCTACACACTGAACACACCTACACACCTACACACCTACACACTGAACACACCTACACACCTACACACCTACACACCTACACACTGGACACACCTACACACTGAACACACCTACACACCTACACACCTACACACCTACACACTGAACACACTACACACCTACACACCTACACACTGAACACACCTACACACCTACACACTGAACACACCTACACACCTACACACTGAACACACCTACACACCTACACACTGAACACATCTACACACTGACACACCTACACACTGAACACACCTACACACCTACACACCTACACACTGAACACACCTACACACCTACACACCTACACACCTACACACCTACACACTGAACACACCTACACACTGAACACACCTACACACCTACACACTGAACACACCTACACACTGAACACACCTACACACCTACACACTGAACACACTGTGGCATGCACCCGTTGGCGGAGGGAGGACAACAGCGGTTGCGGTGGTAAAACAAATGATTTATTTGTTAAAACAGGTGGGGGTAAGGGGAAAAAGGGAATAACTACAAATCAAAACGGTCCTCCCGGTTGGGGTCCAATCTCCCCCTCTCTCGGTCGTTCCGGGGTAGCTGTCCGGGCCGGCTCGTGGGGTGTTGGTCCGCCTCCTGATGCACCCGTTAGGCAGCAACACCGCCGCCAGGGGTTAAGGCTGGGAACAGAAACACTCAGTTACAATCCTGCATTCGTATACAACGCGCACCTAGCGCGCCGCGGCTTGAGTCCGGGTTGGCCTGCGGCCTCTTACCACATACTGTTCGCGCCCTCTTCGTTTCATGCTCTCCCTTTTATCCTCGTCTCCCGCTTCTTGAGCGGCTCCCCTCCAGGTGCACGGCGTCAGGCCTGATGAGCCGCTCCAGGTGTTTCCCATTCGGCCTGACGAGTGGGCGGTTACCGTCTGAGCTCTCCGTGGTGCCAATCCTGCTAGGAGCTCAGCGGTGTAGTACCGCTGTTCCACCACCTGCCCCAAGGGTTGCCCAGAATGCTTCCCAGTGGAGCCCGGGGCGCCACAACACCTACACACCTACACACCTACACACCTACACACCTACACACTGAACACACCTACACACTGAACACACCTACACACCTACACACTGAACACACCTACACACTGAACACACCTACACACCTACACACCTACACACTGAACACACCTACACACCTACACACCTACACACCTACACACTGGACACATCTACACACCTACACACTGAACACACCTACACACCTACACACCTACACAGCTACACACTGAACACACCTACACACCTACACACCTACACACTGAACACACCTACACACTGAACATACCTACACACTGGACACACCTACACACCTACACACTGAACATACCTACACACCTACACACTGGACACACCTACACACTGAACACGCCTACACACTGAACACACCTACACACTGAACACACCTACACACCTACACACCTACACACCTACACACCTACACACCTACACAGCTACACACTGAACACACCTACACACTGAACACACCTACACACTGACACACTACACACCTACACACCTATACACCTACACACCTACACACTGGACACACCTACACACCTACACACTGAACACACCTACACACCTACACACTGAACACACCTACACACCTACACACCTACACACCTACACACTGAACACACCTACACACTGAACACACTACACACCTACACACTGAACACACTACACACCTACACACTGAACACACCTACACACTGAACACACCTACACACCTACACACTGAACACACCTACACACTGAACACACCTACACACCTACACACTGACACACCTACACACCTACACACTGACACACCTACACACCTACACACCTACACACTGAACATACCTACACACCTACACACCTACACACTGACACACCTACACACTGAACACATCTACACACCTACACACCTACACACTGACACACCTACACACCTACACACCTACACACCTACACACTGACACACCTACACACCTACACACTGAACACACCTACACACTGAACACACCTACACACCTACACACTGAACACACTACACACCTACACACTACACACCTACACACCTACACACCTACACACTGAACACACCTACACACCTACACACCTACACACTGAACACACCTACACACTGAACACACCTACACACCTACACACTGAACACTGAACACACCTACACACCTACACACTGACACACCTACACACTGACACACTACACACCTACACACTGAACACACCTACACACTGAACACACCTACACACTGAACACACCTACACACCTACACACCTACACACTGAACACACCTACACACTGACACACCTACACACTACACACCTACACACTACACACCTACACACTGAACACACCTACACACCTACACACCTACACACCTACACACCTACACACTGAACACACTACACACCTACACACTGAACACACCTACACACTGACACACCTACACACCTACACACCTACACACCTACACACCTACACACCTACACACTGAACATACCTACACACCTACACACTGAACACACCTACACACCTACACACCTACACACTGAACACCTACACACCTACACACTGAACACACCTACACACCTACACACTGAACACACCTACACACTGACACACCTACACACTGAACACACCTACACACACTACACACCTACACACCTACACACTGAACACACCTACACACTGAACACACCTACACACTGAACACACCTACACACTGAACACACCTACACACCTACACACCTACACACTGAACACACCTACACACCTACACACTACACACCTACACACTGACACACCTACACACCTACACACCTACACACTGAACACACCTACACACCTACACACTGAACACACCTACACACCTACACACTGAACACACCTACACACTGGACACACCTACACACCTACACACTGGACACACCTACACACTGAACACACCTACACACTGGACACACCTACACACCTACACACCTACACACTGAACACACCTACACACCTACACACTGAACACACCTACACACCTACACACTGGACACACCTACACACCTACACACCTACACACCTACACACTGAACACACCTACACACCTACACACTGGACACACCTACACACTGGACACACCTACACACTGGACACACCTACACACCTACACACCTACACACTGAATTCCCCTACATACGATGAGGGGTGTGTGTGTGTGTGTGTGTGTGTGTGTGTGTGTGTGTGTGTGTGTGTGTGTGTGTGTGTGTGTGTGTGTGTGTGTGTGTGTGTGTGTGTGTGTGTGTGTGTGTGTGTGTGTGTGTGTGTGTGTGTGTGTGTGTGTGTGTGTGTGTGTGTGTGTGATATACACTCAAGATTCAAGATTTTTACTGTCCATATGCAACAAGCATGCTTACTCCCCATTCACTCCCACAAACCCTAAAGGCCTTCTATAAAGACACAATGAAACAT
Organism: Muraenolepis orangiensis; assembly: GCA_027704905.1. NCBI lineage: Eukaryota > Metazoa > Chordata > Actinopteri > Gadiformes > Muraenolepididae > Muraenolepis > Muraenolepis orangiensis. Next base: position 2,088,676 of record CM051020.1, read on the forward strand.
AACAACAATGCAGTGACTGGAGGATGATGAGTTCATCTTCCTGTCAGGTCACAATTGATTGGGTAACGATTATGTTCAGTTTATAAACCTTTGATGACACTTTGCTTTATTCAATGTTTTGGTCCGAATTATATCAGTTATAGGAATTTAAACCGTTTAAAAACTCATAATAAAATGCATTTAGCATTTAAAGTGACCACTAAGTACAATCATGTCCATCCATCCATCCATCCATCTTCTCCC
>CM051020.1:2093918-2131418 GCA_027704905.1 Muraenolepis orangiensis
CCAGACCTGACCAGACCTGACCAGACCTGACCAGACCTGATCAGACCTGACCAGACCTGACCAGACCTGACCAGACCTGACCAGACCTGTCCAGACCTGACCAGACCTGATCAGACCTGATCAGACCTGACCAGACCTGACCAGACCTGACCAGACCTGACCAGACCAGACCTGATCAGACCTGACCAGACCTGACCAGACCAGACCTGACCAGACCTGTCCAGACCTGATCAGACCTGTCCAGACCTGACCAGAACTGACCAGACCTGACCAGCGGTTATAAGGGATGTTTTCGCGAACATTTGTTGGTGTGTTTAAGAAAGCATGACAGTTAAAGCAATGCAAATGAGCATAAATATGAGTATAACGTCATTAGAAATACTGTATTTTATTCACTAATGCAATTCTGGACCGCTGTCCTTTCACTATAGTATTACTTTATAGTACTACATGTTGTGTCTTCAACGTTATTTTATACCGTCTATGCTTCAACCACGTCGGTAGAGAGATCGGGAAAAAACGGACACGAGATTATCCTCATTTTTACTAAACGGGCCCCCATTGGACCTCGGGATCTCCCACCATTGGGATAACCATGGAGGCATTACTATTAGAATACTGATGTGGTTAATCTACTAATGCACGGAATCATGGAACTACTCTGAATATATGCTGGCTGTCACGGAATAGCTGGCTTTATCAGGGAAAGGTCCCAACTGTATGAGCTGTGAGAATAACTCAAAACCTTCCTGATGGGAGAGAATTCTGCATATGTGGAATTAATTGCAGATAACTGCGAAACTCGCATCCTCTCATAACAACAACCAACGTGTTAGCCGCAGAGGGACTGAGAGCAACCATCCAATCCGCCGAGCAAACATGACATTATAGGCTATTTAATAACATTATATTATTATAGGCTATTTATGTGAGAATAAAGCCGAGTTCATTATCTATTTTGACATTAAAAGCCGCCGGCGCTCCGACTGCCCGTCACCACTCAGATAAATCAACTAATGACATTTAACAAACTCATCAACTAATGACATTTAACAAACTCAGATCCAAACTCTGTTCTGAATTCACTTCTGAAGTCATTCAAACGAAAAATCCGCTAAATGAAAACGAAAAGTGTTCAAATAATGGTAGGGAGATTATATTAAACTGCCAAACTTTAAGTGACAATCCGGCCGGTTGTGGAGCGTTTTAGTCTATCTTCTTTATTCATTATTATTACAGAGTGAGATGGTTGCACAATCACAACGTTTGTTAAATTACCGCCACAATAAGCAGTGGTGCCGTACATGGTCTATTGTCACACCAATAACCGGATAACCCTGTGGGATAACCCTGTGGGATAACCCTGTGGGATAACCCTGTGGGATAACCCTGTGGGATAACTGTGGGATAACCCTGTGGGATAACCCTGTGGGATAACTGTGGGATAACTGTGGGATAACCCTGTGGGATAACCCTGTGGGATAACCCTGTGGGATAACCCTGTGGGATAACCCTGTGGGATAACTGTGGGATAACCCTGTGGGATAACCCTGTGGGATAACATTGTCAGTTATTCGCATATCAAAAAAGGTCCTTTTGCACATCCCTGATTGTACCACCAGATGTGAGTGGGATAAGCCAGTACAAGCCGTTGCAAAATTGACATGTAGACTAGAATTGTCATTGACATACCAACCAGTGGACTGAACCAACTGGTAGGCTAATCTGTCCACCGTACATGGGGGTGGACACTCCCACTGCGTAATGTCACTGTGTCACATGACGATTTTGAAACGGCCTGTGATGGCTAATCCCACTCCCGCCTGGTGGTATAATAGGGGTCCTTTAACGTCCAATCAAGACGTCTGTCACGTTGTCCAATCAACAGCCATGTTGTGATACCCGACTGAGTAGACCCCCAATCAGATGCCCTTTTTAGATTAGATTAGTTTCTAATGTATTGTCGTTGCGCAGAACAAGTACAGTACAGAGAAAAGAAGAAGGCATCTAACCAGCGTGTAAATGTTCCAGTAAAGTGCATTGTAATATATAATGTACAGTTGTTAAATAGGATGTAAATCAGTCTACTAGGTATAGGAACAGGTATACAAGCAGGTATAAATAACTTATAGAGTAGCTACAATAGCTATAATCGCACACAGAAATCCAATCTGTTGATTGGACGTCGGCCTCGAGAGTCTCCGGCCGTGGAGGAGGAGGAACCGGTCGTCTGTTTAGCCGGCGCCTCCGGAGCGCCCTGACCTGACACACAAACCCAGTTTCATCTTAAGTGAGGCTGTTTGAGCAGACATAACGAGGGCTACAATTTAGTTTTACAATTACCCAATCATGGAGGTCTTTTCCCTTTTATGAATGGGTAAACATCTCTTTAGCGAAAGAGGGTTTTGAATGTGAACAAACAAGTCTTTTCTGAGCGCGGTGGCCTTGTCAAAGAAAAACCTCCTGTGAGTACGTACGGCGGCATGCCAAGCTGATGACGCCATTTCACATGGCCCGCTGATAATTCCTGGGTCGTCTTAGTATTCTACTCTCTCTCTCTCTCTCTCTCTCTTCTCTCTCTCTCTCTCTCTCTCTCTCTCTCTCTCTCTCCTCTCTCTCTCTCTCTCTCTCTCTCTCTCTCTCTCTCTCTCTCTCTCTCTCTCTCTCTCTCTCTCTCTCTCTCTCTCTCTCTCTCTCTCTCTCTCTCTCTCTCTCTCTCTCCTGGCCACGCGGCTGCAGAGGAGGAGGAGGAGGAGGAGGAGGAGGAGGAGGAGGAGGAGGAGGAGGAGGAGGGGAATGCCAGCCGGGGTCTGTTGTGCTTTAATGACAGAGGGCTGTTACAGCACAAGGCTTGTCTTTTGAGAAACAGATCCGTCTCTCCCCCAAACGCCACGGAGCTCTGAAAAGGCACACTCTGGAACTGAGCCTAGCGTGTGTCTGCGTGTGTGTGTGTGTGTGTCTGTCTGCGTGTGACTGAGTCTGTGTGTGTGTGTGTGTGTCTGCGTGTGACTGTGTGTGTGTGTCTGTGCGATGTCTGTGCGAGCATTGGAGAAGAACATGTGTCAACGTTATTGCTGATTCCGTCTCAGAGTGATTCTCCCCTCCCCGTCCCCTCCCTGTCCCCTCCCCGTCCCCTCCCCGTCCCCTCCCCGTCCCCTCCCTGTCCCCTCCCGTCCCCTTCCCCGTCCCCTCCCCGTCCCCTCCCTGTCCCCTCCCCGTCCCCTCCCTGTCCCCTCCCCGTCCCTTCCCTGTCCCCTCCCCGTCCCCTCCCTGTCCCCTCCCCGTCCCCTCCCCGTCCCCTCCCTGTCCCCTCCCTGTCCCTTCCCTGTCCCCTCCCTGTCCCCTCCCTGTCCCCTCCCCGTCCCCTCCCTGTCCCTCCCTGTCCCCTCCCTGTCCCCTCCCCGTCCCCTCCCCGTCCCCTCCCAGTCCCCTCCCCCGTCCCCTCCCAGTCCTTCCCTGTCCCCTCCCTGTCCCCTCCCCGTCCCCTCCCTGTCCCCTCCCGTCCCCTCCCTGTCCCCTCCCCCTCCCCTCCCTGTCCCGTCCCTGCTCCCTCCCACCCCCTCCCCGTCCCCTCCCACCCCCTCCCTGCCCCCTCCCCGTCCCCTCCCCGCCCCCTCCCCTCCCTGCCCCCTCCCCGTCCCCTCCCTGCCCCCTCCCTGCCCCCTCCCAGTCCCCTCCCTGCCCCCTCCCTGCCCCCTCCCTGCCCCCTCCCCGTCCCCTCCCTGCCCCCTCCCTGCCCCCTCCCTGCCCCCTCCCAGTCCCCTCCCTGCCCCCTCCCTGCCCCCTCCCCGTCCCCTCCCTGCCCCCTCCCTGCCCCCTCCCCGTCCCCTCCCTGCTCCCTCCCACCCCCTCCCCGTCCCCTCCCCATCCCCTCCCTGCCCCCTCCCCGTCCCCTACCCGTCCCCTACCCGTCCCCTCCCTGCCCCCTCCCTGCCCCCTCCCTGCCCCCTCCCCGTCCCCTCCCCGTCCCCTCCCCGTCCCCTCCCTGCCCCCTACCCGTCCCCTCCCTGTCCCCTCCCCGTCCCCTCCCTGTCCCCTCCCTGCCCCCTCCCCCCGTCCCCTCCCCGTCCCCTACCCCGTCCCCTCCCCGTCCCCTACCCGCCCCCTCCCTGCCCCCTCCCTGCCCCCTCCCCGTCCCCTCCCCGTCCCCTACCCGTCCCCTACCCGTCCCCTCCCTGCCCCCTCCCTGCCCCCTCCCCGTCCCCTCCCCGTCCCCTCCCCGCCCCCTCCCTGCCCCCTCCCTGTCCCCTCCCAGTCCCCTCCCAGTCCCCTCCCCGTCCCCTCCCCGTCCCGTCCCCGTCCCCTCCCCGTCCCCTCCCCGTCCCCTACCCGTCCCCTCCCTGCTCCCCCCTCCCCGTCCCCTCCCCGTCCCCTCCCTGTCCCCCTCCCTCCGCCCCCCCGTCCCCTCCCGTCCCCTCCCCGTCCCGTCCCCGTCCCCTCCCCGTCCCGTCCCCGTCCCGTCCCTTCCCCGTCCCCTCCCCGTCCCCACTCTGTGTCGTCTACATAATTCTATTCTAGTCAGGATTATAATTCTATATGTTGTTGTTATTTATGGAGGGCGGCAGTAGCTCTGGAGGTATAGAGCGGGGTCGTCTGGCAACCGGAAGGTGGCCGGTTCCATTCCCCCGGCTGGTCCTCCTCCTCCTAGCCGAGTGGGGAGGTGTCCTTGAGCAAGACACTCTAACCCTAACTGCTCCTAACTGACGGCTGTCTCTTTTGCACGGCTGACACCGACGACGGTGAATGAATGGATGTATGAATGGGTGAATGGATGTTTGAATGGGTGAATGAATGGATGTTTGAATGGGTGAATGATGGATGTATGAATGGGTGAATGAATGGGTGAATGAATAGATGTATGAATGGGTGAATGAATGGATGTATGAATGGGTGAATGAATGGGTGAATGAATAGATGTATGAATGGATGTTTGAATGGGTGAATGAATGGATGTTTGAATGGGTGAATGAATGGATGTTTGAATGGGTGAATGAATAGATGTATGAATGGGTGAATGAATGGATGTTTGAATGGGTGAATGAATGGATGTATGAATGGGTGAATGAATGGATGTTTGAATGGGTGAATGAATGGGTGAATGAATGGATGTATGAATGGATGTTTGAATGGGTGAATGAATGGATGTTTGAATGGGTGTATGAATGGGTGAATGAATGGATGTTTGAATGGGTGAATGAATGGATAAGTGACATCCAGGTTATCCTACATGCAGATGGAGGGGCGCTGGACTAAATGAAGGGTTATCCTACATGCAGATGGAGGGGCGCTGGACTAAATGAAGGGTTATCCTACATGCAGATGGAGGGGCGCTGGACTAAATGAAGGGTTATCCTACATGCAGATGGAGGGGCGCTGGACTAAATGAAGGGTTATCCTACATGCAGATGGAGGGGCGCTGGACTAAATGAAGGGTTATCCTACATGCAGATGGAGGGGCGCTGGACTAAATGAAGGGTTATCCTACATGCAGATGGAGGGGCGCTGGACTAAATGAAGGCGAATGATCGATTTTAGTTCAGGTGAGTGAAAGGCCTTCGCTCATCTTTCATAACCTCCTCTTCAGCAGCTGTCGGCGTGCGATGATGAAGCGCGTGGCGCTCCACTCCATACGGCGGCCGCTCCACTCCATACGGCGGCCGCTCGGCGCTGTCAATCGAAGGCCGGCGCCCCCGTGATTAATGGCTTCCCTCCACAATGCACACAACAGAACACACACACACACACACACAACAGAACACACACATAAACACGCACACATCCACACACACACACACACACATCCACACACGCACACATAACGCACACAACATACACACACACACACACACACACACACACACACACACAACAGAACACACACACACACAACACACACAGTCAGTCGCTTGTTTGATTGTCTCTCCCTCTTGTCACCTTTGTGCCACCAGGTCCCCCCCCCCCAAACCCCCCCCCCCAGGTAATCTAAGAGGCTAATTGTCCTTTTCCTAAAGAATATATACATTTACACAGCTTTAACATGACGGAGTACATTTACAATGTCAAATATCACATAGAAGCATATTGTGTACATTATATGCAACTTTCTTTAGGATACTTTAGGATACGGTGATATGGCAACTAATTATCACAGTCATGAGAGGAGAGAGAGAGAGAGAGAGGGAGAGAGGGAGAGGAATATTGGGTGTGAGTGATTAAGTGTGACACTGTGTGTGTGTGTGTGTGTGTGTGTGTGTGTGTGTGTGTGTGGTGTGTGTGTGTGTGTGTGTGTGTGCTGGCAGGGGTCTGTCATCAGACAGGTGATGACAGCTTCGTCCCACGGAGATCCTGCTCTGTGGCATCACAGCTTTGTTCACACTTGACTAAATGTCCTTCACCTCTCTCTCTCTCCACACACACACACACACACACACACACACACACACACACACACACACACACACACACCTTCACCTCTCTCACACACATGCTCTCTCTCTCTTCACACACACACACACACACACACACACACACACACACACACACACACACACACACACACACACACACACACACACACACACACACACACACACACACACACACCCTGGCAAACAAAGCCCATCTGTCTCACAAAAGTCTCCCCTCCCTACCCCCCCCCCCCCCTCTCCCCCCCGATGGGCGCTTAATTTATGAGCTCCGACTTGACGAAGGCTGTCTATTGCTTTACTGAGCGTGATGGGCGAGTGGTAAGCGAGAGGGTGGGGAGGTAGAGACGCCTCCCACCAACACATGGTGTTTTGATTGGCGTTCGAGTCGGATGGCCACGCCGCCTGACGTCAGTAAACGCATTGCGTACATCTGCAATAGCTTGTAAAAGTTTACCAGTCAAAGGATTTGAGTGTTTTTTTGTTGTTAGGGTTCTGAATACATAATAGATCTGGGAAACGGGAACAGAGATTTGCCCTCACTCCAACAGATCTCCACTCACTGTGTGTGTGTGTGTGTCTGTGTGTCTGTGTGTGTGTGTGTGTGTGTGTGTGTGTGTGTGTGTGTGTGTGCTGGTGTTGGCTGAGGACAAGCCCCTCCCTGTCTGCTCCTCCACGCTGACCCCCACACGTTAACGTGTGTTCTGGGCCACGCCCCCACCTCCTCCAGACCACGCCCTCTTTTAAGTCACAACTCACTCGTGACTTAAGAGTGACTTCTTCTTCTTGTGATCTGTTTCTTCCGGTGTGTCTGTGGTGTCCTCACGTCCTCCTGGTCCCCAGCCCAGGTTCAAAGCATGTTACACGTCCCATGGGAGAAGAAATAACACTAACTGCTTATTGCACAAATGTGAATGTATATCCGTTTCAGATATATAGATATCAATATGTATATATATATCAATATATATATATATAATGTCAGATGTGTATCTCGCAGGTCCTCAGACGACTGTCCATCACTATATTTTGATTCGCATTTTGAAGTATCGCATTAGAAAATGTTGATGGAAACGGCCAAATTCCAATCAATTTTTTCTGATTCACATAAAAGTTTGAGTCGAGTTAATTCGCAAAAGCAAAGATTAACTTTGCTAATTCAGGCAACTTTGAACTTTGAACTGTCGGCTTCTTCTCAAATGTTCCTTTGACCCCAAAACACGGTTTATGTCACCTCCCGATATCCGTCATGGCTGACGTAGTTTGCTCTCTCCAACTAGTTGATAGAAACACAACTCATTCCCATTTACTTTTTTTGGTGTTTTTTGGTGGTGTGAATTTCCAAAAGTTTGCTTAAAATGAGCTTCGACTGTAAGATGGAAACAAAGCTAGTGATGAGATGGTGCTGGCGTGGGAACAACGGAACCTTCTTCTGTCTTCCGTCCACATCAACACAGCGAGGACGTCCTCATGTCCCTCTGGTCCTCTGAGGAACCGCTGGAGGACGGCCACTTACGCTTTGTTTACCGACAGACTTATTGTCTTATTGATCTGAAAACGGATGGACCACACACACACACACACACACACACACACACACACACACACACACACACACACACACACACACACACACACATATAGATGTACTGGCTCTTAAGGACCAGGCACAGCCCTCTGTAGCGATTGGATTTCTCTCTGTGGTTCCCAGAGACCACATCATTAAGAGCCAATTAGCATGTTGTGTGTTAGTAGCGTGTTAGTAGCGCATTATTCGATTGTTAGTAGCGTGTTATAAGTGTGTTAGGAGCGTGATAGTAGTGTGTTGGTAGCACGTTAGTAGCGCGTTATTAGAGTGTTAGTAGCGTGTTAGCAGCGCATTATTAGCGTATTATTAGTGTTAGTAGCGTGTTATAAGCGTGATAGTAGTGTGTTGGTAGCACGTTAGTAGCGCGTTATTAGAGTGTTAGTAGCGTATTAGCAGCGTGTTAGCAGCGTGTTATTAGCGTGTTATGAGCGTGACAGTAGCACGTTATTAGAGTGTTAGCAGTGTGTTAGCAGCGTGTTATTAGCGTGTTATCAGTGTGTTATGAGCGTGACAGTAGCACGTTATTAGAGTGTTAGCAGTGTGTTAGCAGCGTGTTATTAGCGTGTTATCAGTGTGTTATGAGCGTGTTAGGAGCGTGTTCGGAGCGTGTTAGGAGCGTGACAGTAGCACGTTATTAGAGTGTTAGCAGTGTGTTTGTATCATGTTATTGGCGTGTTAGTAGCGTGTTAGGAGCGTGATAGTAGTGTGTTATTAGTGTGTTAGTAGCGTGTTATTAGTGTGTTATTTGTGTGTTATCAGCGTGTGAGTAGTGTGCTGAGAGCTCTAGCGCCGCCACACCTCAGTCTCTCCCCGAGGCAGGGAGTGGTGGATTTATGTAGATTGTTAAAGACGGACGTAATTGGAAAAGCATGGATAACAAATACTTCTGAGGTATTGGTTTTGTCCCATCATCACACACAGAAACCGTTCACACAGAACCATGAAGCATGAACACAACACATTCCAGAGGTTTGGAGTTAAATAAATGAGGGATTATGTCAGAAATGTCATTTATGTCGGGGGAGGCAGTAGCTCAGAGGTAGAGCGGTCGCCTCACAACCGAAGGTTGCCGGATTCCCCGGCTCCTTCAAAGGCAAAAACTTAGTGGAGGTGTCCTTGAGCAAGACACCCTCACCCTAACCACTCCTGACCTGCTGGCTGACTCCTTGCATGGCTGACGGTAGATGAATGTCTGTGTGAACGTGAGGCATGACTGCCTGACTTGTAAAGCGCTTTTTATCCAAAGCACTTTACAAGTCAGGCAGTCCATGTACCATGAACCAAACTAAAAGGTGTGTTTGGAGACGTTAAGGAAGGGAATTGACACGTCTTCGCCATGACCTCAGTTCCTCTGGCCGTTCATCCTTTCATGGTTCTGTAATCGCTACGGCTGGTGTCCCGTTAACATACAAACAGGTGAATTAGCGCTGTGGTTGCGTGTGCATCCTTACTGAGTAGCAGAGAGAGAGAGAGAGAGAGAGAGAGAGAGAGAGAGAGAGAGAGAGAGAGAGAGAGAGAGAGAGAGAGAGAGAGAGAGAGAGAGAGAGAGAGAGAGAGAGAGAGAGAGAGAGAGAGAGAGAGAGAGAGAGAGAGAGAGAGAGAGAGAGAGAGAGAGAGAGAGAGAGAGAGAGAGAGAGAGAGAGAGATCAACACTTGTTGCTGCCTGAGGTCCACATTGTACAGTGTGGCTGGTGAAGCAGATCTGTTGCATCTAGGGCTGGACGATATGGACCAAAAATCATATCCCGGTTTTTTTAGGCTGCATCGCGATATACAATGTATATCGGTATTTTATACGAATTTGGCAAATTATTCAGTTTTAACTCAATGCCACATGTATGATGTCACAAGCACTTTTATTTTTAACAACTCATATTCACAAGAATAACAGGCATTCCCTTTTAGAAAATATTCAGCTGCACACATATTAACACGTAAATTAAAAGGTACATTGAAATAATCAAAATCCATCAAATTCATTTTCTATATTAAATACATAGGCATACCTCTGCTCCTACAGAGCTGTGCACATGACTAAATTGCCTTCGTTATATCGCACCACTTGGAACTTTTCTTTTCACTGCTAAATTAAGCTTGTATAGTTACAAGCTTAATTTAGCAGTGAAAAGAAAAGTTTGTTTGTTGTTCCGGGGCAGAGTGTAGGGGCAGAGTGTAGGGGCAGAGTGTAGGGCAGACTGTAGGGGCAGAGTGTAGGGCAGAGTGTAGGGGCAGAGTGTAGGGGCAGACTGTGGGGCAGAGTGTAGGGCAGAGTGTAGGGGCAGAGTGTAGGGGCAGAGTGTAGGGCAGACTGTAGGGCAGACTGTAGGGGCAGACTGTAGGGCAGACTGTGGGGCAGAGTGTAGGGCAGACTGTAGGGCAGACTGTAGGGGCAGAGTGTAGGGCAGAGTGTAGGGGCAGAGTGTAGGGGCAGAGTGTAGGGGCAGAGTGTAGGGGCAGAGTGTAGGGGCAGAGTGTAGGGGCAGAGTGTAGGGGCAGCGTGTAGGGCAGCGTGTAGGGCAGAGTGTAGGGCAGAGTGTAGGGCAGAGTGTAGGGCAGAGTGTAGGGGCAGAGTGTAGGGCAGTGTGTGGGGCAGAGTGTAGGGGCAGAGTGTAGGACAGCGTGTAGGGGCAGAGTGTAGGGCAGAGTGTAGGGCAGACTGTAGGACAGCGTGTAGGGCAGAGTGTAGGACAGTGTGTAGGGACAGCGTGTAGGACAGCGTGTAGGACAGAGTGTAGGGCAGAGTGTAGGACAGCGTGTAGGGCAGCGTGTAGGGCAGAGTGTAGGGCAGAGTGTAGGGGCAGAGTGTAGGGCAGAGTGTAGGGGCAGAGTGTAGGAGCAGAGTGTAGGGCAGAGTGTAGGGCAGAGTGTAGGGCAGAGTGTAGGGGCAGAGTGTAGGGGCAGAGTGTAGGGCAGAGTGTAGGGGCAGAGTGTAGGAGCAGAGTGTAGGGCAGAGTGTAGGGCAGCGTGTAGGGCAGAGTGTAGGGCAGAGTGTAGGGGCAGAGTGTAGGGCAGAGTGTAGGGCAGAGTGTAGGAGCAGAGTGTAGGGCAGAGTGTAGGGGCAGAGTGTAGGGGCAGAGTGTAGGGGCAGAGTGTAGGGGCAGAGTGTAGGGGCAGAGTGTAGGAGCAGAGTGTAGGGGCAGAGTGTAGGGCAGACAGGGCTTGGAGGCTGCAGCAGCTTTTACAGATAGTGTCGCTTTGCTCCTCATCTGAAATCCCAAATATCTCCAAATTATAGAACTGTTGTTTTTTTCCTTCCTCATTACCGACCGGCGCTATGTCCGTCTCCATGTTGCTGGAATGTTGTGTGAGAGCCTGCGTGCAGACGCGGGGCTGGGGACGGGGCTGGGGGCGGGGCTGGGGGCGGGGCTGGGGACGGGGCGGGGCTAGGGGCGGGGCTGGGGGCGAGTAGAGCGCAGAGAGAGAACAGTCTACGGTATATGGACTCGGAGATGAGAGGACAAAATGGCTTTAATGCAACAAAAACAAGATCATAACATAACTTCAGACATATCGGTATGACGGTATGGTCCCATCTACATATCTCCTTATGAAATATACCGCTATAACTCATAATACCACTATACCGCCCAGCCCTAGTTGCATCACTCTTTAACATTCTCTCTCTTTCTCTCTCTCTCTCTCTATCTCTCCATCTCTCTCTCTCTCTCTCTCTCTCTCTCTCCCTCCCTCTCTCTCTCTTTTTCTCTCTCTCTCTCTCTCTCTCTCTCTCTCTCTCTCTCTCTCTCTCTCTCTCTCTCTCTCTCTCTCTCTCTCTCTCTCTCTCTCTCTCTCTCTCTGAGTCTCTCTCTCTCTCTCTCGTGCTCACTCTTTCTCTTTTCTTTCATGTGTTATTCAGTCATTAAGAGAGAGAGAGTGTGTGTGTGTGTAAAGGTAAAGAGTTGCTGCTGTCTCAAACCACAATTTAGATGTTCCACTACAAATGAAAGTTGAGTCTCTGGCAAAAACGATTTTGTGAATAAAAAATGTATTTAAATAACACTTTTTATATTTTCACCCTTTTCATTTTACTGCGGACACTAGAAACACGGGTGCATGTTTGAATGTATGGGCAGTACACACACACACACACACACACACACACACACACACACACACACACACACACACACACACACACACACACACACACACACACACACACACAGCCCATCTTTCCTCATTATTTGGGCTCAGGGTGGGCAGGACAGAACCATGTCCCGGTGAGGGGGCCCCAGTCTCTCTCACACACACACACACACACACACACACACACACACACACACACACACACACACACACACACACACACACACACACACACACACACACACACACACACACACACACACACACCAGCAGGACTGGACGGGGAGACCCCTACACCCTATCCATCACACAGCTCATTAGCACAAGTACAACACAATCTCTCTCTCTCTCTCTCTCTCTCTCTCTCTCTCTCTCTCTCTCTCTCTCTCTCTCTCTCTCTCTCTCTCTCTCTCTCTCTCTCTCTCTCTCTCTCTCTCTCTCTCTCTCTCGTTCCCCCGGTCCTTCCTGCTTCCCTTTTCTCCTCCCTTTGTCCTGGAGCCGCTTCCCTCCTTCTTAATGTTTGCTTTTTACTTAATTACCGTGCTCCTCTCTCCTCCTGATGTGGTCCCCTCTTTGTTATATGCAGCCCTCTCTCTCTCTCTCTCTCTCTCTCTCTCTCTCTCTCTCTCTCTCTCTCTCTCTCTCTCTCTCTCCCCTCTCTACTGCAACACCGTTGATGGAGATAGGGCTGTGCTCTCCTCTCTGCTTCCTGTAGTCCACGATCAGCTCCTTGGTCTTCTTGACGTTGAGGGCGAGGCCCTCCCCCCACCTCACTCCCCCTCACCCCACCTCACTCCACCTCACTGCCCTCACCCCACGTCACTCCACCTCACTGCCCTCACCCCACCTCACTCCACTCCACCCCACCTCACTCCACCCCACCTCACTCCACCCTCTCTCCCCTCACTCCACCCCACCTCACTCCACCCTCTCTCCCCTCACCCCACCTCACTCCACCCTCTCTCCCCTCACCTCACCTCACTCCACCCTCTCTCCCCTCACCTCACTCCACCTCACTCCCCTCACCCCACCTCACTCCACCCTCTCTCCCCTCACCCCACCTCACTCCACCCTCTCTCCCCTCACCCCACCTCACTCCACCCTCTCTCCCCTCACCCCACCTCACTCCACCCTCTCTCCCCTCACCCCACCTCACTCCACCCTCTCTCCCCTCACCCCACCTCACTCCACCCTCTCTCCCCTCACCCCACCTCACTCCACCCTCTCTCCCCTCACCTCACTCCACCTCACTCCACCCTCTCTCCCCTCACCCCACCTCACTCCACCCTCTCTCCCCTCACCTCACTCCACCCTCTCTCCCCTCACCTCACTCCACCCTCTCTCCCCTCACCCCTGAAGTTTCCCTGTGCCCTTTTTCAGTTACTGAAGTATTAAAGTGCTGCTTAGGACAAAACCACACTTGTATTGCCAAAGCAAGGGATATAAGATATATAAGAAAAAATATATATATATAAATACGTATTGATCCTCTCTCTCTCTCTCTCTCTCTCTCTCTCTCTCTCTCTCCTCTCTCTCTCTCTCTCTCCCCCACCCGACACCAGCCATTAAACCTGCGAAATAAGCCCCTTGCAATGCCTTATTTTATCATGGTTTTGTACACACACACACACACACACACACACACACACACACACACACACACACACACACACACACACACACAGCTGACGTAGGAGCGTTGTATCGCTCCTTCAACCGTCCGTTAACGTCGGGAGCCAATCGGTGGTGCCGAGGTCCGCTGCCATTGGTCGGTTGTCTCGTTTTAAACACGCCTTAATTGTTAGTCATTCCTTTCCCTCCCACTGCTCCCCCCCCCCCTCCTCCCCGGGGCCCATCCACACACACACATATTCCACACACATGTGCGTTTGCATTCCATATATCTGTGTTTTATGGGACACTCTGCTCCACAGTTAGCCTGCTAAATTGGCCTTTCAGTTTCAGTGCAAACGAGAGGCCCGTATCCGATCAATGGCCGAGGGCGTCTGAGAGCATTTATCAAGGGGCCAATGAGAGCTTGAACACACACACCACACACCCACACACACACACACACACAACTCTTAAAATGCAACACACACATGCAAACCGCTGTGGCAAAAGGAAGCAGAAGTATAGGTCCAATATATCTCTCTCTCACACACACACACACACACAGGTGAAGAATGTAGTGTTTGTGAGCGGTGCTCATCTTAACTTCAATGGTCTTTGTGAAATGTTAATAAGGTCCCTATGTTGTCGTGAGTGTCCGTGTTTTTGTCACAAGTGTGTGTTCTCTCAGTCCTCTGGAAGAGACGGGCTTTCATGAGGAACGAAGGCCGGTAGCCGGCCCTGTTAACAGACCCTGTTAGCCGGCCCTGTTAGCCGGCCCTGTTAGCCGGCCCTGTTAGCCGGCCCTGTTAGCCGGCCCTGTTAGCAGGCCCTGTTAGCAGGCCTACAGAATGAGAGGTTCAGCAGAGAGAAGGGGAGACCAGCCGCCCTCTGCTCTCTCTCTCATTCAGAGGAATTAAATCAACTACAGCGCTTTGCTATAGCAAGTGTTTCAAGTGCTTGAATTTCCACAACAACGCCCCCCCCCCCACACACACACACACGCACACCCTAAGCGCGCACACACACACTCACAGTGAGCAGGATCTGCTTTGATTAATTAAGCCGTGTGGAATAGCAGAGTTCAGAGACATTCAGGAACCTCAAACCGTTAACCGCCTCCTCCTAACCTCGCCTCTAATTGGCCCTAACAGTTAATCACCACACACACACACACACTCACACACACACTCACACACACACTAACACACACACTCACACACACACGCAGAAAAATCCATGGGTGGATCTGCGTATACCAGTAGAGACGTCCATAGCTACAGATACAGAAGTATTGTCTTTATTGGTGTTTATTATCAGAGGTTTGAAAGTAAGTGTGGTGTGTGTGTGTGTGTGTGTGTGTGTGTGTGTGTGTGGGGGCCAGGGTAGAGGTTCCGAGGGGTTCAGTGTGGATATGCTGTCCCCCCCTCTGAGGCTCTGGCCTCTCCAGTGTACAGCAGACTGTGACGGAGGCAGAGGGGAGAGGACAGGACAGCTGCTACACAGGGGGGCCAAAAGACCCAGGGGAACGCCACGCTCTCTCTCTAGGTCTCTCTCTCTCTCTCTCTCTCGGTCTCTCTCTCTCTCTCTCTCTCTCTCTCTCTCTCTCTCTCTCTCTCTCTCTCTCTCTCTCTCTCTCTCTCTCTCTCTCTCTCTCTCTCTCTCTCTCACTCTCTCTCTCTCTCTCTCTCTCTCTCTCTATCTCTCTCTCTCTCTCTCTCTCTCTGTCTGTCTCACTCTGTCCCTCTCTCTCTCTCTCTCTCTATCTCTCTATCTCTCTATCTCTCTCTCTCTCTCTCTCTCTCTGTCTGTCTCACTCTGTCCCTCTCTCTCTCTCTTCATTAAGTAACCAAGCCAGTAGATTAGCTCCCTGTTGTGGCCTTGTGTGTTTAATACAAACAGTCGTCCACCTCCACCGTGTCTGCCATCATCGTATTTCTGTAACACAGAGATTCTCGTCACATCCCCCCTCCTCTGCCCACCCCTCCACCAAGTCTCACCCCCCCTCCGCGTCTCACCCCTCCCACCAAGTCTCACCCCCCTCCGCGTCTCACCCCTCCCACCAAGTCTCACCCCCCTCCGCGTCTCACCCCTCCCACCAAGTCTCACCCCCCCTCCGCGTCTCACCCCCCTCCGCGTCTCACCCCCCCCGCGTCTCACCCCCCCTCCGCGTCTCACCCCGCGCACTGACAGAGACGCTTGAGCGCACCGGAGGACGGGCGGATTTGGTGGACGACTGAGAACCTGCAACATGCTGTGAAACTGGTGTGTGTGTGTGTGGGGGGGGGGTGAGGCGGTGTGTGTGTGTGTGTGTAGGGAGGCGGTGTGTGTGTGTGTGTGTGGGGGGGGGGGTGAGGCGGTGTGTGTGTGTGTGTAGGGAGGCGGTGTGTGTGTGTGTGTGTGGGGGGGGGGTGAGGCGGTGTGTGTGGTGTGTGTGTGTGTGTGTAGGGAGGCGGTGTGTGTGTGTGTGTGTGGGGGGGGGTGAGGGGGTGAGGCGGTGTGTGTGTAGGGAGGCGGTGTGTGTGTGTGGGGGGGGGGGTGAGCGGTGTGTGTGTGGGGGGGGGGGGTGAGGCGGTGTGTGTGTGTGTGTAGGGAGGCGGTGTGTGTGTGTAGGGAGGCGGTGTGTGTGTGTGTGTGTGGGGGGGGGGTGAGGCGGTGTGTGTGTGTGTGTGTGTAGGGAGGCGGTGTGTGTGTGTGTGGGTAGGTGAGGCGGTGGTGTGTGTGTGTGTGTGTGTAGGGAGGTGGTGTGTGTGTGTAGGGAGGCGGTGTGTGTGTGTGTGTGTGGGGGGGGGGTGAGGCGGTGTGTGTGTGTGTGTGTAGGGAGGCGGTGTGTGTGTGTGTGTAGGGGGGGTGTGGGTGTGTGTGTAGGGGCGGTGTGTGTGTGTGTGTAGGGAGGCGGGTGTGTGTGTGTGTGTGGATCATGGCTAAACTATGGCTACTGCTCCCATAGTTTTCCTGAGTTCCTTGAGAAGCGACCCATGGGGAGGAGCTGAGGGTGATTAGAGAACACCTGTGATTAAAGCAGAGAGCAACTTTCAGTTCTCCTCAAGAGTTGAGCGTTGAAGCCCCACCCGGCACTCCAATTCGGGTTCTCCATCTCGGGGTTCTTCAGCTGGGGTTCTCCACCTGATGTTCTCCACCTGGGGTTCTCCATCTCGGGGTTCTCCACCTGAGGTTCTTCAACGGTGTTCCACTGGTGTTCTCCATCTCGGGGTTCTCCACCTGGGGTTCTCCACATGGGGTTCTCCACCTCTGGTTCTCCACCTGGGGTTCTTCAGCTGGTGTTCTCCGCCTCGGGGTTCTCCACCTCTGGTTCTCCACCTCGGGGTTCTCCACCTGGGGTTCTCCACCTCTGGTTCTCCACCTGGGGTTCTTCAGCTGTTGTTCTCCACATCGGGGTTCTCCACCTGGGGTTCTCCACCAGGAGTTCTTCACCTGGGGTTCTTCACCTGGGGTTCTCCGCCTGGGTTTCTCCACCTGCGGTTTTCCACCTGATGTTCTCCACCTGGGGTTCTCCACCTCTGGTTCTCCACCTAAAGTTTTCCACCTGGGGTTCTCCACCTCTGGTTCTCCACCTAAAGTTTTCCACCTGGGGTTCTCCACCTCCAGTTCTCCGCCTGGTGTTTTCCACCTCTGGTTCTCCACCTCCAGTTTTCCACCTGGGGTGGAGAAACCCAGGTGGAAAACTGGAGGTGGAGAACCAGAGGTGAAAGTATCCACCTGGTGTTCTCCACCGGGGGTTATCCACCTCTGGTTCTCCACCTGGTGTTCTCCACCTTGGGGTTCTCCACCTCCTGGTTCTCCACCTGGTGTTCTCCACCTGGGGTACTCCATCTCTCTCTCTCCAGTCCTCCAAACATGGGTGACCGGGCTATATGTCACAGACTGGTAGAATCAAATAGAATCAGAAGTAAAGACTATATAACTAATATACGTACTGTAAAAAGTAACACTATATAATAACTATACGTATAGTACAAATGTATGCTATTTAACTAATAAACATATAGTAAAAAGTAATACTATATAACTAATATACATATAGTAAAAAGTAATACTATATAACTTATATACATAAAGTTTAAACAAATACTATATAACTAATATACAAATAGTAAAAAGTAATACTTTATAACTAATATACATATTGTAAAAGGTAATACTATATAACTAATATACATACAGTTAAAAGTAATATTATATAACTTATATACGTACAGTAAGTAATACTATTTAAATAATATACATACAGTAAAAATAAATACTATATAACTAATATACATAGAGTAAAAATTAAGACTATATAACTAATATACATACAGTAAGTAAGACTATATACATATAGAATATACATATAGTAAAAAGTAATATTATATAACCAATTTACATAGAGTAAAAAGTAATACTATATAACTTATATACATACAGTTAAAAGTAATATTATATAACTTATTTACATATAGTAAGTAATACTATATAAATGATATACATACAGTAAAAATAAATACTATATAACTGATGTACATACAGTAAAAAGTAATACTATATAACTAATATACATAAAGTAATACTATATAACTAATATACATAAAGTAATACTATATAACTAATATACATAAAGTAAGACTATATAATAAATATACGTATAGTAATAATGTATACTGTATAACTAATATATATATAGTAAAATGTAATACTATAAAACTATTATACGTATAGTAAAAAGTAGGACTATATAAGTAATATACATACAGTAAAAAATAATACTATATAACTAATAAATATATAATAAAAATAAATACTATATAACTAATATACATACAGTAAAAAGTAATACTATATAACTTATATACATACAGTTAAAAGTAATATTATATAACTTATTTACATATAGTAAGTAATACTATATAAATGATATACATACAGTAAAAAATAATACTATATAACTAATATACAAATAGAAAAAAGTAATACTATATAACTAATATACAAATAGAAAAAAGTAATACTATATAACTAATATACATACACTAAAAAGTAATACTATATAACTATACAAATAGAAAAAAGTAATACTATATAAC
Organism: Muraenolepis orangiensis; assembly: GCA_027704905.1. Classification (NCBI taxonomy): domain Eukaryota; kingdom Metazoa; phylum Chordata; class Actinopteri; order Gadiformes; family Muraenolepididae; genus Muraenolepis; species Muraenolepis orangiensis. Next base: position 2,112,713 of record CM051020.1, read on the forward strand.
TAATATACATACACTAAAAAGTAATACTATATAACTAATATACATACACTAAAAAGTAATACTATATAACTATACAAATAGAAAAAAGTAATACTATATAATTATTATACATAGAGTAAAAAGTATTACGTTATAACTAATATACATAATGTAAAAAGTAAGACTATTACTAATATATATAGAGTAAAAAGTAATACTATATAACGAATATACATATAGTAAAAAGTAATATAATATAACTAATACACATATAGTAAAAAGTAAGACTATATAACTAATATATAAAATAGAAAAAAGTAAGACTATATAACTAATATACATATAATATACTGTGTCGGTACATCATTACTAACAGCCGACCTAGCATCCAGGGCGCGCTCTCTCTCTCTCTCTCTCTCTCTCTCTCTCTCTCTCTCTCTCTCTCTCTCTCTCTCTCTCTCTCTCTCTCTCTCTCTCTCTCTCTCTCTCTCTCTCTCTCTCTCTCTCTCTCTCTCTCTCTCTCTCTCTCTCAATAATGCTCAGATGATGACTCTCCTCTTTAATAATCCCCCAGCATCCCCTCCTCTTTTTTGGGCGTCTCCTACGCATCGATCTCCCCTCCCCCCCTCCTCCTCTCTCCTCTCTTATGACACTATATTAATTGATCCGCCCTCCCCCCTCCTCCTCTCTCCTCTCTTATGACACTATATTAATTGATCCGCCCTCCCCCCTCCTCCCCGTCTCTCCCCCCCCCCTGTACTCTCTCAGGCCCATTCATGAGCTCGGGGAGGTGCTCCCAGGCCCCGCCCCCTGGGTACAGCAGCGCTGGGCCGTTCATCCACCAAATGAGGCGTCCTCTCCTCCTTCCTTCTTAAATGAGAGAGGCTCTCGCACAATCCATCAAAACATTCCACTTTGGACTTAGTTGCTTTCGTGTCTCTGCTCTTCTCTCCTTCTCCCTTCTCTCTCTCTCTCTCTCTCTCTCTCTCTCTCTCGCTCGCTCTCTTTCTTTCTTTCTCTCAAAGAGAGAGGTTATGTGCTCTATAAAGGAGGCAGCATCCCAGCGCTGAGGTCTGTGTTCTGCCCTCTCCCTCTCCCCCTCCCTACGAGGGGGGGGGAGGGTTGTTCCTGCTCTTCTCTCTCTCTCTCTCTCTCTCTCTATTTCTCTCTCTCTCTCTGTTTCTCTCTCTCTCTTTCTCTCAAAGAGAGAGAGACAGACAGAGAGAGAGAGAAAGAGAGAAGGGTTATGTGCTCTATAAAGGAGTCAGCATCCCAGCGCTGAGGTCTGTGTTCTGCCCTCTCCCCCTCCCTCTCCCTCCCTACGAGGGGGAGGGTTGTTTCTGCTCGGTCAATGGAAGTCCCGAGGGCCAGCGAGGGTTTGATTGTTAGTTTATTTCCCGGGAGGAAGCGTGTTTGTGTCAACGTTCCCCGCGTTGCTCTCACTGTGTGAGCTGTGGCCGTCCTAATCGATGGCCTCCGACACCGGTCGGTTGTTTCCTTTCAGCTCGAGTCAATGATTCACCTTCAGTCGCAAGTGGTTTAATAAAACCCAACACGGTGTTTGATTCAGCATCACTTCTGCTTTCATTGTACAAAAGGACCAAAGTAAAATGTCCAACTTTCTGTGAGACCAGACTCTGTAATCCTAAGTGCATCGGTGGGTGATGCTGAACGTGGTCGTCGTGAACCACTGGAGTGACGTGAACCTCAGGGAACACGTCTCTGTGCTCCTGAGGTTCACGCCACTCAGGAGGAGTTAGCGGAACATAAATGAAAGTCAATTGAAAGGATAATGTGTATGTATTAATCCTTTAGTTAAGAGTTTGTATTAATCTATCTATCTATAACACAACGTAAACCAAGACAAACACACAAGGATGCTGATATGGAGGTTGCTCCAGTGTGTCCTTACTAACTCCGAAAACACACTGCCTCAGTGCCCTTGAGCAAGGCACCAGCCCCTCCCCTGCTCCCCTGTAGATCCAACAGCTGATACCCACTGCTCCTCATACTAGGATGGGTTACATGAGAGGAACTCATCTCACTGAGTGGAGACCAATGAAGAGGATTCACTCCTCCAGGGTTAGATGTGTTTGGTGTGTAAACCCAGAGTGAACACACGCTCTATACAGAACTAGACGTTTAAGGGCGTGTGTGGCCGGTGCGCTGGGCCCCAGGTCTCTTCCCATTGGCCCCTGACGTTCCCCAGGCTGTCAGACGTCAACTCAAGCGCTGGCCAATCAGCCGGGGTTTAGGTTCCTCGGGTTCCTCGGGTTCCTCCTACTCTCAGAGCGCCGTCCTCTGGGAACGGGACGGTACGGCTGACTGGGCCAAGCTCTGCAGGAGAAATAATATCAACTGTGTGTGTGTGGTGTGTGTGTGTGTGTGGTGTGTGTGTGTGTGTGTGTGTGTGTGTGTGTGTGTGTGTGTGTGTGTGTGTGTGTGTGTGGTGTGTGTGTGTGTGTGTGTGTGTGTGTACACCCAACACTCAGCATATTGTGTCCCTATATTCTCTTATTTCTCAGAGCTTTGTTATTGGTGCTATTTAGAGAAGGAGGAAGTGTGTGTGTGTGTGTTGGTGTGTTCCCCAAGAGGGTGGTCTTGGGGCCGGGGGGTGGGGCGTTGGTCTCTCCTCCTCCCCCTCCGTTCTCTGAGCAGACGTTCAATAGAAGCCTGGAGGCCCGTGGGGTCAGAGACACTCGGACCGTGTGTGTGTGTCTCTAGAGATGTTTGTGTTTCAGCACCACAGACCCTCACTCCTTAGTCCTATTCTCACATCGCTGACACTCTCATCGTGTGGTGTGTGTGTGTGGTGTGTGTGTGTGTGTGTGTGTGTGTGTGTGTGTGTGTGTGTGTGTGTGTGTGTGTGTGTGTGTGTGTGTGTGTGTGTGTGTGTGTGTGTGTGTGTGTGTGGTGTGTGTGTGTGTTGTATGTGTATCGTGTGTGTGTTATGTGTGTGTGTGTGTGTGTTGTATGTGTATCGTGTGTGTGTGTGTGTGTGTGTGTTATGTGTGTGTGTGTGTGTGTGTTGTATGTGTATCGTGTGTGTGTTATGTGTGTGTGTGTTTTGCGTTCTAATGCGGGTCAGAATGATACTTGGTCAAACGATGTATTTCAGTTGGGGGGGCAGACCAATTAGGTGGAGGCTAAGATGCTTTTCTTGTCCAGGAGAAGAGGCGTCATGAAGGCATTGGTTTCATTAGAGATGCTCTCCTCCGTGGTCTCAGGCTGCAGCCATACTCCCCCAACCCAAAAATAAAGCAATTAGATATGTGAAAATATTGGACCGAGCACAAAATGAATCGGAAAACTGTTTGACTTTAAGTGTGTGTGTGTGTGTGTGTGTGTGTGTGTGTGTGTGTGTGTGTGTGTGTGTGTGTGTGTGTGTGTGTGTGTGTGTGTGTGTGTGTGTGTGTGTGTGTGTGTGTGTGTGTGTGTGTGTGTGTGTGTGTGTGTGTGTGTGTGTGTTGCAGTGCAGTGCATTTCTGCATATTTGTATAACTTTCTGTTAATGCGTGTGGGTGTGTGTGCATACGTACATGTGGGTAGGTGAGTGGGTGAGTGGGTAGGTGAGTGGGTGAGTGGGTAGGTGAGTGGGTGAGTGGGTGAGTGGGTGGGTGAGTGGGTGAGTGGGTGAGTGGGTAGGTGAGCGGGTGAGTGGGTGAGTGGGTGGGTGAGTGGGTAGGTGAGTGGGTGAGTGGGTGGGTGAGTGGGTGAGTGGGTGGGTGAGTGGGTAGGTGAGTGGGTGAGTGAGTGGGTGAGTGGGTGGGTGAGTGGGTGAGTCTTTCCTATAAATGGGTGCCTTCAGACCTCCAGATCTCGAAGGATTTATTTATCTTATTTCCATTTTAAATAAAGAAGCACAGAGACGTCAGTGGAACACATGTTTTCGGTATGCCCCTGGCCACACACACACACACACACACACACACACACACACACACACACACACACACACACACACACACACACACACACACACACACACACACACTCCCACACACTCACACACACACGCTCACTCCCACTCCCACTTAGAGACACACACACTCACACACACACACTCACACACACACTCACTCACACACACACACGCTCACTCCCACTCCCACTTAGAGACACACACACACACACACTCGCACACACACACACACTCACACTCGCACACACACACACACTCACACACACACACACACTCACACACACACACTCACACACACACTCACTCACACACACACACGCTCACTCCCACTCCCACTTAGAGACACACTCACACACACACTCACACACACACACACTCACACTCGCACACACACACACACTCACACACACACACTCACACACACACACACACACACACACACACACACACACACACACACACACACACACACACACACACACACACACACACACACACACACACACACACACACACACGCACGCCCTGATGTGTGGTGGGTTTTGTGGGTAATGATCAGCTGCTTAGTCAACATTCACTGTGATCGCCCCATTAGTGTCAGTTACCACCACAGACCCCTGGTGGACCTCCACCACCCCCACCTCCACCACCCCCACCCCACCACCTCCACCACCACCACCACCACCACCTCCACCTCCACCACCTCCACCCCCACCACCACCACCACCACCCACCCCCCACCTCCACCACCACCACCCCCACCTCCACCACCACCACCACCACCACCCCCACCTCCACCACCACCACCCCCACCCACCACCACCACCACCCCCACCTCCACCACCACCACCCCCACCTCCACCACCACCACCCCCACCTCCACCACCACCACCACCCCCACCTCCACCTCCACCCCCACCCCCACCTCCACCACCACCACCACCCCCACCTCCACACCACCCCCACCACCCCCACCTCCACCACCACCCCACCACCACCTCCACCACCCCCACCTCCACCACCACCTCACCACCACCACCACCCCACCTCCACCACCACCACCCCCACCTCCACCACCACCACCACCACCACCCTCAACCTCCACCTACCTCCACCACCCACCACCTCCACCACCACCACCCCACCACCACCACCACCACCACCCCCACCTCCACCACCACCACCACCACCCCACCACCACCCACCTCCACCACCACCCCCACCTCCACCACCCCCACCTCCACCACCACCACCCACCACCACCCCACCACCACCCCCACCTCCACCACCACCACCACCCACCACCACCTCCACCACCACCACCACCACCACCCCACCACCCACCACCACCTCCACCACCACCACCCACACCCCCACCACCACTTCCACCACTTCCACCACCTCCACCCCCACCTCCACCACCACCACCCCCACCTCCACCACCACCCCCACCTCCACCCCCACCACCACTTCCACCACCTCCACCCCCACCCTCTCTTTCTCATTCTGCCTCTGTCACTATCTCCCCCTGGGGTGGCTTTTGCTCACATTGAGAGAGAGGGGTGGGGGGGAGGGAGAGAGGGGTGGGGGAGGGAGGCAGAGAGGGAGAGAGGGGTGGGGGGGAGGGAGGGAGGGAGAGAGGGGTGGGGGGGGGAGGGAGAGAGGGGTGGGGGGGGAGGGAGGAGAGAGGGGTGGGGGGGGAGGAGAGAGGGAGAGAGGGGTGGGGGGAGGGAGGGAGAGAGGGGTGGGGGGGGGGAGAGAGGGAGAGAGGGGTGGGGGGGAGGGAGAGAGGGAGAGAGGGGTGGGGGAGGGAGGCAGAGAGGGAGAGAGGGGTGGGGGGGAGGGAGGGAGGGAGAGAGGGGTGGGGGGGGGAGGGAGAGAGGGGTGGGGGAGGGAGGCAGAGAGAGGGGTGGGGGGGAGGGAGGGAGAGAGGGGTGGGGGGGGGAGGGAGAGAGGGGTTGGGGGGGGAGGGAGAGAGGGGTGGGGGGGGGAGGGAGAGAGGGGTGGGGGAGGGAGGCAGAGAGGGGTGGGGGGGGGGGGGGAGCTCAGTGAAGTGGAAAGGATCGTTCCTTGTGCTTCTGTCTCTGTGTTAACCCCACTCTCTCGCTCTCTCCTCCACACACACACACACACCACACACACACACACACACACACACACACACACACACACACACACACCTTCCTCTTCTCTGCTCTCCCTCTCTAGAACGGCTCTGTTTAGAAATAATTGTCTCTTTGTGTGCATCCGTGATTTTGTTTCTTTGCTTCTCGTTGGCCCTCAGCTGGTGAGAGAGAGAGTGGGGGGGGGGGTGTTCTTATACATAAAAACACACTGTTTTCCTCTCCTCTACCCCTCTACTTCAATCGTATGTTCATCTCCCTCTCCCTCTCTCTCTCACCCCCCAGCCTGTATGGCCGAAACCTGCAGGCCAACCCGGAGCCGCCCAAGAAGAACATGGACAAGAGCAAGAAGATCAGCCGCAAGCCGCTGGCCGCCAAGAACAAGTGATGAGGAGGAGGAGGAGGAGGAGGAGGAGGAGGAGGAGGAGGAGGAGGAGGAGGAGGAGGAGGAGGAGGAGACATCCTATCTGATCTCACTGCATGTGCCTTTTATCACCCATCGTCACCTTTTTGTCCTTATTTATGGTCCATTTTCTACTGCCCAGTGTTTCTATGGAAGGGTTTGAAGGCGCGGTCGTCTCCCTTAGGGGTCGTCTCCCTTAGGGGTCGTACTCCCTTAGGGGTCGTCTCCCTTAGGGGTCGTACTCCCTTAGGGGTCGTCTCCCTTAGGGGTCGTACTCCCACTCTTTTGTACTGATTTAAAAGATCAATTTCAGGTTCAAAAGAACAACTGTGTGCCACGTCTTATTTTAAAGGCCCAATGTGTTACATCATTAGTTATTATTATCAGTTTAAAACAATCAGAAATTAACCACAAACGTCAGCGGAATGGGAACATAGGACGTTAGGCCAAAGACGTCTATGTGTTGAGTTCCCACCTCTCTGGTGCTCTGCTGCCCCCTGCTTTGTGGAGGACTTATTTCACAGTTGGCCAATTCTTACACATTGCACCTTTATACTCTGAAGACACATGACACGTTATATATACTCTGTACCACATGCTGTATTCCATAAGGAGACAATACCAAATCCATTGGAAACCTATATCTGCTCTTTGCCTTAGTTTAAACTAGACTTATTGTATCCAACAACCAAATCTCTCTGTGTTTAGTGAGTTACCCTGAGGGACACCTTTCTCTCCTGTGACAGCGACACACTGAACTCTGGGCTCTTGGTGAGCCGGGCCCTTAGTCAGCGGGGCTCCGCAGGACAAACATCCTGCTGTGACTGAGCTGCCAAGGGGCCCCACCAGCGAGGGCCCATTAACCTCAGGGCCCCTGTCTAGAAGAGGGCTCGAACAAGCACACACACATTCAGAAGTGTGTGTGTGTGGGTGGCCTTGAGGGAAGTAGAATATTTTCTCTCTCTTTCCTCTCTCTCTCTCTCTCTCTCTCTCTCTCTCTCTCTCTCTCTCTCTCTCTCTCTCTCTCTCTCTCCTCTCTCTCTCTCTCTCTCTCTCTCACACACACACACCTAGTGCCTTTTGAGTTGAGTCCCTAGTTCATTGTGTGTGTGGTCTCTCTCTCTGATTGTCTCTCTAGTGTCTGTGCCCTGGGGCTCAGGTCTTGGCCCAAAAGGCCCTCAGGCCTTCCTCCACATGTAAATGGGAACAATAGGATAGGGCCCATGTTTCTGGTCTTTGTTTTAATACGGGACACTAATTACGGGGTAATTGAACTGAACTACAATCCTTAAAATTCAATTCCCACTTGAAGTCCCTCAGTGTCTCCAACTGGACTCAATTACTGTGTGTGTGTGTGTGTGGGGGTGTGTGTGTGTGTGTGTGTGTGTGTGTGTGTGTGTGTGTGTGTGTGTGTGTGTGTGTGTGTGTGTGTGTGTGTGTGTGTGTGTGTGTGTGTGTGTGTGTGTGTGTGTGTGTGTGTGTGTGTGTGTGTGTTCGCTCGCTCGCTCGCTCGCTCCTTTAAGAAAGACTGATTTCAACCGTCCTCTTCCTCTCGGTGCTTTGAGTCTCCGATCTGGGACAAACCCAGAGCCTCACATTAGCCCCGATTCACGGGAATAAGAGTTATTTTTAAAGCGCACTCAAAAGAAGAAGAAGAACACGCACACACACACACACACACTCACCCACACACACACTCACCCGGCCGGCACATTTCAGCTCCTCACAACCAAATGTAATCTGTGCATTTTTGGATTCATATTTATCATGCTTTTCTCTCATGCCGCCACACACGGTTACATGTACCCCTTGCTCTGTGTATCAATCATTCTTTGAATAAAGCTTCAATATTGTTGACTTTATGTTGTGTGGCCTTATTCCGCACTATGCACACAATCACTTCTAACAATTCCATATGTATTTGGACGTAAACCTCAAGCAATCACTATGACAGCAGAGGTGAGTTTTAAGTTTCAATTGTTATGAACACATTCACACGCGTGGACGTACAGCACAGACATGCAGTTTGAGTTTAGTTGAAGTAGGTGAAAGACATTAGATTTTTTAATCTACTGAACTCAGTGCAGTAGATGTGGGGATTTGAAGCATTTATTTTACTGAACACACTGGAGACCATCTGTGTCCGTTGCAAGACCTAATACAACCCAGATATATATATATATATACAGTTTATATATGTATCTATATTTATATAGATATATATATACACAGTATTTGGTATATATATGTATGTGCATATAGATGTATATGTATATGTGTATATATATTTACGTGTATATGCTGTATATATCAGTGGAGGCTTGTCCATTGAGGAAAGGGAGGACCATCCTCCCTTCAATTTCCGAGAAAAATAAACTTGCAAGAGAAAAATAAATACACATAAATGTAACTGTGAAAATACTGAAAGTATTCATTTTTTTCACTCTTCGAATTACAACAATCCTGTCCCTATGTCAAAGTACCAACAGAGCCCCATTGACCACCGCTTATCTGGGATTGGTTCGCGGAGGTAGCAGCTCCAGCAGGGGACACCAAACTTCCCTCTCCCTGCCAACATGGACCAGCTCTGACTGGGGGATCCCGAGGCGTTCCCAGGCCAGGAGGAGATGTAGTCACCCCACCTGTACCTCGGTCTGCCCCGTGGTCTCTTCCCACATGGACCTTGGTCTGCCCCGTGGTCTCCTCCTCCACCTGGACCTTGGTCTGCCCCGTGGTCTCCTCCTCCCACCTGGACCTTGGTCTCCCCCGTGGTCTCCTCCTCCCACCTGGACCTTGGTCTGCCCCGTGGTCTCCTCCTCCCACCTGGACCTTGGTCTGCCCCGTGGTCTCCTCCCACCTGGACCTTGGTCTACCCCGTGGTCTCCTCCTCCCACCTGGACCTTGGTCTCCCCGTGGTCTCCTCCTCCCACCTGGACCTTGGTCTGCCCCGTGGTCTCCTCCTCCCACCTGGACCTTGGTCTCCCCGTGGTCTCCTCCTCCCACCTGGACCTTGGTCTCCCCGTGGTCTCCTCCTCCCACCTGGACCTTGGTCTGCCCCGTGGTCTCCTCCTCCCACCTGGACCTTGGTCTGCCCCGTGGTCTCCTCCTCCCACCTGGACCTTGGTCTGCCCCGTGGTCTCCTCCTCCCACCTGGACCTTGGTCTCCCCGTGGTCTCCTCCTCCCACCTGGACCTTGGTCTGCCCCGTGGTCTCCTCCTCCCACCTGGACCTTGGTCTGCCCCGTGGTCTCCTCCTCCCACCTGGACCTTGGTCTGCCTTGTGGTCTCCTCCTCCCACCTGGACCTTGGTCTGCCCGTGGACTCTCCTCCCACCTGGACCTTGGTCTGCCCTGTGATCTCCTCCCAGAAGGACGTGCCTGAAGAACCTTGGGAAGCGCCCAGGAAGCATCCTCACTAGATGCCCGAAGCACCTCAACTGGCTCCTTTCTACGTAAAGGAGCAGCGGCTCTACTCCGAGTCCCTAATAGGTGACCGAGCTTCTCACCCTATCCCTCAGGGAGATGCCAGCCCCCCTCCTGAGGAAACTCATTTCTGCCGCTTCGCAATCACATCCCTTCGGTCATGACCCATAGTTCATGACCGTAGGTGAGGGTAGGAACGGAAACTGACCGGTAGATATCTTCCGGTCAATCTCACACTCCATCCTCCCCTCACTCGAGAACAAGACCCCAAGATACTTGAACTCCTTCACTTGGAGTAAGGACTCACTCAATCCCCACTTACTTGGAGGAGGAAATTCACCGGTTTTCTGCTGAGAACCATGGCCTCAGATTTAAAGATGCTGATCCTCATTCCACGAAACAGATCAGTCAGATGAGTCCGATATGTACAGGTTTTAAATTGTGCAGAAATCATTTAAAAAGCATTTTAAAGCACCAGTAGTGCAGCAGCATCATGCATACAGGGCAGTACAGTCTAGTGGCTTTAATGAGTCCAGAAGGTCCAGCAAAAGTATGATAGTGTTATTTAATGTAATATGGATGACAATGTTATGAAGTGGCAGCACTCCTAGCAGTTCAGTAGGTCACTGCCTGTGGATGAAAACTATCCTTGAACCTGGTAGTCCTTGTATGGATGCTGTGGAACCGGCGACCGGGAAAAGAGATGGAGCCCAGGGTGGTTGAGGTCGTTTGTAATGTAGACGGCCTTATTCCGACATCTGGTTCTAAAGATCTCCTCAATGCATGGAAGTGCACACCCCATTATCTTCTCTGCCGTCAGCACGACCCTCTGGATGTCACTCTAGATTACCCTCTAGACGACCCTCTAGATGACCCTCTAGATGACCCTCTAGACGACCCTCTAGATGACTCTCTAGAAGACCCTCTGGATGACCCTCTGGATGACCCTCTAGACTACCCTCTAGATGACACTCTAGATTACTCTCTAGATGACCCTCTGGATGACCCTCTAGATGACCCTCTAGACGACCCTCTAGACGACCCTCTAGATGACCCTCTAGACCAGTGGTTCCCAACCTGGGGGGCGCCAAAGATCGCAGGGGGGGAGCCAGGCCTCAGATGATTTGAGGCCTAATATCATATTTAGACTTTAAAAATATATATTTCAAAAAAAAAAATTGATTGTCGCTAAAAGCCTTGTCTCTACATTACAATAAAATATAGAAATTAATTGATTAATTAATTTTAATAAAAATTCTACAAATTAATCTGATACTCCTCCGATTCGCGCCAACATTGACGTTACTGTGTCAGCTTCTGTAGTAGTAACAGTTTGCTGTGCTTGCTAGCTAGCGACCAACTTCATAAGGTGAATATTTTGTCTAAAAATGTCTGAAAAACGTAAAGGAGATGACAGCTCATCTGCAATCAAAAAGAAAATGAGGACCTACCTAGAGAGCTATCTTAACTTAGGTTTCATGGAGAGAACGGACAAAACCCGCCCAGAGTGTGTGATATGCAGAGAGAAGCTAGCCAACGACAGCATGAAACCCTGCAAAATGAAGAGACACCAACAGACCATGCACCCAGAAACGGGCGTGATCGGGACTTTTTCATAAAGAAACAACAGCTTGCAAAGGCAAACAAGCCAAAGGATATCAGAACAGCGTTTGTTAGGGCTGGCAGCGATGTACAGAAGGCCACCGAGGCCTCTTTTGAATGTGCACTTTTAATAGCAAAGGCAAAGAAACCGCACAACATTGGCGAGCAGCTCATTAAGCCAGCTTGCATTAAAATGGTTGAGAAACTGTGCGGCCCGCAGGTGGCGGAGAAGCTAAAAACTGTACCACTGTCAAACAATACGGTGAAAGACAGAATTGACAAGATGGCAAGTAACTGCGAGCTGCAGCTGCTCGAAAAGCTTGGAAAGGGGCCATTTGCCATACAACTCGATGAAACTACAACTGTAGCAGACGAGGCTGTGCTCATCGTTTCATGTGCAATATATCGATGGGGAAGATTTGAAGCAGGACATTCTTATGTCAGTCAACCTTACCACTACCACTACCATTACCACTACCATTACCACTACCACTACCACTACCACTACCATTACCACTACCACTACCACCCGGGGTGAGGACATTTTTACTGCAGTGGATTCTTTTTATTAGGCATAGTCTATTATTTTGAAGTGTCCTGTTCTTCGAAATTTTAAATAAATATGATGCATACAATTGCAAGTTAGTAGCTAATAAAGGCATAAAAAGACAGAAATGTATCATTTTTTCTTTAATAGAAATGTTTCTTCTGCGCGTAAGGTGTCGGTTTCAGTTGGATTATTTGTCACAGTTGCTCCGATCAAATCGGTATCCTCCATTTTGTAGATTATTTACGACTTTTGAATCCACATAAACACATCGGCAAAATCCGGCTTACTTTGAGTATGTGTTTTAAACAGTTTAATCTCTTTGCGAATTGTTTCCACTTGCGCCGTCCTTTAATTTATTCATACAGCGGGCATCCAAATTAAATAATCCCGAGTCCAATACCCATCAAAGTCACTCCAATAGTGCTCCTTAATTACGCTTTCATCCTCCTTTAACGAAATACTCTACATTCATCCAGTTTGTGACAGTAGTTGTAGCATTTTTGAGACTTTGAAACTCAAATTAACGCTGTTGCCTTGCCTTGCCTAGCGTTAATTAAAGTTTCAAAGTTGGGGGGGGGGGGGTGCACAAATTCCGGGGGGGGGGGGGTGCGCAAATTCCAACAGGAGTCATTTGGCGGGGCTCTGGGTGAAAAAGGTTGGGAACCCCTGCTCTAGACGACCGTCTAGATGACCCTCTAGACCAGTGGTTCCCAACCTGGGGGGCGCCAAAGATCGCAGGGGGGGCGCCAGGCCTCAGATGATTTGAGGCCTAATATCATATTTCGATTTTTTTATTTTATTTTATTTTATTTATTTTTTTTATTATTTTTTTTTTACATATAATTGTAACGCAATACATGATTGTCGCTAAAAGCCTTGTCTCTACATTACAATAACATATAGAAATGTATTGATTAATTAATTTTAATAAAAATTCTACAAATTAATCTGATACTCCTCCGATTCGCGCCAACATTGACGTTACTGTGTCAGCTTCCGTGGTAGTAACAGTTTGCTGTGCTTGCTAGCTAGCGACCAACTTCATAAGGTGAATATTTTGTCTAAAAATGTCTGAAAAACGTAAAGGAGATGACAGCTCATCTGCAATCAAAAAGAAAATGAGGACCTACCTAGAGAGCTATCTTAACTTAGGTTTCATGGAGGGAACGGACAAAACCCGCCCAGAGTGTGTGATATGCAGAGAGAAGCTAGCCAACGACAGCATGAAATCCTGCAAAATGAAGAGACACCAACAGACCATGCACCCAGAAACGGTCGGGCGTGATCGGGACTTTTTCATAAAGAAACAACAGTTTGTTAGGGCTGGCAGCGATGTACAGAAGGCCACCGAGGCCTCTTTTGAATGTGCAAATTCCAACAGGAGTCATTTGGGGGGGCTCTGGGTGAAAAAGGTTGGGAACCCCTGCTCTAGACGACCCTCTGGATGATCCTCTAGACGGCTCTCTAGACGACCCTCTGGATGACCCTCTAGATGACCCTCTAGACGACCCTCTAGACGACCCTCTAGACGACCCTCTAGATTACCCTCTAGACGAACCTCTAGATGACCCTCTAGACGAACCTCTAGATGACCCTCTAGACGACCCTCTGGATGATTCTCTAGACGGCTCTCTAGACGACCCTCTAGATCAGTGGTTCCCAACCTGGGGGGCGCGCCCCCCTTGGGGGGGCGCCAAAGATCGCAGGGGGGGCGCCAGGCCTCAGATGATTTGAGGCCTAATATCATATTTCGATTTTTTTTTTTTTATAAAGTTTTTTACATATAATTGTAACGCAATACATGATTGTCGCTAAAAGCCTTGTCTCTACATTACAATAAAATATAGAAATGTATTGATTAATTCATTTTAATAAAAATTCTACAAATTAATCTGATACTCCTCCGATTCGCGCCAACATTGACGTTACTGTGTCAGCTTCCGTGGTAGTAACAGTTTGCTGTGCTTGCTAGCTAGCGACCAACTTCATAAGGTGAATATTTTGTCTAAAAATGTCTGAAAAACGTAAAGGAGATGACAGCTCATCTGCAATCAAAAAGAAAATGAGGACCTACCTAGAGAGCTATCTTAACTTAGGTTTCATGGAGGGAACGGACAAAACCCGCCCAGAGTGTGTGATATGCAGAGAGAAGCTAGCCAACGACAGCATGAAACCCTGCAAAATGAAGAGACACCAACAGACCATGCACCCAGAAACGGTCGGGCGTGATCGGGACTTTTTCATAAAGAAACAACAGTTTGTTAGGGCTGGCAGCGATGTACAGAAGGCCACCGAGGCCTCTTTTGAAAAAACCCAAAAACGACTATTGTGCATTATTGTCTCAACACACAACCCCCTGACACTGTGCTGCTTTTGTAGCTCAGACTCTCACACAGCACATACACACACACCTACACACACACCCACACACACACACACACACACACACACACACACACACACACACACACACACACGTCCCTAACAGTTTGTTAGGGCTGGCAGCGATGTACAGAAGGCCACCGAGGCCTCTTTTGAATGTGCACTTTTAATAGCAAAGGCAAAGAAACCGCACAACATTGGCGAGCAGCTCATTAAGCCAGCTTGCATTAAAATGGTTGAGAAACTGTGCGGCCCGCAGGTGGCGGAGAAGCTAAAAACTGTACCACTGTCAAACAATACGGTGAAAGACAGAATTGACAAGATGGCAAGTAACTGTGAGCTGCAGCTGCTCGAAAAGCTTGGAAAGGGGCCATTTGCCATACAACTTGATGAAACTACAACTGTAGCAGACGAGGCTGTGCTCATCGTTCATGTGCAATATATCGATGGGGAAGATTTGAAGCAGGACATTCTTATGTCAGTCAACCTTACCACTACCACTACCATTACCACTACCATTACCACTACCACTACCACTACCATTACCATTACCACTACCATTACCACTACCACTACCACCCGGGGTGAGGACATTTTTACTGCAGTGGATTCTTTTTATTAGGCATAGTCTATTATTTTGAAGTGTCCTGTTCTTCGAAATTTTAAATAAATATGATGCATACAATTGCAAGTTAGTAGCTAATAAAGGCATAAAAAGACAGAAATGTATCATTTTTTCTTTAATAGAAATGTTTCTTCTGCGCGTAAGGTGTCGGTTTCAGTTGGATTATTTGTCACAGTTGCTCCGATCAAATCGGTATCCTCCATTTTGTAGATTATTTACGACTTTTGAATCCACATAAACACATCGGCAAAATCCGGCTTACTTTGAGTATATGTTTTAAAAAATTCCGGGGGGGGGGGCTCTGGGCAAAACAGGAGTCATTTGGGGGGCTCTGGGTGAAAAAGGTTGGGAACCCCTGCTCTAGATGACCCTCTAGACCTGTGCGGTGGTGTCTCCGTACCACACAGTGACGCCACTCGCCAGGAAAGTCCAGCAAAGTATGACAGAGTAATGTTAATGACATGTTATGATAGTGTAATGTTGATGACATGTTATGATAGAGTAATGTTAATGACATGTTATGATAGTGTAATGTTAATGACATGTTATGATAGTGTAATGATAATGACATGTTATGATAGTGTACTGTTAATGACATGTTATGACAGTGTAATGTTAATGACATGTTATGATAGAGTAATGTTAATGACATGTTATGATAGTGTACTGTTAATGACATGTTATGACAGTGTAATGTTAATGACATGTTATGACAGTGTAATGTTAATGACATGTTATGATAGTGTAATGTTAATGACATGTTATGACAGTGTAATGTTAATGACATGTTATGATAGTGTAATGTTAATGACATGTTATGACAGTGTAATGTTAATGACATGTTATGATAGAGTACTGTTAATGACATGTTATGATAGTGTACTGTTAATGACATGTTATGACAATGTTAATGACATGTTATGACAGAGTAATGTTAATGACATGTTATGATAGAGTAATGTTAATGACATGTTATGATAGTGTACTGTTAATGACATGTTATGACCGTGTAATGTTAATGACATGTTATGATAGTGTAATGTTAATGACATGTTATGACAGTGTAATGTTAATGACATGTTATGATAGTGTAATGTTAATGACATGTTATGACAGTGTAATGTTAATGACATGTTATGATAGTGTAATGTTAATGACATGTTATGACAGTGTAATGTTAATGACATGTTATAATGTTATGTTATGTATGTAATGTTAATGACATGTTATGACAGTGTAATGTTAATGACATGTTATGATAGAGTAATGTTAATGACATGTTATGACAGAGTAATGTTAATGACATGTTATGATAGAGTAATGTTAATGACATGTTATGATAGTGTAATGTTAATGACATGTTATGATGGTGTAATGTTAATGACATGTTATGATAGTGTAATGTTAATGACATGTTATGACAGTGTAATGTTAATGACATGTTATGATAGTGTAATGTTAATGACATGTTATGACAGTGTAATGTTAATGACATGTTATGATAGTGTAATGTTAATGACATGTTATGACAGTGTAATGTTAATGACATGTTATGATAGTGTACTGTTAATGACATGTTATGATAGTGTACTGTTAATGACATGTTATGACAATGTTAATGACATGTTATGACAGTGTAATGTTAATGACATGTTATGATAGTGTAATGTTAATGACATGTTATGATAGTGTAATGTTAATGACATGTTATGACAGTGTAATGTTAATGACATGTTATGATAGAGTAATGTTAATGACATGTTATGACAGTGTAATGTTAATGACATGTTATGATAGAGTAATGTTAATGACATGTTATGATAGTGTACTGTTAATGACATGTTATGACAGTGTAATGTTAATGACATGTTATGATAGTGTAATGTTAATGACATGTTATGACAGTGTAATGTTAATGACATGTTATGATAGTGTAATGTTAATGACATGTTATGACAGTGTAATGTTAATGACATGTTATGATAGAGTAATGTTAATGACATGTTATGATAGTGTACTGTTAATGACATGTTATGACAGTGTAATGTTAATGACATGTTATGATAGTGTAATGTTAATGACATGTTATGATGGTGTAATGTTAATGACATGTTATGATAGTGTAATGTTAATGACATGTTATGACAGTGTAATGTTAATGACATGTTATGATAGTGTAATGTTAATGACATGTTATGACAGTGTAATGTTAATGACATGTTATGATAGTGTAATGTTAATGACATGTTATGACAGTGTAATGTTAATGACATGTTATGATAGAGTACTGTTAATGACATGTTATGATAGTGTACTGTTAATGACATGTTATGACAATGTTAATGACATGTTATGACAGTGTAATGTTAATGACATGTTATGATAGTGTAATGTTAATGACATGTTATGATAGTGTAATGTTAATGACATGTTATGACAGTGTAATGTTAATGACATGTTATGATAGAGTAATGTTAATGACATGTTATGACAGAGTAATGTTAATGACATGTTATGATAGAGTAATGTTAATGACATGTTATGATAGTGTACTGTTAATGACATGTTATGACCGTGTAATGTTAATGACATGTTATGATAGTGTAATGTTAATGACATGTTATGACAGTGTAATGTTAATGACATGTTATGATAGTGTAATGTTAATGACATGTTATGACAGTGTAATGTTAATGACATGTTATGATAGTGTAATGTTAATGACATGTTATGACAGTGTAATGTTAATGACATGTTATAATGTTATGTTATGTTATGTAATGTTAATGACATGTTATGACAGTGTAATGTTAATGACATGTTATGATAGAGTAATGTTAATGACATATTATGACAGAGTAATGTTAATGACATGTTATGATAGAGTAATGTTAATGACATGTTATGATAGTGTAATGTTAATGACATGTTATGATGGTGTAATGTTAATGACATGTTATGATAGTGTAATGTTAATGACATGTTATGACAGTGTAATGTTAATGACATGTTATGATAGAGTAATGTTAATGACATGTTATGACAGAGTAATGTTAATGACATGTTATGATAGAGTAATGTTAATGACATGTTATGATAGAGTAATGTTAATGACATGTTATGACAGAGTAATGTTAATGACATGTTATGATAGTGTAATGTTAATGACATGTTATGATAGTGTAATGTTAATGACATGTTATGATAGTGTAATGTTAATGACATGTGATGATAGTGTAATGTTAATGACATGTTATGATAGTGTCATGTTAATGACATGTTATGATAGTGAAAGTGGAAACACTCCTAGCAGGTCAGTAGCACTATCCTTAAACCTGGTAGTGCTTGCTGTACAGATGCTGCGCAACCGGCGACCAGACGGTCCTTAGTGATGGACATGGCCTTCTTCCGACATCTGGTCCTACAGATCTCCTCAATGCATGGAAGTGCACACCCGCTGATCTTCTCTGCCATCCTCACGACCCTCTTGATGTCTTTCTTGTCCTACCACACGGTGACGCTACTCATCAGGACGCTCTCTGCGGTGCCACGGTAGAAGTTCACTTGCCACCTCTGGCCTATTCCACTGAGGCACTGAGGCACCGCAGAGCATAGAGGCGTATGGTGTAAATCAAGAAAATGCATGTGTATTTCATATGAATAATACATATATTTGGGTAAATTGGGTAATATTTAGAA
>CM051020.1:2136418-2146418 GCA_027704905.1 Muraenolepis orangiensis
CACATGCAGTTATTTATTTAGGATCCAAAGTGACTCACTTTGAATTCAGATGCAGGTCCTTAATGAGCAGGTGGGGTTCAGGGCGTCTCCGAGCGAGACACTTCCAGGTAGACTCAGCGGACCTCGGGGATCGAGTCCCGGGGTCTTGGCTGGGAGTCGACCCACCAGACGGTCCTGCCTCTAGTGACTCAACCTTCATTAGGAATGGGGATGTGTTCTAACGGGACTAACAGGTGAAGGAGGCTCTCTGACGCCTTCCATCCCCCGGGCTCCTCTCAGCCAAGGGGTTTCCCTGAGCAAGACACCACACCCCTAATTGCTTACGATTAGCTGGCTGTCGCCTAGCATGACTGACACTGCCGTGGGTTTATGAATGGGTGAATGTGAGGGAATAATTGCAAAGCGCTTTGGGTAAAAGTGCTATATAAATACAGTCCATTTACCATTTACATTTTTTCTTTGCCCATTGAATCTGACCTTTTTTGCGTATCCAGCTAGCTGGCTATATGGCTATATATATAGCACACTATATATTCTGTCAAGAAACAATGTTTAGTGTTAAATGTTATGTTGATATTGTAGTGGTGAAGTGGTGAAGTGGTGTAGTGGTGAAGTGGTGAAGTGGTGAAGTGGTGAAGTGGTGTAGTGGTGTAGTGGTGAAGTGGTGTAGTGGTGAAGTGGTGAAGTGGTGAAGTGGTGAAGTGGTCTAGTGGTGAAGTGGTGTAGTGGTGTAGTGGTGAAGTGGTGTAGTGGTGAAGTGGTGTAGTGGTGAAGTGGTCTAGTGGTGAAGTGGTGTAGTGGTGAAGTGGTGAAGTGGTGTAGTGGTGAAGTGGTGAAGTGGTGAAGTGGTCTAGTGGTGAAGTGGTGTAGTGGTGAAGTGGTGAAGTGGTGTAGTGGTGAAGTGGTGTAGTGGTGAAGTGGTGAAGTGGTGAAGTGGTGAAGTGGTGTAGTGGTGAAGTGGTGTAGTGGTCTAGTGGTCTAGTGGTGAAGTGGTCTAGTGGTGAAGTGGTGAAGTGGTGAAGTGGTGAAGTGGTGTAGTGGTGAAGTGGTCTAGTGGTCTAAGTGGTGAAGTGGTCTAGTGGTGAAGTGGTCTAGTGGTGAAGTGGTGAAGTGGTGAAGTGGTGTAGTGGTGAAGTGGTGAAGTGGTGAAGTGGTCTAGTGGTGAAGTGGTGTAGTGGTGAAGTGGTGAAGTGGTCTAGTGGTGAAGTGGTCTAGTGGTGAAGTGGTGTAGTGGTGTAGTGGTGAAGTGGTCTAGTGATGAAGTGGTCAAGTGGTCAAGTGGTCAAGTGGTCCCCAGCTTGACGCCAAGGGCTATTTGTTGCATTCAATAGCAGAAAAGTTACGGCTTCATATAACAAGTGTAGCATCCATTTTAGTATTTAGTGTTTTCGTGAGTGCTTCGTGTGTCTGGCCACCTGTCTCTCTGTCTCCAACAGTCAGGGCAACCCGACCGTATCACCTGGAGGAAGATGTCTCCAGGGTTAGGGTCAGGGCCACCCGACCGTATCACCTGGAGGAAGATGTCTCCAGGGTTAGGGTCAGGGCCACCCGACCGTATCACCTGGAGGAAGATGTCTCCAGGGTTAGGGTCAGGGCCACCCGACCGTATCACCTGGAGGAAGATGTCTCCAGGGTTAGGGTCAGGGCCACCCGACCGTATCACCTGGAGGAAGATGTCTCCAGGGTTAGGGTCAGGGCCACCCGACCGTATCACCTGGAGGAAGATGTCTCCAGGGTTAGGGTCAGGGCCACCCGACCGTATCACCTGGAGGAAGATGTCTCCAGGGTTAGGGTCAGGGCCACCCGACCGTATCACCTGGAGGAAGATGTCTCCAGGGTTAGGGTCAGGGCCACCCGACCGTATCACCTGGAGGAAGATGTCTCCAGGGTTAGGGTCAGGGCCACCCGACCGTATCACCTGGAGGAAGATGCTGTTTTGTTCCATCCCAACTGCTTGTTTTACCTCCTTCTGCCGATACTGGACTTTAAATAGATGTTTGTTTGTAATAAACTCCGACCTATCTTTCATTGAAAAATGTGTTGTGTGTGTGTTCCTGTTCAGGGAGATTATAGTTTTGACCATACTACCACCAGACCACTCCAAGAAGGGGAAATTGGATTATAATAAAATACTGGAATTAGAGTTTGGGGGCTCTGACACCAGACGTATGTGACAAGGTCTGAGGGTCCTCTCCAACTCCAAGGGGAGCTCAGGGTCACCAACAACGACCCCAACCTCCCAGACCAGCTGAACACGTTTTACGCTCGCTTTGAAAGGGAGAACTCTGAGCCGACCAACTAAGTGAACATTCACCCAGAGGACTACGTTCTACAACGAGTCCGAGGTCCATAGAACCTTCAGGAGTGTGAAGGCAGGGAAGGCAGCCGGCCCAGACGGAGTTCCATCCTGTGTCTTCAAGACCTGCGCTGACCAGCTGGCTCCTGTGTTCACGGACATCTACAACGTATCACTGCAACAGTCCAGCGTGCTTCAAAGAGACAACCATTGTGCCGTTACCCAAAAAGACCAAGGTAACAAGCCTCAATGAGTATCGTCCAGTGGCTCTAACACCCACAGCCATGAAGTCCAAGCCCACTGATCCTAATACTAGGATGGGGGGAAGGGGGGGGATGGGGATGGGGGGGGATGGGTGCGGCAGGATTGCTCAGTCAGTAGTGTGTGTGTGTGTACATGAATGTGACCTAAAAAGAGGATTCAATCGTCTAGATTTAGATTTAGGCGGGTTCTTAAAGTTGTGAAAGAAGAAAAAGCAGTTTGTTACCTAAGCCTGGAGTGAACCATACATCACGAGGGAATCCAGAGTAATGGCAATCTGACTCAAACTCTATCGCATTTCAATTGTTGTCAATTGTCAGGGTCTATTACAGGAGCTGAGCTCTGGCCGAGCGATGAAGGCCGTGCTGGTGGACATGTGTCGTTACGCGGGGCGGGCGCGTAGGGAGGGACCAGTTCACGCCTTAGCTTTATCCAACTAGCCACCGTTTACTATTACTTTTGATTACAATGCTAACGTTGAACAAAAATTGGGGGGGGGAAAAATAATAATAAAAATGACTGTGTTTGTCTCCAACAAACTTTGGCCTCAGTTGTGTTATTTGTTTGGTTGTTTTTTTTGTAATTATGAGCTTATCTCCTCCAATCACAGGCGCTTGTTGTTTTTGTATAATCCGCCCACGCTTCTTCTTTCAATTCCTCTCACGCTCTCCGAGGACGCGCTCGCTGCTCAGCGGAGGACATTGATTTCCCCGGCTTGATTTATGGGAGGAGTGTGTGTTAGGGCGGGGCCGACGTCTTTAAGGGTCTTCTGACACCTTAAGGGGGGGGGGGACCCTGTCCTAACACCACCCAGACCCTGCTGGACGGGGACAGGAAAGACCTGGTCCTGACCCCGTCCAGCAGGGTCTGTGTGTGTGTGTGTGTGTGTGTGTGTGTGTGTGTGTGTGTGTGTGTGTGTGTGTGTGTGTGTGTGTGTGTGTGTGTGTGTGTGTGTGTGTGTGTGTGTGTGTGTGCGTGTGTGCGTGTGTTTGTGTGTGTGCGTGTGTGCGTGTGTTTGTGTGCGTGTGCGTGTGTTTGTGTGCGTGTGTTTGTGTGCGTGTGTGCGTGTGTTTGTTATACGTGTCATGTCATCCCTTGCGAAGCTGCCTTGATGACTCTTTCATTCCTCTAAATCCATGTGTCATCCCCGCCATGTTCCCGAGGTGCGTGTCTCCTTCCACCAACGTGTTGTTTTTGTGCGTCCCGTACGGACCTCTCCTCCGGGCCATTCATCATCCGCCGCTCCGCTATTGACGGAAGTGCCGTTTCAATGACGGCCCGTTACCTTCACGGCCCGTCCCGGGACCCGCGTGACGCGCCGTCAATACGCGTACAGTCGGAGCCCATAATGAACCCGGGAGGCGCGCGGTCCCCTTTGGTTTGAACGTGACACCTGTCCAGGTAAACCGTCAAGACGAATGGCTCGGTCGCCTTTTATGAGCGTAAGCGATTGGTCGATAA
The DNA here is from genome assembly GCA_027704905.1 of Muraenolepis orangiensis. NCBI lineage: Eukaryota > Metazoa > Chordata > Actinopteri > Gadiformes > Muraenolepididae > Muraenolepis > Muraenolepis orangiensis. The sequence goes on from CM051020.1 coordinate 2,140,437, forward strand.
AGAACATTGAGCCATTGATGTATATATAATGTATAATATATAATATATAATGTATAATATGGAGTGTTTTGCTGAGTAAACAAAACACAACTGGACCCGCTTACTTTGTGTTACATTGGCCTTGTGAGATAGTAGGCCTTTATATTCCCTTTATTACAGTACAGTACATCACATTACATTACTGTACATTACATTACATTACATTACATTACATTACATTACGTTACATCACATTACATCATTATATTACTTTACATTACGTTACATTACAGTACAGTACATTACATTACACTACATCACATTACATCATTATATTACTTTACATTACGTTACAGTACATTACATTACATTACACTACACTGCATCACATTACTTTACTTTACATTACATTACATTACAATACATTTCAGTCATTTAGCAGACGCTTTTATCCACAAGCGACTATAGTGCGTTCAACAAAGGTATGCCCTTTAAGACGGCCAGGGCTCGTGTGTGCGTGTGTGTGTGTGTGTGTGTGTGTGTGTGTGTGTGTGTGTGTGTGTGCGTGCGTGCGTGCGTGCGTGTGTGCGTGTGTGTGTGTGTGTGTGTGTGTGTGTGTATGTGCGTGTGTGTGCGTGTGTGTGTGTGTGTGTGTGTGGGGGGGGGGGGGGGGTATCTCCATCCTCTATAAGAAGCGGGTTAACTCGGCCCCTCCCTCTCACTCCGCCTCCTCCGTCTCTCCGCTCGCGCCGAGAGGACGCATCTGCGCTCTTCTCTAAAGACATCATTCAGAACATTTTATTTTATTTTTTATTTTATAACAACGATCGACATCAGATATATAGGAGTTGTTTCCCCCCCAAATATTTCACCATTTTCTCCATTTTCTCCGAGCCTCTTAAGCGACTCGTCGAAGTGTTTCTTGTTGTTTGTTGAGGACCTGACAGCTCCGAGGTTTACAAGTTTGGATCAAAAGAGGGATTTTTTTGGTTTGTTCGGACGTTGGACATTTTTGGCGCGCCGCGTCCACACGCGTTCACACGCACGTGGCGCACGTGACACGTGGATTTAAAAGAGAGAGAGAGAGAGAGAGAGAGAGAGAGAGAGAGAGAGAGAGAGAGAGAGAGAGAGAGAGAGAGAGAGAGAGGAGAGAGAGAGAGAGGAGAGAGAGAGAGAGAGAGAGAGAGAGAGAGAGAGAGAGAGAGAGAGAGAGAGATGCTTTCTGAGGAAACCAACGAGGACTCTGCAGCCTCTCACAGTGAGAGCTGATTGATCCACACACATCAGCACTCACTGAAAGTGGGGAGAAACCGAGACGCGGAGAAAAAGGTGCGAGGTGAGGGAGGGAGAGAGAGAGAGAGAGAGAGAGAGAGAGAGAGAGAGAGAGAGAGAGAGAGAGAGAGAGAGAGAGAGAGAGAGAGAGAGAGAGAGAGAGGGGGGGGAGGGAGAGAGAGACAGAGAGGAGACATCTGGACACCAAACAAGCCGTGCGTAAAGGGCGCACCGCCCAAAGTGGACCTTGTAGCCGCGGCTCCATCTCTCTCTCCTCCTAAAGGGGGGGTCAGTCACCACCCAACATGTCACCCAAAAGCAGACCCCCGGACCGGCCCGCGCTCACCCGCCTGGTGGGCCGGAAGCGGCTGGTGGCGGCGGGGGTCCTGGGTGTGGTGATGGTCCTCGTGCTCGTCATCCTCATCCCGGTGCTGGTCAATTCCGCGGGAACGTCGGCGCACTACGAGATGCTCGGCACGTGCCGGATGATGTGCGACCCGCCGTACGGCACCAAGTCCCCCGTCACGAGCACCGGCGACAGCAGCCTGCAGGCGCAGTCCCTACCCACGTTCATCCAAGGTCCGAAGGGGGACCCGGGCCGCCCCGGGAAGATGGGTCCGCGGGGTTCTCCGGGCGAGCCGGGACACCCCGGTCCTCCCGGGCCGCCGGGTGATAAGGGAGACCCGGGACGGCCCGGTGTCCCCGGCCCGCCGGGACCCAACAACAGCGGCGGCACCGGGGGGGCAATCAGCACCAGCAGCGGCGCCGCCGCCGGCACCACCTACGGCGCGGTGCCCAGGATCGCCTTTTACGCGGGGCTGAAGAAGCAGCACGAGGGCTACGAGGTGCTGAGGTTCGACGACGTGGTGACCAACCTGGGGAACCACTACGACCCCGGGACCGGGAAGTTCACCTGCTCCATCCCGGGGGTCTATTTCTTCACCTACCACGTGTTGATGCGCGGGGGCGACGGCACCAGCATGTGGGCCGACCTGTGCAAGAACAACCAGGTGAGGAAGACGCAGACACGCACGGCACGCACATCCACACACGCACACACACGCACGGTACGCATCCACACACACACGGCACGCACACACACACACACACACACACACACACACACACACACACACACACACACACACACACACACACACACACACACACACACACACACCACACACACGCACGCACACACACACGCACGGCAAACACATCCACACACACGTACGCACGGCACACTCACACGCACATCCACACACACACACACACACACACACACACACACACACACACACACACACACACACACACACACACACACACACACACACACACACACACACACACACACACACACACACACACACACACACACACACACACACACACACATCCACACACACGCACGGCACGCACATCCACACACACGCAGACACACGTGCGCCCCGTGGCTCAGATCGGAGGGATCCAGGGTGTTAACCAATCCTTCGCCACATCACGACCCTATAACTACGATCATTTTTCAAATCATTTTACTGCAGCAGTTTTTGTTTATAATTAAATGCTAAAATCACAACAATATCCCATTCTGATATTTACGTATAGGCAGATTTTTACTGTAAAATGCCATCAAATTAGTATATCAGCAAACATTGTTCTACACGTCCCCAGGTAAACATTTTTTATTGAGTTAATGCAATTTATTTTTATTTTTAGATGTTAAAATGATAACAAAATCTCATTCAGTTCTACATTAGATTAGATTATATTCGATTCGATTCGATTCGATTCGATTCGATTCGATTCGATTCGATTCGAATGTATGGTCATTGTACAGCAAAGTACAGTGCAGCCAAAATAAGTTGGGAACTAACCAGAGTGCAAATGTTCCAGTAAAGTCCATGGTAATTTATAATGAACAGAGGTTAAATAAGATGATAAAACAGTCTACTAGGTGTAAAAACAGGTATAAATAACTGATAGAGGTTATAGGTGTATGAGCGATGTGGGTAGCGGATTGGAAATTAAAATCTCATCAAATTGGGGTATCAGCAAACGACACAATAATATTGTACAACATGTACAATAGAACCTCTGTGGTGACTTTAAAGTTAGTTTGGACTGCGGCATGTGTTAATAAATGTCCCTCTGAAGCCCCATAGCCCGCTAGTCGTCAGTGTGTGAAGTCTCCAGGACAGCGCACGTCAACATCAGTCAACCCGAGACGGAGAGCCGCTCAGAGGATGGCGCGTAATGTCCCAGAGCGCGGGAACCCCGACGGGGAGGAGAACTCACACCACACACCTTCATCTTATCACTGTTACTTATTACTGTTAGGAAAGAACTAAACAGCTATATAATTAAAAGATAATATTGCGACGACTGTAATCTTGTTATCATCGTTTTAGTATTGAAGAAATACAAATATATAATACACAAGAATATGCATGAATAACAACCATAGTAATATTATTATTATTATTATTATTATTATAATTATTATTATGAATAATATTAATAACAATGCACACACCTATCCTCTATTGTCCCTGTGTGCCCGTCACCCCGCGGTCTGATCAGCGCTACACGGCGGGCTGTCAGACAGCCTCTAGCCGGTCTCCCCCGGGACCGACCGGCCTCACTCCGAGGCTCCGTTAGCCTCCACGACTCACAGAGCGGCTCCGCCAAGCGCGTCTCCTAACCTGTCCGTCAGCCTCACACACACACACACAACACACACACCACACACACCACACAACACACACCACACACACACACCACACACACACACACACCCACACACACACACACACACACACACACACACACACACACACACACACACACACACACCGGTATATATAATGTGATGATTGGTCCCAGCAGCCTACATCGCTCCGGATCCCCAGCTTTGAAACCCCCGACATCACACGCTGAAAGCCGCGGCTCAGATGGATGGATAACTGAATGCACAATTTATTATTTCATTATAACGGCAGTAGGCCGGCAGGTTATAATATTTGGAGAAGCAAACAGTTTCATTTTTTTCATATCATAAATTATATTTATTTTGTGACAAAATGTACATTTAACATTCTATGACCTTTTTGAATAATGAGATATTTCAACACGGCAAAGCCCGGTGGAGACGTTGGTCTAATTTTAGACGGAGAGCATTTGAATAAACAGATCCAATCAGCCTCTGATTAACAGCAGATATGGCTTTTCATTTATTAGGTGAATAAAGACGACTGCAGATCACAACTCAGCAGGGCAGGAGGTGAAGTCTGAGGAGAGTTACCCGCTTAACCTGCTGCCTTCCACACACTGGGAATACATGCAACGCTATTCCTTGATACATATGAGGACATCACTCCTTGATACATACGATGACATCATTCCTTGATACATACGATGACATCATTCCTTGATACATACGATGACATCATTCCTTGATACATACGATGACATCATTCCTTGATACATACGATGACATCACTCCTTGATACATACGATGACATCATTCCTTGATACATACGATGACATCATTCCTTGATACATACAATGACATCATTCCTTGATACATACAACAACGTCTTTCCTTGATACACACGATGACATCACTCCTTGATACATACGACGACATCACTCCTTGATACATACGATGACATCACTCCTTTATACACACAATGCCATCATTGCTTTGAGGAAAGGACATATCCCGCGCTTTCCTCACTGTCCTCATAAAGCACCGTCATAAAATATGTCTATTTGTGTGTGTGTTTGCGTGCGGGCGTGTGTGTGTGTGTGTGTGTGTGTGTGTGTGTGTGTTTGTTTGCGTGCGTGCGGGCGTGTGTGTGTGTGTGTGTGTTTGCGTGCGTGCGGGCGTGTGTGTTTGTCTGAATGCAAACGTGTGTGTAGTAGATAGTGTAGTAGTGTCTCCCTTGACCCCCGGGCCGTGTGGTGACCTCTCCTCCCCCTCTCCCCCCCCCCACCCCCTATCCTCTCCTCCCCCTCCCCTCCCCCTCTCCTCCCCCTCTCCTCCCCCTCTCCTCCCCCTCCAGGTGCGGGCCAGCGCCATCGCCCAGGACGCCGATCAGAACTACGACTACGCGGCCAACAGCGCCGTGCTGCACCTGGAGCCGGGGGACGAGGTGTACATCAAGCTGGACGGGGGCAAGGCCCACGGCGGGAACAACAACAAGTACAGCACCTTCTCCGGCTTCATCATCTACGCTGACTAGAGGACCCTGTCGCCGCCGCGCTTTGGAACTTATATCAATTCTTCTTGTGCCCTCTGTTACTGTAGAGCCCCCCCCCCCACACACACACACACACACACACACACACACACACACACACACACACACACACACACACTCTCTCCTGGCCATAGGAGTGCACCTTTGCTCACTGTAGCCTTAAGACACACACACACACCGTCCCTCAGATGAAAGGTTTTGAGCGTTAGCACGGCAGCGAGGCCCTGGGCAGACCTGCGCTACCTGCGCTAGCATCAGAAGCAGAACACCGCTAACTTCTACCGCCACATTACACATGGCTAAAGTGACCACGCCCTTTATCCCCCTCTGTGTCCATTCAAACACACACACACACACACACACACACACACACACACACACACACATACACACACACACACACACACACACACACACACACACACACACACACACACACACACACACACACAAGCAATTGCTT
>CM051020.1:2161418-2178918 GCA_027704905.1 Muraenolepis orangiensis
TATGACTAGTACCTCATCACTAGACTAGTACCTCATCACTATGACTAGTACCTCATCACTATGACTAGTACCTCATCACTATGACTAGTACCTCATCACTAAGACTAGTACCTCATCACTATGACTAGTACCTCATCACTATGACTAGTACCTCATCACTAAGACTAGTACCTCATCACTATGACTAGTACCTCATCACTATGACTAGTACCTCATCACTATGACTAGTACCTCATCACTAAGACTAGTACCTCATCACTAAGACTAGTACCTCATCACCAAGACTAGTACCTCATCACTAAGACTAGTACCTCATCACTAAGACTAGTACCTCATCACTATGACTAGTACCTCATCACTAAGACTAGTACCTCATCACTAAGACTAGTACCTCATCACTATGACTAGTACCTCATCACTAAGACTAGTACCTCATCACTATGACTAGTACCTCATCACTAAGACTAGTACCTCATCACCAAGACTAGTACCTCATCACTAAGACTAGTACCTCATCACTATGACTAGTACCTCATCACTAAGACTAGTACCTCATCACTATGACTAGTACCTCATCACTAAGACTAGTACCTCATCACTATGACTAGTACCTCATCACCAAGACTAGTACCTCATCACTAAGACTAGTACCTCATCACTAAGACTATACCTCATCACTAAGACTAGTACCTCATCACTAAGACTAGTACCTCATCACTAAGACTAGTACCTCATCACCAAGACTAGTACCTCATCACAAGACTAGTACCTCATCACAAGACTAGTACCTCATCACTATGACTAGTACCTCATCACTAAGACTAGTACCTCATCACTATGACTAGTACCTCATCACTATGACTAGTACCTCATCACTAAGACTAGTACCTCATCACTATGACTAGTACCTCATCACTATGACTAGTACCTCATCACTAAGACTAGTACCTCATCACCAAGACTAGTACTTCATCACTATGACTAGTACCTCATCACTAAGACTAGTACCTCATCACCAAGACTAGTACCTCATCACTAAGACTAGTACCTCATCACTAAGACTAGTACCTCATCACTATGACTAGTACCTCATCACTAAGACTAGTACCTCATCACTATGACTAGTACCTCATCACTATGACTAGTACCTCATCACTAAGACTAGTACCTCATCACTAAGACTAGTACCTCATCACCAAGACTAGTACCTCATCACTAAGACTAGTACCTCATCACTATGACTAGTACCTCATCACTAAGACTAGTACCTCATCACTATGACTAGTACCTCATCACTAAGACTAGTACCTCATCACTATGACTAGTACCTCATCACCAAGACTAGTACCTCATCACTAAGACTAGTACCTCATCACTAAGACTATTACCTCATCACTAAGACTAGTACCTCATCACTATGACTAGTACCTCATCACTAAGACTAGTACCTCATCACCAAGACTAGTACCTCATCACCAAGACTAGTACCTCATCACCAAGACTAGTACCTCATCACTATGACTAGTACCTCATCACTAAGACTAGTACCTCATCACTATGACTAGTACCTCATCACTATGACTAGTACCTCATCACTAAGACTAGTACCTCATCACTATGACTAGTACCTCATCACTATGACTAGTACCTCATCACTAAGACTAGTACCTCATCACCAAGACTAGTACTTCATCACTATGACTAGTACCTCATCACTATGACTAATACCTCATCACTAAGACTAGTACCTCATCACTAAGACTAGTACCTCATCACCAAGACTAGTACTTCATCACTATGACTAGTACCTCATCACTATGACTAATACCTCATCACTATGACTAGTACCTCATCACCAAGACTAGTACCTCATCACCAAGACTAGTACCTCATCACTAAGACTAGTACCTCATCACTAAGACTAGTACCTCATCACCAAGACTAGTACCTCATCACTAAGACTAGTACCTCATCACTAAGACTAGTACCTCATCACTATGACTAGTACCTCATCACTAAGACTAGTACCTCATCACTATGACTAGTACCTCATCACTATGACTAGTACCTCATCACTAAGACTAGTACCTCATCACTATGACTAGTACCTCATCACTAAGACTAGTACCTCATCACCAAGACTAGTACCTCATCACTAAGACTAGTACCTCATCACTATGACTAGTACCTCATCACTAAGACTAGTACCTCATCACTATGACTAGTACCTCATCACTAAGACTAGTACCTCATCACTAAGACTAGTACCTCATCACTAAGACTAGTACCTCATCACCAAGACTAGTACCTCATCACCAAGACTAGTACCTCATCACTAAGACTAGTACCTCATCACTAAGACTATTACCTCATCACTAAGACTAGTACCTCATCACTAAGACTAGTACCTCATCACTAAGACTAGTACCTCATCACCAAGACTAGTACCTCATCACCAAGACTAGTACCTCATCACCAAGACTAGTACCTCATCACTATGACTAGTACCTCATCACTAAGACTAGTACCTCATCACTATGACTAGTACCTCATCACTATGACTAGTACCTCATCACTAAGACTAGTACCTCATCACTATGACTAGTACCTCATCACTATGACTAGTACCTCATCACTATGACTAGTACCTCATCACTAAGACTAGTACCTCATCACCAAGACTAGTACTTCATCACTATGACTAGTACCTCATCACTATGACTAATACCTCATCACTAAGACTAGTACCTCATCACTAAGACTAGTACCTCATCACCAAGACTAGTACTTCATCACTATGACTAGTACCTCATCACTATGACTAATACCTCATCACTATGACTAGTACCTCATCACCAAGACTAGTACCTCATCACCAAGACTAGTACCTCATCACTAAGACTAGTACCTCATCACTAAGACTAGTACCTCATCACCAAGACTAGTACCTCATCACTAAGACTAGTACCTCATCACTATGACTAGTACCTCATCACTAAGACTAGTACCTCATCACCAAGACTAGTACCTCATCACTAAGACTAGTACCTCATCACCAAGACTAGTACCTCATCACTAAGACTAGTACCTCATCACTAAGACTAGTACCTCATCACTATGACTAGTACCTCATCACTATGACTAGTACCTCATCACTAAGACTAGTACCTCATCACTAAGACTAGTACCTCATCACTAAGACTAGTACCTCATCACCAAGACTAGTACCTCATCACCAAGACTAGTACCTCATCACCAAGACTAGTACCTCATCACCAAGACTAGTACCTCATCACCAAGACTAGTACCTCATCACTAAGACTAGTACCTCATCACCAAGACTAGTACCTCATCACTAAGACTATTACCTCATCACTAAGACTAGTACCTCATCACCAAGACTAGTACCTCATCACTATGACTAGTACCTCATCACTATGACTATTACCTCATCACTAAGACTAGTACCTCATCACTATGACTAGTACCTCATCACCAAGACTAGTACCTCATCACTAAGACTATTACCTCATCACTATGACTATTACCTCATCACTAAGACTAGTACCTCATCACTATGACTAGTACCTCATCACCAAGACTAGTACCTCATCACTAAGACTAGTACCTCATCACCAAGACTAGTACCTCATCACTAAGACTAGTACCTCATCACTATGACTAGTACCTCATCACTAAGACTAGTACCTCATCACCAAGACTAGTACCTCATCACTAAGACTAGTACCTCATCACTAAGACTATTACCTCATCACTAAGACTAGTACCTCATCACCAAGACTAGTACCTCATCACTAAGACTAGTACCTCATCACTAAGACTAGTACCTCATCACTATGACTAGTACCTCATCACTATGACTAGTACCTCATCACTAAGACTAGTACCTCATCACTAAGACTAGTACCTCATCACTAAGACTAGTACCTCATCACCAAGACTAGTACCTCATCACCAAGACTAGTACCTCATCACTATGACTAGTACCTCATCACTAAGACTATTACCTCATCACTAAGACTAGTACCTCATCACCAAGACTAGTACCTCATCACTAAGACTAGTACCTCATCACTAAGACTAGTACCTCATCACTAAGACTATTACCTCATCACTATGACTAGTACCTCATCACCAAGACTATTACCTCATCACTATGACTAGTACCTCATCACCAAGACTATTACCTCATCACTAAGACTAGTACCTCATCACCAAGACTAGTACCTCATCACTATGACTAGTACCTCATCACTATGACTAGTACCTCATCACTAAGACTAGTACCTCATCACTATGACTAGTACCTCATCACTAAGACTATTACCTCATCACTATGACTAGTACCTCATCACCAAGACTAGTACCTCATCACTAAGACTATTACCTCATCACTATGACTATTACCTCATCACTAAGACTAGTACCTCATCACTATGACTAGTACCTCATCACCAAGACTAGTACCTCATCACTAAGACTAGTACCTCATCACCAAGACTAGTACCTCATCACTAAGACTATTACCTCATCACTATGACTATTACCTCATCACTAAGACTAGTACCTCATCACTATGACTAGTACCTCATCACCAAGACTAGTACCTCATCACTAAGACTAGTACCTCATCACTATGACTATTACCTCATCACTAAGACTAGTACCTCATCACCAAGACTAGTACCTCATCACTAAGACTATTACCTCATCACTAAGACTATTACCTCATCACTAAGACTAGTACCTCATCACTATGACTATTACCTCATCACTATGACTAGTACCTCATCACTATGACTAGTACCTCATCACTATGACTAGTACATCATCACGATAACTATTACCGGTACCTCATCACGATAACTATTACCTTGTCACTATGACTATTACTCAAAATACCTCATCGCTAAGATTATAACTCCAAATACCTCATCACTATGACTATTTCTCCAAGTACCTCATTGGGTGTCATGTGTTACAAAGTAACGTGTGACGTGTACAGTAATGAATGTAACTCCTTACTGTTATAAACTCCAGTAATCACATTACAGTGACGAGGTTTCTCCCCCTTCATTACAGTTAGCCTGTAGTGCACACTTGCGAAATGCGCAATAATGGCTTGTTGTCATGTCGTCACTTGACTTTGACGAGAGTAGAGACAGACAGGTGATAAAACAGAGATGGCAGAGCGATCTACCACGTTTGAGGGGTGGAAATATGCCCATTATTTCAAATTTGTTATGCGAAAGGGCAAGAATATTACATGTGACATTATATTGTCACGTTGCCAAAGTGGCTGAGGGAAGAAGAGAGGAGAGAAGCACTGAGGACACTGAGGACTCCAGAGCTCCTCAGACAGCAGGGCCAGAGAGAAGGAAGAGGACAGCTTCCTTCTCTCTGCCACTGAAGTCATTGGATATTTGAAGTGGGGGTCAGAGATGGTGATCCTGGATCCCGTTTCCTTACAATAAAGACTATGTTCATGAAATGAACATAGGCCTCCTCATGAGATTTAACCACTGCTTTGATACACACGTCAAATAAGACTATAGTCTACTAAAGGTGAGAGAACGACTCTAGTGAGTTTGTTTGAGTGTGTTAAATGCAAGTCGCCATTTAAACATGTTTTGTTCACCTTAAGTCAGTCATCTTGGTGTTAGGAAGGCCAGTCTATTATATTCATTAATGTATTGATATTATTTGGATTAGTTCAGGGTGGTGTTAGGAAGGCTAACCCCTTTTATATAGTTTTATTGTGAGGCTTATTCCTTCTGCCAGTTCCGTCTGGATTGATCTGCTGTTCAGCATTATACCGGTTTCACGGACATACAATTGAGCCTGTATTGTTTTGGCCGTGACGTTCTGTAACACGCTCTTTGATTTTCACCAATTTTGCTGTCGGCTTTGTGGTAGTAGCCTACTTTATTATAGACCATTAAAGAAAGAACTTCTGTACATCCTCTTTCCACAGGAATTCGGAGAAGCCATGGAGAACGACTTTCAGTCGGCACCAAAGCGTTTCTGGCAAACAATCCGGCGCCTCAGGAGGGGGAAGCGTGGGTCCATCCAAGCTGTGTACAGTAAGGGTGGGACATTGCTGACCTCAACTGAGGAGGTGATCGAGCGGTGGAAAGAACACTTTGAGGAACTTCTTAACCCAACTACACCCTCAATGGTAGAGACAGAGCTGGAGGATGAAGGACGGCAAACATCAATCTCCCTGGAGGAAGTCACTGCGGTAGTCAAACATCTCCGCAGTGGCAAAGCCCCAGGGGTTGATGAGATCCGTCCAGAAATGCTAAAGGCTCTGGGTGTTGAGGGGCTGTCATGGATGACACGTCTTTTCAACATTGCGTGGAAGTCTGGGACAGTGCCTGAGGAGTGGCAAACGGGGGTGGTGGTACCCCTGTTCAAAAAGGGTGACCAGAGGGTGTGTACCAATTACAGGGGTAACACATTACTCAGCCTCCCTGGGAAAGTCTACTCCAAGGTGCTGGAAAGGAGGGTTCGGCCGATAGTCAAACCTCAGATTGAAGAGGAACAATGCGGATTCCGCCCTGGTCGTGGAACAACGGACCAGCTTTTCACTCTTGCAAGGATCCTGGAGGGGGCTTGGGAGTATGCCCATCCGGTCTACATGTGTTTTGTAGATTTGGAGAAGGCATATGATCGGGTCCCTCGGGAAATACTGTGGGGGGTGCTGCGGGAGTATGGGGTGCGGGGGTCACTGTTGAGGGCCATCCAATCTCTCTACTCCCAAAGCAAGAGCTGTGTCCGGATTCTCGGTACAAAGTCAGGCCTGTTCTCAGTGGGTGTTGGCCTCCGCCAGGGCTGCGCTTTGTCACCCATCCTGTTTGTGATTTTCATGGACAGGATTTCAAGGCGTAGTCATGGAGGGGAGGGGTTTCAGTATGGTGGGCTCAGGATCGAATCGCTGCTGTTTGCAGATGATGTGGTCCTGTTTGCGTCATCAGTATGTGACCTTCAGCACTCACTGGATCGGTTTGCAGCAGAATGTGAAGCGGCTGGGATGAGGATCAGCACCTCCAAATCTGAGGCCATGGTTCTTAGCAGGAAACCGGTGGATTGTCTACTCCAAGTAGGGAGGGAGTCCTTATCCCAAGTGAAGGAGTTCAAGTATCTCGGGGTCTTGTTCTCGAGTGAGGGGAGGATGGAGCGTGAGATTGACAGGAGAATAGGTGCAGCGGGAGCGGTATTGGGTGCACTTTGGCGCACCGTTGTAACCAAAAGAGAGCTGAGCCAGCTAGTAAGGATGCTTCCTGGTCGCCTCCCGAGGGAGGTTTTCCAGGCACATCCAACTGGGAAGAGACCACGGGGCAGACCGAGGTACAGGTGGGGTGATTACATCTCCACACTGGCCTGGGAACGCCTCGGGATCCCCCAGTCAGAGCTAGTCGATGTTGCCAGGGAGAGGGAAGTTTGGAGTCCCCTGCTGGAACTGCTACCTCCGCGACCCGATTTCGGATAAGCGGGAGAAGATGGATGGATGGATGGATGGACATCCTCTTTATTAAAGGGATTAGTGCTGATATGTGGGCACATTGATAACTGCCGCAACAATGCATCTCCATCGCCATGTCGAGGGACGCAAATGTAACAAGTATTACAAGTGTGTGTTACGAGTTACTTTCCACAGGGAGTCAATAAGTGGACCGGCGTGGACCGGCGTAGACCGGTCTACTAGAACGCAAGAAAGGCTTCCAATGCCAAATTTGCACTGGACTTATTGTTTTTCCTTGTCTCTACTGTTTTGCACGTTACTCTGTTGCTCCGGACCCGCGTCAAATTCCAATGCGTGTTTTTACAACAGTATATGGCAATAAACCACTTTCTGATTCTGATTCTGAAGATGTCAAATTAAGAAGTCAGGAGATTGGCAGCATCAGACCTCAGTGACGGCCCCCGTCTCTCCTCTCCCTCACACTGCCTCCCAGCTCTCCATCAGACCTCAGTGTGTCTGTCCCGACTCCTTTGGGCCTCCCTGTGTTCCGTTCTGTTTTTTTAAATTGTTTTTATTGATTTTATTGTAAAGTGACCTTGGGTCTCAGAAAGGCGCTTTATCAATTAAACCTGTTAACTGGAACATAACACCTTTAGATTGGGGAGAGGAAGGGAGCTAGCTACCTTCAGGTACAAGGAGAATGCATCCAATGGTAGCATATGCACGACTTTTACTCATTACTTAAAAAACCTTGCTCCTCACCCTCTCCTCTCCCCCACCCTCTCCTTCTCCCCCACCCTCTCCTTCTCCTCCACCCTCTCCTTCTCCTCCACCCTCTCCTTCTCCTCCACCCTCTCCTTCTCCTCCACCCTCTCCTCTCCCCCACCCTCTCCTCTCCTCCACCCTCTCCTTCTCCTCCACCCTCTCCTTCTCCTCCACCCTCTCCTCTCCCCCACCCTCTCCTCTCCTCCACCCTCTCCTCTCCCCCACCCTCTCCTCTCCTCCACCCTCTCCTTCTCCTCCACCCTCTCCTCTCCCCCACCCTCTCCTCTCCTCCACCCTCTCCTTCTCCTCCACCCTCTCCTCTCCTCCACCCTCTCCTTCTCCTCCACCCTCTCCTCTCCCCCACCCTCTCCTCTCCTCCACCCTCTCCTTCTCCTCCACCCTCTCCTTCTCCCCACCCTCTCCTCTCCTCCACCCTCTCCTTCTCCTCCACCCTCTCCTTCTCCCTCACCCTCTCCTTCTCCTCCACCCTCTCCTCTCCTCCACCCTCTCCTTCTCCTCCACCCTCTCCTTCTCCCCACCCTCTCCTCTCCCCCACCCTCTCCTTCTCCTCCACCCTCTCCTTCTCCTCCACCCTCTCCTTCTCCTCCACCCTCTCCTCTCCCCCACCCTCTCCTCTCCTCCACCCTCTCCTTCTCCTCCACCCTCTCCTCTCCTCCACCCTCTCCTTCTCCTCCACCCTCTCCTTCTCCCCACCCTCTCCTCTCCTCCACCCTCTCCTTCTCCTCCACCCTCTCCTTCTCCCTCACCCTCTCCTTCTCCCCACCCTCTTCTTCTCCCCACCCTCTCTGAACCCCACCCTCTCCTTCTCCCTCACCCTCTTCTTCTCCCCACCCTCTCTGAACCCCACCCTCTCTGAACCCCACCCTCTCTTCTCCTCCACCCTCTCCTTCTCCCCACCCTCTCCTTCTCCCCACCCTCTCTGAACCCCACCCTCTCCTTCTCCCTCACTGTTACGTCCCTCATCCTGGAGGCGTGTGGGTTCTCCTGCTCTTCTGTTAAGGTGCCGTCACACTGTCCCGAAATTGACACCAGATGGCCATACGAATATGGAATTTTGAATTTTGCGCGAAGATGGCCCCGAACTTGGTCAACAGCCAATCAACAGCCGAAGCAAGTACGATGCCTACAGAAGGTCACACGACGGCACCCGAACCACACACGACGGCACCCGAACCACACACTAAGGCACCCGAACCACACACGACGGCACCCGAACCACACACGAAGGCACCCGAACCACACACTAAGGCACCCGAACCACACACGACGGCACCCGAACCACACACGACGGCACCCGAACCACACACGAAGGCACCCGAACCACACACGAAGGCACCCGAACCACACACGACGGCACCCGAACCACACACGAAGGCACCCGAACCACACACTAAGGCACCCGAACCACACACGACGGCACCCGAACCACACACGACGGCACCCGAACCACACACGAAGGCACCCGAACCACACACGAAGGCACCCGAACCACACACGACGGCACCCGAACCACACACTAAGGCACCCGAACCACACACGACGGCACCCGAACCACACACGAAGGCACCCGAACCACACACGAAGGCACCCGAACCACACACGACGGCACCCGAACCACACACGAAGGCACCCGAACCACACACTAAGGCACCCGAACCACACACGACGGCACCCGAACCACACACGACGGCACCCGAACCACACACGACGGCACCCGAACCACACACGAAGGCACCCGAACCACACACGACGGCACCCGAACCACACACGAAGGCACCCGAACCACACACGAAGGCACCCGAACCACACACGAAGGCACCCGAACCACACACGAAGGCACCCGAACCACACACGAAGGCACCCGAACCACACACGACGGCACCCGAACCACACACGACGGCACCCGAACCACACACGACGGCACCCGAACCACACACGAAGGCACCCGAACCACACACGAAGGCACCCGAACCACACACGAAGGCACCCGAACCACACACGAAGGCACCCGAACCACACACGAAGGCACCCGAACCACACACGACGGCACCCGAACCACACACGAAGGCACCCGAACCACACACGAAGGCACCCGAACCACACACGAAGGCACCCGAACCACACACGAAGGCACCCGAACCACACACGACGGCACCCGAACCACACACGACGGCACCCGAACCACACACGAAGGCACCCGAACCACACACGAAGGCACCCGAACCACACACGACGGCACCCGAACCACACACGAAGGCACCCGAACCACACACTAAGGCACCCGAACCACACACGACGGCACCCGAACCACACACGAAGGCACCCGAACCACACACGAAGGCACCCGAACCACACACGACGGCACCCGAACCACACACGAAGGCACCCGAACCACACACTAAGGCACCCGAACCACACACGACGGCACCCGAACCACACACGACGGCACCCGAACCACACACGAAGGCACCCGAACCACACACGAAGGCACCCGAACCACACACGAAGGCACCCGAACCACACACGAAGGCACCCGAACCACACACGAAGGCACCCGAACCACACACTAAGGCACCCGAACCACACACGAAGGCACCCGAACCACACACGAAGGCACCCGAACCACACACGAAGGCACCCGAACCACACATGACGGCACCCGAACCACACACGACGGCACCCGAACCACACACGACGGCACCCGAACCACACACGAAGGCACCCGAACCACACACGACGGCACCCGAACCACACACGAAGGCACCCGAACCACACACGAAGGCACCCGAACCACACACGAAGGCACCCGAACCACACATGACGGCACCCGAACCACACATGACGGCAACACGAAGATGTGAATTGTTCTAGTGGTTTATCCCCACAGGACACACGCAGGCCACACGCAGGCCACACGCAGGCCACACGCAGGCCACACGCAGGCCACACGATGGCCACACGATGGCCACACGATGGCCACACGATGGCCACACGACGTCGTATTGAGAGTACGATGCGTTGGAACTCGGTCACGGAGGCGTCACGTGACCTCCCGATGGTATGAAACCTTCGGGTATGAAATACAATTGCTGATCGGAGATTATTGGCAGCAAAACACACACATTTCAATTTTATTTCAAATTCAACTTTAATTCAACTTTAACCAAGGCATCCAAGGCATCCAAGGCATCCAAGGCATCCAAGGCAGGAGAGGCAGGAGAGGCAGGAGAGGCAGGAGAGGCAGGAGAGGCAGGAGAGGCAGGAGAGGCAGGAGAGGCAGGAGAGGCAGGAGAGGCAGGAGAGGCAGGAGAGGCAGGAGAGGCAGGGGGGAGAAGCTGGCTGGTAAATACAGAGTGAGGATTTAGAGGTCCAAGAAGACTGAGTCTCCAACCAGAGAGAGAAAGGGGAGGAAATCCAAGAAAGATGTCAGTCCTTGTCCAAGTAAAACTCCTCCAGAGCGGTCCCCGGAGGGTTCCAGGTCTCCTCAGTGGTCTGAAAGGTCTCCTCAGCAGTCTAGGAGGTCTCCTTTTATACGTCCACGTTACCATGACATGGCCAAAAAGGCCCGATGGCACCGATGATCACACGAAGTAAAGAAGAAGATGACACGATTTGACAAGATGCCCTCAGGATGGCCTCACCAAGGGCTAAATGGACCTCTCCTTCTCCTCCACCCTCTCCTTCTCCCCACCCTCTCTGAACCCCACCCTGTAGCCTAAAGACAGGACATTACATGTTGTACCTTCACCTCGGAGCAAAGAAGGTTTTATGTAGTATTATTATTATTATTATTATTATTATTATTATTATTAGGATACATTTTGTCTTCTACCAAAAGGAAAGAACAGGAAAAAGGTGTTTGTTTGCCTTTCTGACAGAGAGAGAGAGAGAGAGAGAGAGAGAGAGAGAGAGAGAGAGAGAGAGAGAGAGAGAGAGAGACTAGAGAGAGAGAGAGAGAGAGAGAGAGAGAGAGACCCCATAACAAATGTGCTTTTGCTATCAAAGCCCCCCTCCCCCTGCCCACCCCCACTTAAACAGAGGTGTGTATGTGTGTGTGCGTGCGTGCGTGTGTGTGTGTGTGTGTGTGTGTGTGTGTGTGTGTGTGTGTGTGTGTGCGGGCTTTTACACCCTGACAACAAATGGAGATATCAGTGATATTGGAACAGACAAGAGCCCCTTTAAGCTACTTGGCACAATTTGCTTGGAGTTAATAGTCTCTTCTCTGGGAGATTTGATCAGCAGCGAGCCAAGTGGATCACCCCTCCCCTCTCCCCCCCCCCCTCCCCTCTCCCCCCCCCCCCTCCCCCCCCATCCCCGCCATCCCCCCCATCCCACCCACCCCCCCTCCTCCCAATAGTTGCATGGTACTTGTCACAGCTGATCACATCAGGGCCAGCCAGCTAATAAAGAGACGGGAGGGGGGGAGATTGGTCTGGGACAGGGTGGGAGAGAAGGGGGAGGGGAGGGGAGGGGAGAGAAGGGTGTTTGGTGTTTGATGTGTGTGTGTGTGTGTGTGTGTGTGTGTGTGTGTGTGTGTGTGTGTGTGTGTGTGTACCTTTGTTGGTGTGCGTGTGTGTGTGGGTGTGTGCGTATACCTACGTTAGAGTATAGAGTTTGTGTGTGTGTGTGTGTGTGTGTGTGCGGGTGTGTGCATGTGTGTGTGATTGTGTGTGTGTGGGAGAGTTTGCACGTTGTCTGTTCATGTGCAGTATGTTTCTGAAAGGGGGGGGGGGGGTTACTAGAGGGTCGTTCAGTGTTTGGGTGTCGCATACATACGCTTGCCCGTCTCAAAATGTGTCTGTGTGTGTGTGTGTGTGTGTCTGTGTGTGTGCATGTGTGTGTGTGTGTATGTGTGTGTGTGTGTGTGCGTGTGTGTGTGTGTGTGTGTGTGTCTCTGTGTGGGAGTCAAAGTGTCACATGCCCACACATGTCACCCACCACCGATTTCTGTGGCGTGTTTACAAGCCGTCTCTTAATGGTGGCGTCGGACGGTTTGTGTGTCTGCTGCCCGCCGTGGCTTTGAAGGCGATGCTCCGTGACAGACCTCTGGGGGGGGGGGGGGGGGGGCCTCTGCACGGACACAAGTGGTTGTGAGTTGACAGGCCGGCCTGGGGGGTCAGGGGTGGGGGGGGACATCATGAAAGCATCCGTGTTGGTGGTGTCGGCTCGCCAGCGATAAATAAAGGTTTACTGGTTTTAGAGAGCCATGCATGGCACTTCCTCCACCGTCGCCACGGTCACCGTCGCCACGGTCACCGTCTCCACACTCGACTGTCACCCCCCACCCGGTACGGAGCTGAATCTCAGGGGAAAGAAAAAGAAGACAGTCTGTCAACTATTCATTTGTAGCCCAGTTGAAATCAATAAAGGCAGATTGGATTTGTTTTGGTTAATAATAGAAACAGATATATCTAGCGTGTGAATTCAATTCACACTGTAATGACACGTACAGCTTTCACATCTCTACGGGTTAGTGGTGCTATCGCAGAGAACAAGGATTAAAGAATCAATCAATATATTTTATAAATTAAAGAATAAATCATTAGAAATAGAATCATTTCATTCATAATTGAATGATTATGATATTTGATCAATTGTACAGCAAATTGAATCTATAGTACATACACATCGACATAAAAAATAAAAGTTTCTAACGAAAGACTAATCTTTATGGCTTTATATGCAAAGATGCGATCTTAAACCATTTCGGTGGATAAAGGCAATTTGTATCTGTGAATGAATATAGGGTAAATAAGGTATAGGTGCATTGACAATAAGGTATTAGCTAAGCAGCACCAAATAGCCCATACACAGCTGACACTAGAGACCCAGCTTACAGCATTTAGCTCCATTAACCCACATACATTCTACACTGTCTGGCACTCTGCCCCCGGTGGTCAAGCGTGGTACTGCACTATTTTCCCTGTCACATTTCGGTGAACAGGAGCAGCCTCTCTCTGTAATACCTCTGGTATAGGATAGTATAGTGTTACAGTAGCATAGCATAGTACATAGTACACAGTACACTATACTATACATAGCATCAGGGACATTTTGAAAAATAACCCCAGAAACTGTAAATTCTGATGAATTTCGGGGGAACACAAATTACGAGACTTACTTTTTAACATATTCAAGGTATCACATCATATATCATCATATTACTGCATTCAAGCATGACATGACCGTTGGCCATGCTATCAATTTGACCACGGTGAATGAGTCTATTGTAATCTATACTGATAATTATCAATTGGCTGTAGAAAGGAATGGAATGTTCTCTCCGGCTGCCTGAGTGCTGACTGCTTCATCCACGGTTCTTCCACAGCAAGATGAACACGGAGAAGGCCAACTAAGTTTAGGATCGCATGAGACAAATTGGAGGGATAGAAAGGACTTCCGAAATAATCATTTTATTTATATATTTTTTAGGGGTGCTGAGGTAAATTGTAGGTGTTCTTGAGCACCCATAAAAAGGGTCTCAAATCGCCTCATCGCGCCTCATCGCACCTCGTCGCACCTCGTAGCACCTCGTAGCACCTCATAGCACCTCATAGCACCTCGTAGCACCTCTTAGCACCTAGTAGCACCTCGTAGCACCTCTTGGCACCTCATAGCACCTCGTAGCACCTCGTAGCACCTCGTAGCACCTCGTAGCACCTTGTAGCACCTCATAGCACCTCTTAGCACCTCGTAGCACCTCGTAGCACCTCGTAGCACCTCGTAGCACCTCGTAGCACCTCATAGCACCTCTTAGAACCTCGTAGCACCTCGTAGAACCTCGTAGCACCTCGTAGCACCTCGTAGCACCTCGTAGCACCTCGTAGCACCTCATAGCACCTCTTAGAACCTCGTAGCACCTCGTAGCACCTCGTAGCACCTCTTAGCACCTCGTAGCACCTCGTAGCACCTCATAGCACCTCCCTCCTCATCCTAGAGTAAAGACAGCTCTTGAGGTGAGACAACATCCGGGGGATTTGTGTGTCCAAAAACAAATCACCGTGACGACCAGAGCCAAGGGACGGTGAGGCGAGGCGTGTGAGGGGAACTGAGGTGTAGCCACGGTTTGTAAAAGTAGAACGCATACACATGTTCTACTATACAGTAGAACAGACACATACACATGTTCTACTATACAGTAGAACAGACACATACACATGTTCTACTATACAGTAGAACAAACAGCAGAGAGAAGAATCCTGGATATCTTCTATCTCTTTCAAACATGGACACAGACAAGAAGGACACGGATAACAGCTAACAAACAAGTTCATTTGACCATTCACGAGACAAGAGGACGACTGATGGAGATCTGGGGTATCGGGTGTGGTGAGGGGGAGGGGGAGGGGGAGGGGGGAGGGGGAGAGGGGGGGGGAGGGGGGGGAGAGCGGAGAGGGGGGGGGGGAGGTTCATCGTGCCTGCTTTGACTGGTGTGTTGATGGTTGATGGTTTCTGGGCTGAGTTACGGTCCTCGGCCGTCAGTGTGATCAATAGTCCTCCGCTCTGTCCTGTTGTACATGTCAACGTTTTTAAAGTGTTTCCCTTTTTAACTTTTTGAAAAAGTTAAAAAGTGGAATTCTTCAAAAAAACGGTTTCCGATAACAATGAACATTATTGTGAGTGTGTGTGTGTGTGGTTGGTGTCTGGTTGAAGCAGCCTCACCTGGCCTGAGTCAGACTGATTGTCTGATGAGGCTGCACACCTGTGGGTCCTTGTTAATCGAGGCCCACAGGTTAAACAGCCTCCACCACACACACTAGGAGGAAGAGCTCTAGCATGTTCCATCTGCTCTGTTCACAATGATTGGAACTCTTGCAATTAACCAGATTCCTCATCACCCTGAGTCCTGGTCTTCAGCAGGAGCCTCAAGCTGCTACACTGCTGCAATTATCATATCAATAATGAAATGCATTATCATCGAGTGTGTTAGAGTACAAACGATGGAAGGCCCTTTAGAACTTTTGGTACACATTTTGAGAATTCATGAGAACACATTTTTTTTGTGATAAGAACAAGGAGTTTTCATCTACAGTGTTGTGTTGGGTCCCCAGTTTGAGAACCCCTGTTCTAGAAAGGCTGTGTCTGGACTTGTGTTTCATAGAACCCGTATTGGAAGAACTCACACTAGACGGCGGTGAAACCGCCGCGCTCTTTCCACCGTCGGCCTCTGTTATTGTGGTGTAGGATACTTCTAATTGACCTCACACACATTAACCATGTGTAAGTATTACTTTAACTGGTATAATTAGCAGTAGATGTAGCCTAGTGGTGTGTGTACGTGTGTGTGCCTGTGTGTGTGGGTGTGTGTGTAGGTGTGTGAGTGCCTGTGTGTGTGTGTGTATTTGTGCATGTGTGTGTGTGCACGTGTATGCATGTGTGTGCATGTGTGTGTGCATGTGTGTGTGTGCGTGTGTATGCATGTGTATGCATTTACGTGCGTGTGTATGTATATGTGTATGTATATGTGTATGTGTGTGTGTGTGTTTGTGTGTGTGTGTTACATTTGACATTGTTTATCGTGATGGATATGGGATCCACATCTAAAAGGGGTCCCATGTGTGTGTGTGTGTGTGTGTGTGTGTGTGTGTGTGTGTGTGTGTGTGTGGTGTGTGTGTGTGTGTGGTGTGTGTGTGTGTGGTGTGTGTGTGTGTGGTGTGTGTGTGTGTGTGTGTGTGTGTGTGGCTGATTTCTTTGCAGGTCCTGGAGGTGGGCGTGGCAGAAGGTCATGGCGAGTGTGTTAGGTTGTCGGTTGATGTTAGGCTATTGTTTCTGCATCACACAATCACTCACACACTGCTCCACTCACACACTGCTCCACTCACACACTGCTCCACTCACACACTGCTCCACTCACACACCCTCCTGCTGAGGACCACTGTGAGAAGAGGTTCTCCTCTTAGCCCACTCTTTTATTGACGAATAATTAAGTTAATTAATTGGCTTGGTTGTGTGCGACTCCCTATATCCCCCCCGCTCCCCTTTTGACTGGGTGTGTGTGTGGGGGGGGGGGGAGGTGGTGTTTGGATGGGTTGGTGGGCGTGCAAGCGAGCGAGCGAGAGAGAGAGAGAGAGAGAGAGAGAGAGAGAGAGAGAGAGAGAGAGAGAGAGAGAGACCCACCCCTGGTGCCTGAAATAAAATGGCTCCTTGCAGAGAGTAGACAAATCAATTGTGACATTTCTCGGACAGCGCGCAACACATTTAATTAGCGGGGAAAACACGTCAGGAGAG
>CM051020.1:2186418-2198918 GCA_027704905.1 Muraenolepis orangiensis
TTGTCAATCAGTGTTGCTCTGTCCTTTGTTATTCTGCTAGGTTTTACAATTAAGGGATAGAAACTCAAACTAAACATATTATCAACAAATTCCTTAGTTTTTGTATGTTCATTAGATTTCATCAAATCAATATTGAAGTCGCCACAAACAAAAATCACCTTATCCTTATGCATTTCATATAATTCAGAAATATTCTTATTAAATTGATCAATACACGACCCTGGTGTTCTGTAGATGCAACTCATTCATATATTTTTGGATCTTTCAACATTGATTTCAATGGTTACACATTCCATCAAATTGTCAATAACCGTTGTCATATTTTCAATTACTTTACACTTACATTCAGACATCCCAAACAGGGCAACACCCCCTGCCTTTTGGTTGACCCTGTTTTTCCAAAACTTTTCATAGCCCTCTAATCCCCCTTGAAGTTCTTTGTCACTTCTCAACCAAGTCTCAGAAATTGCTATTACACTAAACTTATTTTTAAACTGTTGAAGGTACTTTTTCATTTTTGAGAAATTTCTGTAGAGACTCCTACTATTGAAATGAATCACTGAAAAACCCTCAATTGTTTCTTTTGAATTGAACTTGTCTTCTGAATAATATTCACAATTCAAATCAATGTTCTGGTAGAAGTGGATCTCTGGATCAATGTCATGGTCTAACTCAGAAAGTTTGTGGTCTTGAAAGTCAAAATACTTTAAATCTGTGTCAAATGTTTCACTCACAAACATTTCACAAACATTTCACTCGATAACTCTAGTTAAGATAACTCTAGTTGAGATAACTGTAGTTAACTCTAGTTAAGATAACTCTAGTTGAGATAACTCTAGTTGAGATAACTCTAGTTAACTCTAGTTGAGATAACTCTAGTTGAGATAACTCTAGTTAACTCTAGTTGAGATAACTCTAGTTGAGATAACTCTAGTTGAGATAACTCTAGTTAACTCTAGTTGAGGTAACTCTAGTTGAGATAACTCTAGTTAACTCTAGTTGAGGTCACTCTAGTTGAGATAACTCTAGTTAACTCTAGTTGAAGTCACTATAGTTGAGATGACTCTAGTTAACTCTAGTTGAGGTCACTCTAGTTGAGATGACTCTAGTTAACTCTAGTTGAGGTCACTCTAGTTGAGATGACTCTAGTTAACTCTAGTTGAGATAACTCTAGTTAACTCTAGTTGAGTTAACTCTAGTTGAGATAACTCTAGTTAACTCTAGTTAACTCTAGTTAACTCTAGTTGAGATAACTCTAGTTGAGATCATTCTAGTTAAGATAACTCTAGTTGAGGTAACTCTAGTTGAGATAACTCTAGTTAAGATAACTCTAGTTGAGATAACTCTAGTTGAGGTAACTCTAGTTGAGATAACTCTAGTTAAGATAACTCTAGTTGAGATAACTCTAGTTGAGGTAACTCTAGTTGAGATAACTCTAGTTAAGATAACTGTAGTTGAGATAACTGTAGTTAACTCTCATTGAGATAACTGTAGTTGAGATAACTCTAGTTGAGATAACTCTAGTTGAGATAACTCTAGTTAACTCTAGTTGAGATAACTCTAGTTGAGATAACTCTAGTTAACTCTAGTTGAGATAACTCTAGTTGAGATAACTCTAGTTAACTCTAGTTGAGATAACTCTAGTTGAGATAACTCTAGTTAACTCTAGTTGAGGTAACTCTAGTTGAGATAACTCTAGTTAAGATAACTCTAGTTGAGGTAACTCTAGTTAAGATAACTCTAGTTAAGATAACTCTAGTTGAGGTACCTCTAGTTGAGATAACTCTAGTTAACTCTAGTTGAGGTAACTCTAGTTGAGATAACTCTAGTTAATTCTAGTTGAGGTAACTCTAGTTGAGATAACTCTAGTTAACTCTAGTTGAGGTAACTCTAGTTGAGATAACTCTAGTTAACTCTAGTTGAGGTAACTCTAGTTGAGATAACTCTAGTTAACTCTAGTTGAGGTAACTCTAGTTGAGATAACTCTAGTTAACTCTAGTTGAGGTCACTCTAGTTGAGATAACTCTAGTTAACTCTAGTTGAGATAACTCTAGTTATAGTTGAGTAACTCTAGTTGAATAACTCTAGTTGAGATAACTCTAGTTAACTCTAGTTGAGATAACTCTAGTTGAAGATAACTCTAGTTAAGATAACTCTAGTTAACTCTAGTTGAGATAACTCTAGTTAAGATAACTCTAGTTGAGATAACTCTAGTTGAGATAACTCTAGTTAGATAACTCTAGTTGAGGTAACTCTAGTTGAGATAACTGTAGTTGAGGTAACTCTAGTTGAGATAACTCTAGTTAAGATAACTCTAGTTGAGATAACTCTAGTTGAGATAACTCTAGTTGAGATAACTCTAGTTGAGATAACTCTAGTTGAGATAACTGTAGTTGAGATAACTCTAGTTGAGATAACTCTAGTTAACTCTAGTTGAGATAACTCTAGTTGAGATAACTCTAGTTAACTCTAGTTGAGATAACTCTAGTTGAGATAACTCTAGTTAACTCTAGTTGAGATAACTCTAGTTGAGATAACTCTAGTTAACTCTAGTTGAGGTAACTCTAGTTGAGATAACTCTAGTTGAGGTAACTCTAGTTGAGATAACTCTAGTTAAGATAACTCTAGTTGAGGTAACTCTAGTTGAGATAACTCTAGTTGAGATAACTCTAGTTGAGATAACTCTAGTTAACTCTAGTTGAGATAACGCTAGTTGAGATAACTCTAGTTGAGATAACTCTAGTTAAGATAACTCTAGTTGAGATAACTCTAGTTAATAACTCTAGTTGAGATAACTCTAGTTGAGATAACTCTAGTTAACTCTAGTTGAGATAACTCTAGTTGAGATAACTCTAGTTAACTCTAGTTGAGATAACTCTAGTTGAGATAACTCTAGTTAACTCTAGTTGAGATAACTCTAGTTGAGATAACTCTAGTTAACTCTAGTTGAGATAACTCTAGTTGAGATAACTCTAGTTAACTCTAGTTAAGATAACTAGTTAACTCTAGTTGAGATAACTCTAGTTGAGATAACTCTAGTTAAGATAACTCTAGTTAACTCTAGTTGAGATAACTCTAGTTAAGATAACTCTAGTTGAGATAACTCTAGTTGAGATAACTCTAGTTAACTCTAGTTGAGATAACTCTAGTTGAGATAACTCTAGTTAACTCTAGTTGAGATAACTCTAGTTGAGATAACTCTAGTTGAGATAACTCTAGTTAACTCTAGTTGAGGTAACTCTAGTTGAGATAACTCTAGTTAACTCTAGTTGAGGTCACTCTAGTTGAGATAACTCTAGTTAACTCTAGTTGAAGTCACTATAGTTGAGATGACTCTAGTTAACTCTAGTTGAGGTCACTCTAGTTGAGATGACTCTAGTTAACTCTAGTTGAGGTCACTCTAGTTGAGATGACTCTAGTTAACTCTAGTTGAGATAACTCTAGTTAACTCTAGTTGAGTTAACTCTAGTTGAGATAACTCTAGTTAACTCTAGTTAACTCTAGTTAACTCTAGTTGAGATAACTCTAGTTGAGATCATTCTAGTTAAGATAACTCTAGTTGAGGTAACTCTAGTTGAGATAACTCTAGTTGAGATAACTCTAGTTGAGGTAACTCTAGTTGAGATAACTCTAGTTAAGATAACTCTAGTTGAGATAACTCTAGTTGAGGTAACTCTAGTTGAGATAACTCTAGTTAAGATAACTGTAGTTGAGATAACTGTAGTTAACTCTCATTGAGATAACTGTAGTTGAGATAACTCTAGTTGAGATAACTCTAGTTGAGATAACTCTAGTTAACTCTAGTTGAGATAACTCTAGTTGAGATAACTCTAGTTAACTCTAGTTGAGATAACTCTAGTTGAGATAACTCTAGTTAACTCTAGTTGAGATAACTCTAGTTGAGATAACTCTAGTTAACTCTAGTTGAGGTAACTCTAGTTGAGATAACTCTAGTTAAGATAACTCTAGTTGAGGTAACTCTAGTTAAGATAACTCTAGTTAAGATAACTCTAGTTGAGGTACCTCTAGTTGAGATAACTCTAGTTAACTCTAGTTGAGGTAACTCTAGTTGAGATAACTCTAGTTAATTCTAGTTGAGGTAACTCTAGTTGAGATAACTCTAGTTAACTCTAGTTGAGGTAACTCTAGTTGAGATAACTCTAGTTAACTCTAGTTGAGGTAACTCTAGTTGAGATAACTCTAGTTAACTCTAGTTGAGGTCACTCTAGTTGAGATAACTCTAGTTAACTCTAGTTGAGGTCACTATAGTTGAGATGACTCTAGTTAACTCTAGTTGAGATAACTCTAGTTAACTCTAGTTGAGTTAACTCTAGTTGAAATAACTCTAGTTAAGATAACTCTAGTTAACTCTAGTTGAGATAACTCTAGTTAAGATAACTCTAGTTGAGATAATTCTAGTTAAGATAACTCTAGTTAAGATAACTCTAGTTGAGGTAACTCTAGTTGAGATAACTGTAGTTGAGGTAACTCTAGTTGGGATAACTCTAGTTAAGATAACTCTAGTTGAGATAACTCTAGTTGAGGTAACTCTAGTTGAGATAACTCTAGTTAAGATAACTCTAGTTGAGATAACTGTAGTTAACTCTCATTGAGATAACTGTAGTTGAGATAACTCTAGTTGAGATAACTCTAGTTAACTCTAGTTGAGATAACTCTAGTTGAGATAACTCTAGTTAACTCTAGTTGAGATAAATCTAGTTGAGATAACTCTAGTTAACTCTAGTTGAGATAACTCTAGTTGAGATAACTCTAGTTAACTCTAGTTGAGGTAACTCTAGTTGAGATAACTCTAGTTGAGGTAACTCTAGTTGAGATAACTCTAGTTAAGATAACTCTAGTTGAGATAATTCTAGTTAACTCTAGTTGAGATAACTCTAGTTGAGATAACTCTAGTTAACTCTAGTTGAGATAACGCTAGTTGAGATAACTCTAGTTGAGATAACTCTAGTTAAGATAACTCCAGTTGAGATAACTCTAGTTAACTCTAGTTGAGATAACTCTAGTTGAGATAACTCTAGTTAACTCTAGTTGAGATAACTCTAGTTGAGATAACTCTAGTTAACTCTAGTTGAGATAACTCTAGTTGAGATAACTCTAGTTAACTCTAGTTGAGATAACTCTAGTTGAGATAACTCTAGTTAACTCTAGTTGAGATAACTCTAGTTGAGATAACTCTAGTTAACTCTAGTTAAGATAACTAGTTAACTCTAGTTGAGATAACTCTAGTTGAGATAACTCTAGTTAAGATAACTCTAGTTAACTCTAGTTGAGATAACTCTAGTTGAGATAACTCTAGTTAAGATAACTCTAGTTAAGATAACTCTAGTTAAGATAACTCTAGTTGAGATAACTCTAGTTAACTCTAGTTGAGATAACTCTAGTTAAGATAACTCTAGTTAAGATAACTCTAGTTGAGGTAACTCTAGTTAAGATAACTCTAGTTGAAGTAACTCTAGTTGAGATAACTCTAGTTAACTCTAGTTGAGATAACTCTAGTTAACTCTAGTTGAGATAACTCTAGTTAAGATAACTCTAGTTAAGATAACTCTAGTTGAGATAACTCTATCAACTAGAGTTAACTAGAGTTATCTCAACTAGAGTTATCTCAACTAGAGTTATCTTAACTAGAGTTAACTACAGTTATCTCAACTAGAGTTATCTTAACTAGAGTTATCGAGTGAAATGTTTGTGAAATGTTTGTGAGTGAAACATTTGACACAGATTTAAAGTATTTTGACTTTCAAGACCACAAACTTTCTGAGTTAGACCATGACATTGATCCAGAGATCCACTTCTACCAGAACATTGATTTGAATTGTGAATATTATTCAGAAGACAAGTTCAATTCAAAAGAAACAATTGAGGGTTTTTCAGTGATTCATTTCAATAGTAGGAGTCTCTACAGAAATTTCTCAAAAATGAAAAAGTACCTTCAACAGTTTAAAAATAAGTTTAGTGTAATAGCAATTTCTGAGACTTGGTTGAGAAGTGACAAAGAACTTCAAGGGGGATTAGAGGGCTATGAAAAGTTTTGGAAAAACAGGGTCAACCAAAAGGCAGGGGGTGTTGCCCTGTTTGGGATGTCTGAATGTAAGTGTAAAGTAATTGAAAATATGACAACGGTTATTGACAATTTGATGGAATGTGTAACCATTGAAATCAATGTTGAAAGATCCAAAAATATATGAATGAGTTGCATCTACAGAACACCAGGGTCGTGTATTGATCAATTTAATAAGAATATTTCTGAATTATATGAAATGCATAAGGATAAGGTGATTTTTGTTTGTGGCGACTTCAATATTGATAGTTGAGATAACTCTAGTTAACTCTAGTTGAGATAACTCTAGTTAAGATAACTCTAGTTAAGATAACTCTAGTTGAGGTAACTCTAGTTAAGATAACTCTAGTTGAAGTAACTCTAGTTGAGATAACTCTAGTTAACTCTAGTTGAGATAACTCTAGTTAACTCTAGTTGAGATAACTCTAGTTAAGATAACTCTAGTTAAGATAACTCTAGTTGAGATAACTCTAGTTAACTCTAGTTGAGATAACTCTAGTTGAGATAACTCTAGTTAAGATAACTCTAGTTGAGGTAACTCTAGTTAAGTTAACTCTAGTTAAGATAACTCTGGATAATGCACAGAACGATCCACAAATGCACAGAACATGTTTGTGAAACTTTTTTACATTTATAAAATGATCTGTTTTTGTGTGTGGATGGAGACATTTAGAGACATTTATATATGAATCTGGAATTACATCTGTGGATCCGACCCCATAAGGTAAGGTTTAAAACGTAGCATTGAATGGAGCACATTTAGCTGGAGTGACGAGGTCAGATTAAAGGTGGAATAAGTCATTCATAATGCCGTTTGCAACAAGTCCAATAGAATGCTTACTCCCCATTCCCTCCCACAGTATGGATTTCCTACAATTTAACACTATAGTCTATACTATACTGTACTATACTTCCTCTATAAAACACTATACTAAAACAATACTGTACACAATCAAAAGAACAATAAAATGAACAATCAAGTGACTGATGGACATGTGATGGAATTGTGCAAAAAGCATTTAAAAGCATTTAAAAGCATTTTAAAGTGCCAGTAGGGCAGCAGTGATGCATGTCAGTTGCACATGGCGTCAGCGTCAGTCTCGGGTGGTTATCTAGCATACGAGAGCCAGTCCAGTTAGCATGGGTCTGTCCAGGAAGGGAGCTAAATACCCAGGAAAGGAAACCCCCGGTGACTTGCAGAAGCCTTTCAGCCAGACCTGAAGGTCCAGTATGCCGCTGAGCCTGAAGGCAGGGGCACACGGGCGTCACGATGGGCGTCACGTGACTCAAACCTGGGCGTGGCCGGGGGGGGCGGGGCAGCACTATGTTTGCGTCGGAGATAGAGAGATCACTCTGATTGGCTGTTCAGCAGCTAGGGAATCAGTGAGCGAATCAGTGTGGGAGAAGAGCAACGGAAGTGACGAAGCAAGCAATCCAGAAAGTCAACAGTTAATTATCCATTTATACGTTTGTACGGCAGACCTCTCACGCAGGCACAGACCCTTAACCTGCCTTAACCTGCCTTAACCTGCATTAACCTGCCTTAACCTGCCTTAACCTGCCTTAACCTGGCCCCCGGAGAGGAGAGGGCATAGAGGGCCAGAGAGGACACACTTAGGACAGCGTTCACCAGACTCATGAAGTCCACTTTCAATCTTTTTGACTGCTGTGCTCTGATGTCATGGGTGGAAACGTGAAGAGAGATGAGGCTGGAGGAAGGGAGCTCAGATGTGATGTCCAGAGCGTGAGCAGTGGGTTGGGGCTTTAGATGAGGCCACATGTCCCACCCTAGAGACGGGGAGAGAAGAGGACAGAGGACACAAAAATACAAAAATATATGCATGCTTGTATTTTCTTAAAAACATGTTTTTCAGGGGCCGGCTCCTGAAGCAGCAATGAGGGAGTCTGAAAGCTGTCTCTCCCCTCTCTAGGGGGGTCTTTGGTTTGGATACGCCGACCTGGTGCTCGAAGCGGATCTTCAATAGAAAGTCCTTTAGTCCATGGATCCTGGAGGAAAATCCAAGAAGACAGAGAGTGAAGGAGGTACAAGGTGTATTCGCTTCATTTAGCCACGGAACACAGAAGGTCGTGTTTCGCTGATCATAGTTTTTTACTCATGAGGGAGATCAGTAAGCTTGGGCCGCCCTTTGTGCACACCGCCCGGCGCTCTGTGGACGGCTTAGAGGGGTCCTCGGACCGGACCCCTCCGATTCTCTCAGACACGCTGAGTGTGTGGATGTGGACATACAGTTAGACAGCACCCACAGGAAGTGAGCTACTGAACTGCTAGGAGAGCTGCCACTATCATAACATGTCATTAACATTACTCTATCATAACATGTCATTAACATTACACTATCATAACATGTCATTAACATTACACTATCATAACATGTCATTAACATTACACTATCATAACATGTCATTAATATTACACTGTAGGGGACAACGGGTATGGACAATATAATTCACATCACATCCGGTGTTGGGTGATGCACAAGGGTATGTGCCTTTAAGGGAGGATGACGTCGTTGACTGGGGGGGAGCAACCGGGGTGACGTGTTGACGTATTGGGGATAAATAAGGAAGTGGAAAATAAAGAAGGGACCGCAGTGTCTCGCAACTAAACCATCGCCTGGCAGTCCTTTTGTTCCGCACTCCTACAACACTATCATAACATGTCATTAACATTACACTATCATAACATTGTCATTAACATTACACTATCATAACATGTCATTAACATTACACTATCATAACATGTCATTAACATTACACTATCATAACATGTCATTAACATTACATTGTAGGGGACAACAGGTATGGACAATATAATTCACATCCGGTGTTGGGTGATGCACAAGGGTATGTGCCTTTAAGGGAGGATGACGTCGTTGACGGGGGGGGGAGCAACCGGGGTGACGTGTTGACGTATTGGGGATAAATAAGGAAGTGGAAAATAAAGAAAGGACCGCAGTGTCTCGCAACTAAACCATCGCCTGGCAGTCCTTTTGTTCCGCACTCCTACATTGGTGACCCTGACGTTCGTTTTTGGACGCTTCCAAGGACTTACTTATTTATTATTATTATTATTATTATTATTTATTTTTTTTTCAACATGAGCACAAACGCTGTAGCTATTAAGCTACCGGAGTTTTGGGAGCAGCAGGCTGCCGTTTGGTTCGCGCAGGCAGAGGCGCAGTTCGCCATACGGAGGATCACAGATGAGGAGACCAAATACTATTACGTGGTGTCCGCCCTCGGCAGCGCTACCGCGTCCAGAGTAGCGCATCTGCTCGTGAACCCTCCAGAGGACTCGTATGAAACACTGAAAGGTGTCCTACTAGAGACTTTCGGGCTGACGGAGTCTGAGCGGGCACGTCAACTACTGTCTCTGCCGGGGCTGGGCGATGCTAAACCATCGGAGCTGATGGATCGGATGTTGGCTCTACTACCAGGCGACCACAAGCCGTGTTTCATCTTCAGAGAGATATTCCTACAGCAGCTACCAGGGCAAGTACGGTCCGCTTTGGCCAATACTCGCATTACAGACTATCGTGCATTGGCTAAAGAGGCTGATGCAGTTCTCGCTGCTACACAACATGGTAGAGTGGCAAATGTGGGGTACCAGGTTGATGACTCTGCATCACCTGCTGTGGCTGCTGCCCTGGCCAGAGCCCCCTACCCTCCAAGGAAACAAAACACCACGGGCATGTGTTTCTACCATGCACAATATGGCGCTAAAGCTAGAAGATGCCTACCCCCATGCAACTACCCCCATGCAAATGTGTCGGGAAACTGGAAGGCCAGCACCCGCTAGCTGCCATGAGTGTTGGCCATGAAGGCAGTTTATTGTTCATCAGAGACACACTGTCAGGACGGCGTTTTCTATGCGACACGGGGGCTACTGTGAGCGTTTTGCCGGCATCAATTCTGGATATACAAGCGGGGGTACGGGGGGCACCACTAGAAGCGGCCAACGGTAGTCCAATACCAACCTATGGTGAACGGGTTGTGACATTGTGTTTTGAGGGGCAGCGGTTCTCATGGACATTTGTTACTGCCAAGGTGTCTAACCCATTGTTGGGAGCTGATTTTCTGTGTGCTAATGGTCTTCTGGTGGATGTTAAAAACCGGCGCTTGGTCAGCGCAGAGACTTTTAGTTCTTTTCCATGTAAACTCAGTAGCTCTGGCTCTTCAAGGCTGTCCAGTACACTCACTACCTCTGAGTTTTCTCGCATGCTGGCTGAGTTCCCAGCCCTTACGATGCCCACCTTTTCAGCAGCTACAGTTAAGCACGGGGTGGAACATTACATACCGACTGCGGGCCCGCCGGTGTATGCCCGTGCACGACGCCTGGACCCAGGCAAGCTGGCTATTGCTAAGGCTGAGTTTGGGGCGATGGAGAGCCTCGGTATTGTGCGACGGTCCAATAGCCCTTGGGCTTCGCCGCTCCATATGGTGCCAAAGGCCACCGGGGGTTGGCGTCCGTGTGGTGATTATCGGCGCCTAAATGAGGCTACGACCCCTGACCGCTACCCCATACCGCACATTCAGGACTTTTCAGCTCGCCTAGCGGGGAAAGCTATTTTTTCTAAAGTGGACCTGGTTCGTGGTTATCACCAGGTTCCAGTACAAACACAGGACATTCCGAAGACCGCGGTAATCACTCCGTTTGGGCTCTTCGAGTTCCTCCGAATGCCTTTTGGACTTAAGAACGCGGCCCAGGCATTTCAGCGCCTTATGGACAGCGTGTTAAGGGACCTGCCGTTCTTGTTCACGTACTTAGACGACATCCTCATCGCCAGCTCTTCAAAGGGTGAGCACATGGCTCATCTCCACACACTGTTCGAGCGCCTAAGTCAGCATGGGTTAATTGTTAACCCAGCGAAGTGCCAGTTTGGACTGCCGGTAATTGATTTCCTGGGGCACCGCATCACCAAGGATGGGGCAGTGCCACTGCCATCGAAAGTGGAGGCTGTGAGCAAGTTTCCACGGCCCCTCACCGTCCGGTCGCTACAGGAATTTTTGGGAATGGTTAATTTCTATCATCGCTTTGTGCCCAGGGCAGCCCAGCTCATGCAACCCCTTTACGAGGCGCTCAAGGGGAAGCCTGCGAAACTCACTCTTGCTTGGTCGGAGGATATGGACACAGCTTTCAAAGGCACCAAGCAGGCCCTAGCTAAGGCGGCCATGTTGGCGCACCCAGTACCCGAGGCGCCGATCGCTCTCACAACCGACGCGTCAGATTATGCTGTTGGGGCAGTGTACGAGCAGCTAGTCGAAGGGCGATGGCAACCCCTCGCCTTTTTTAGTCGGCAGCTCAGAGCCAGTGAGCGGAAATACAGCACTTTCGACCGGGAGCTTCTCAGCCTCCACCTGGCAGTACGGCATTTCCGGTTCCTGTTGGAGGGCCGGCCATTTACAGCGTTTGTTGACCACAAACCTCTGGCATTTGCCATGGCCAAGGTTTCAGAGCCATGGTCCGCTCGCCAGCAACGCCAGTTGTCCGCCATCTCAGAGTTTACTACAGATATCCAACATATTCCCGGGAAGAACAACCCTGTCGCCGACTGCCTCTCTCGGGCTATCATCAGTACGGTCCACCTCGGCATTGATTATGCATGTATGGCAGCCGATCAGCTT
Source organism: Muraenolepis orangiensis (assembly GCA_027704905.1). Taxonomy (NCBI): domain Eukaryota; kingdom Metazoa; phylum Chordata; class Actinopteri; order Gadiformes; family Muraenolepididae; genus Muraenolepis; species Muraenolepis orangiensis. Next base: position 2,198,147 of record CM051020.1, read on the forward strand.
TCCGACAAGGACGTCCAGGATTGTAAGGCCACGGATACAGGCCTACAGTTGGTGGACATTCCTTTTGATGACACCGGTTCCACGCTCCTCTGTGACATTTCACTTGGGCAGCCGCGCCCTGTGGTCCCTGCCGCTTGGAGGAGGCGGGTTTTCGATGCTCTCCACTGCCTTTCCCACCCGGGCAGGAAAGCATCACAGCAGTTGGTGACAGCCAAATTCGTCTGGCACGGACTTAAAAGAGATGTGCGAGATTGGGCTAATGCTTGTGTGGAGTGTCAACGGGCCAAGGTGCACCGACACACCAAGGCCCCATTAACCCCTTTCAAGGTGCCCGAAAGGCGGTTTGATCATGTGCATGTGGACTTGGTTGGGCCTCTGCCGCCCTCTCGCGGTTGCACCTACCTCCTTACCATGGTTGACAGGACGACACGTTGGCCAGAGGCAGTTCCACTGGTTTCCACTACATCTGCGGACGTGGCACGAGCATTCATCGGCACCTGGGTTGCCCGTTTTGGTGCCCCATCGGACATAACCTCGGACCGAGGGCCTCAGTTCACATCGGAACTCTGGAGTGCAGTGGCCCAGGGTCTCGGGGTGAAGCTGCACCGCACAACGGCTTATCACCCTCAAGCCAATGGACTGTGTGAGAGGTTTCATAGGTCAATGAAGGCCGCATTTAGGGCCAGTCTCCGAGACAGTGGGTGGGTTGACCAACTTCCGTGGGTCATGCTAGGCCTCCGATCAGCCCCTAAGGAAGACCTTCAGGCTTCCT
>CM051020.1:2201418-2218918 GCA_027704905.1 Muraenolepis orangiensis
TCCATCTGGAGGATGAGGAAGCTGCAGTACTGCACACACACACACACACACACACACACCTTTCGAGACTTTATTGGTCTTTATTATTGTGTATGGTATTGCTTTAGTGTAGTGTTGTTCATAGTATATAGTATAGCAAATAGAATATAGTGTTATTTATAGTATTGCTACTACTTAATTATAAAATCCTACACGGATTATCACCTCATCCCTGATGGACTTTCTTGTTCCCTATTGTCCTTCTCGGCCCTCCTGTCTTCAGGATGGGCAGATCCCATAAGTTAGAAAGACATCAGCAGGGATGGAGCTTTCTCCTACCGAGCGCCCTATCTGAGGAGCAGTCTGCCACCTGGAATCAGGGAAGCAGACTCTGTTGAAATATTTAAATCTAAACCTAAAACCTACCTTTTTACATTGTCGTTCAGCTCTCATTACAGCTAAATCGACCTGTTAGTCAGCACTAGCCTACCCCTGCTGCTGATAGGTACTAGACTAGAGGTTCTCCACATGTTCCTTGTCCACCCTACCCCATCTAACCAGGGTTTGCTAGGGTTTGGGGGGGGGGGGGCGTAGGGTTGGGGGGTGGTTAACATGGCCTGTGAAGCCCTTTGAGACTAGAACTGGGATTAAGGACTAGACTAATACAATGGACTTGACTTGACTTGACTATAGTATATAGTCTAGTAGAGACTATAATAGTCTGTTTATAGAATAGTATTGCATAGTAAAGTATAGAATAGTATTGTTGTAGGAATTCATAATGGGGGAGTGAGCATTCCATTGTACTTATATGTGGCCAATAAAGAATCCTTGAATCTTGAATGTGTTGAAGTTCTTCTTTGTGTGGTTGTACCTGGTTCAGAACTACAGGCCTGTCCACTAAACATCTGTTTGCTGCTCCTAGCACCTCTCTAAAGAGGAACACAAAGACATGTGGACTGTATACGTTTTGGGAACTTGGATCAATATACAGATACATATATGATGATGATTTTTAATGGACAATTATTAAAATGATATTATTAAACTGCTATGAATTTACAAAACCTTTACTGGTTTATCTAATAACAGCACCTGTGCAAAATAAAGTGCATGGCTTACACCAGGGACTATAAAGAAAGTACACATACATACATGTCTTGTCTCAGAAGCACAGACACACACACAACTATGATGTTTAGGTTTCACAGCTAGTTAGAGGATGAAGGAATGTGGAGATGACCCCCCCCCCCCTCCATCACTTCACCCCCCAGTAAACAAACCAACCGACCGAGTTTGTAGTGAAACTGAAAGCGGCTGGGATGATGTCCTCCTTTGTCCAGTGGAGAAGCCCAACCCCTCGAGTCATTAAAGTCACTTAACCAGCTAGACCACGGCGTCCAATGACGCACACACACACGCACACGCACACGCACACACACACACACACACACACACACACACACACACACACACACACACACACACACACACACACACACACACACACACACACACACACACAGGAGTCAGTCGCTGTTTAAAACCAACCAAGACAAAGTGGCTGGGCAGTCACACCTGTCGGACGGATCGCAGCTCGCAGTGATCCGCATCACAGCTCCTCCTGGAACAGGCGCCACACCCAATGCGCTCAGAACGCACTAGTCTGGATTCCCGTCTCTCTACTTTCTTCAGTCGGTCACCGCGTCGCCCAGGATTAGTTGAACCAAAACACGGAACCTCAGGTCCTCCAGGTTTAGGTGAGGGGCGAGGAGGATATAAAGACACACTTTGACCCCAAAGTGCGTCTCGTGAGAGGACCTTTTGGAGGATCAGGTGAGCACCAGCAGGTGTGATCGGGTTCAGGCCCATGCGTCTGGAGTTGTGCTTGTAAATCGTCCTGTCATTCACGTTAGATATATATTTGATCGATTGATTGATAGTGCGGACTAAATCAATGTTATTAATAAGTAAGGAAGCCGATGCTGTTTTTTGCCACTCTTTACGTCTTTGGGTAGTTTGGGTAGGCTATCACAGCTGCAACAATAGGGCTATATATTATATATATATTGAATATCTAAATGTATATACTATATTTATATATTAAGATATAAAAATATGTAATGAAATCATTTATTCATGTATGCATTTGTGTGTCTTTTTCAGCGTATTCACAGCTAACGTCAAACAAATACATTTTGCGTCATTCCCAGAGGAAACCTGTTTGTGGCAGTAGGCCAACTGACTAGACAGACACTGTCTCTCTCTCTGTCTGTCTCTCTCTTGGTCTCTGTTTCTCTCTCTAACCTCTGTCTCTCTCTCTCTCTCTCTCTCTCTCTCTCTAACTGTCTAACCTCTCTCTCTCTCTCTCTCTCTCTCTCTCTCTCTCTCTCTCTCTCTCTTGGTCTCTAACTGTCTAACCTCTCTCTCTCTCTCTCTCTCTCTCTCTCTCTCTCTCTCTCTCTCTCTCTCTCTCTCTCTCTCTCTCTCTCTCTCTCTCTCTCTCTCTCTCTCTCTCTCTCTCTCTCTCTCTCTCTCTCTCATGGTCTCTGTCTAACCTCTCTGTCTGTGTGTGTGTGTCTCTCTCTCTCTGTCTCTGTGTGTGTGTATGTCTCTCTCTCTCTCTCTCTCTCTCTCTCTCTCTCTCTCTCTCTCTCTCTCTCTCTCTCTCTCTCTCTCTCTCTCTCTCTCTCTCTCTCTCTCTCTCTCTCTCTCCCTCTCACTCTCTCTTGGTCTCTGTCTGTCTAACCTCTGTGTCTCTCTGTTCCCCAGCAGCCCTCAGTCCTCCATCATGGGCTCTGGACAGAGCAGCAACACGTTACACTGTAACGAGTACCTGAATGGCAAGGGGCCCCCAACTCTGATCCAACAAGGTACACCTCCAGCCAGGGGCCCATCACAGCACCTCCAGCTGGGGCCTCTGTCAGCTCCTCCCTGTTCTCTTTACCTCCTGCTCTCCTCCTTCATCACGGCCTCCTGTCTTTGAGTCCTCTTGAGTCCACACACACACACACACACACACACACACACACACACACACACACACACATACACACACAGATGCACACACACACACACACACACACACACACACACACACACACACACACACACACACACACACACACACACACACACACACACACACACACACACACACACACACACACACACTCACAGGCACACACACACACTCACAGGCACACACACATCAACGCCTTCCCTCTTTAAACACATGTTAATGAGAAGGCCTGCCTATCTCTCTCTCTCTCTCTCTCTCTCTCTCTCTCTCTCTCTCTCTCTCTCTCTCTCTCTCTCTCTCTCTCTCTCTCTCTCTCTCTCTCTCTCTCTCTCTCTCTCTCTCTCTCTCTCTCTCTCTCTAGTAGTTACTGAGGGGAATGGGACGTACAAGCCCTTTAGGGGCGTACAGCCCGAGGGTCAGATGACCTGGGTGATCCTCCACCGAGACCTCCCCGGGTACCACAACGACAAGACAGTTCAGATCAACTTCATCTTCCCTGACGGAGTACAGACGGTAGGGATATACTGTACTGTATATATATATATATATATATATACAGTATCTTACAGTATATTTATCAACATATTCTTCATGTTGGTTTTCTTCTGTTTAAGCTGTATCTTTCTGCTTTATGTTTATAGTGATGTTCCTGTGTTACCGCTTTTCAGAAGCACTGCTCTAGTTCAGCCCTTCTCCACCTTCTTTTGTGGGTACTATATATCTATACAGTATATATCTATATATCTATAAATATATAGATATATAGATACACACAACAGCCATAATCCTTGGCTGTCGTGTCAGGCTAGCCACGATCTGTGTGCTACTTTCCTACATTACCCACAATGCATCTCACTACCCCCCAGTCAACTTCAGGAGGAAACATTCTGTGAATTGTACATTTATAACTTGAATGAATGAATCAAATGTATTATAACGACATGTATATATGTATATCAGGCTTTATTATTCATTGTGAAAGCTAGACATTTGGCAGCATGCTAGGATACAATACGACCACATTTTAACCGTTCCAAACAGACCAGATCGGTTAACAGACTGGATTTACCTGGACTGGCAGGACTGGCAGAGTGTGTCCTCTTCCGTAATGACTGATTTCTCACCATAGGAAGATTGCGGATAATAATAAGCGGTGATTCTGAGACAGAACCCCTGAGTTGTTGTCATATAGTGAAACAGATATCTGATTCTTCTTATGGATGCTACAGCGATTTGTAGACATCCTCTCCTGTTAAACCACATTGGAACTTCTGCAGCCATGTCTCTGTGTGACGTATAGCAGCGTCTGCAGGAATGTAGTTTAGCCGCGGGGAAACACTCCACAAAATGGTCCAATAGGACCTGGGGTGCGTTGTCCATCACCAGGAGATGTTTTATAGCCATGTCATGCGTGTTTTAGGCTTTAAATATTAAAACTTTATGAAACACTAAGCGCAAAACGGAAGAAACCGTGACACAGGTTGTTGAGGGATGCTTCATGGAGGTGGGGGTGGTGAAGGAGGCAGAGGTGGAGGAGGTGGTGGTGGAGAAGGGGGTGGAGGAGGAGAAGGTGGAGGAGGTGATGGTGAGGGAGGAGGGGTGGAGGTGATGGTGGTGGTGGTGGTGGTGGAGGTGGTGGTGGTGGAGATGGAGGTGAAGTTTGAGGAGGTGGTGGTGGAGGAGGGGGTGGAGATGGTGGTAATGGTAGAGAAGGTGGTGGTGGAGAAGGGATACTAATCACGACATTACAAAAATGACAAGGCCACACCCCTACCATTCCTCAGCTGAAGCACACCTCCCCCTCTGTTAGGTTCTCATGTCTTTCAGGACTATAATCATTAGGTGAATAGTTGGGCCCTTTGCTCTTCCTGCAACACAAGACAACATATACCTGCTAGACACACACACACATACACACACACACATAGACACACACACATAGACACACACACATACACACATACACATAGACACACACACATAGACACACACACACATAGACACACACACATAGACACACACACATACACACATACACATAGACACACACACATAGACACACACACACATAGACACACACACATAGACACACACACATACACACATACACATAGACACACACACACACATACACACATACACATAGACACACACACATAGACACACACACATAGACACAAACACACACACGCACACGTTTGTCAAAGTCACATTATTTTTCAAAACATGAATGGGAGACAACCAACTAAACCATGACACCACTGCCACAGGGGAAGGCTCGTTGAAGGAGGAGCGGGTGGACCGCATTTTTCAAACAGGAGGCGGCTGCCGAGCCGGTCCGTCTGGTTGTCAGGGTAACGTCTCGCTTGGAATTCACACACAGAGAGACTCATTTGAACCCTGCAGAGGTCTCACAGAGGGCATGACAAGAAGGTGACCTACAACACAAATGTCAAATCTTTAGTTATCTTCATGAAGCTAGTCCTTTGCGGTGGCCCAGATGGGTGTATATACCACACAACAAACGTCTGTTTCTATTGGCTGCCGTTGTGTCCCTGTCCCGTTCTGGCCTCTCTTAGACAGGAAGTAGAGACGCCAAAAAGACAAATGTAGGGTTTCAGTGTGGGTCCCAGCAGGGGACCAAGCGGGTCCCAGCAGGGGACCAAGCGTGTCCCAGCAGGGGACCAAGCGGGTCCCAGCAGGGGACCAAGCGTGTCCCAGCAGGGGACCAAGCGTGTCCCAGCAGGGGACCAAGCGTGTCCCAGCAGGGGACCAAGCGGGTCCCAGCAGGGACCAAGCGGTCCCAGCAGGGGACCAAGCGTGTCCCAGCAGGGGACCAAGCGGGTCCCAGCAGGGGACCAAGCGGGTCGCGGGGTGACCACACTCAAGACGTTTATTAAAAATTGACACACATATTCATGCCTGCATGCTTTGTGTCTGTCTGTTTGATTATATTATTATTATTATTATTAGCTTTGAAGACTGAAAATGGTAATGCTGTCTTAATGAACAATCGGGAAAAACCTCTCACGTTTGGGACATAGTCATGAGAATGTAAAATGTGTTTGTGGATCTTGGCCCCAAAGTACCTCCTCCCAGATGGGTCAGGGCCCCTAACCCACCTCAATGAAGTGAGCCGTTGGGTGTTAAACTGAGTGTCCCCCTGTTGTTGTTCCAGGATAATCACCCTCACCCGGGCACGCCCTTCGCCGGGCTGCGGCAGTGGGCCTACCTGCCGGACAACCGCGAGGGCCGCAAGGTCCTCCGTCTGTTGGACAAGGGCTTCAACCAGGGGCTCCTCTTCACCGTGGCAACCAATCAGGAAGGGGCGGACGTGGTGTCGCCGACCTTCGTTCCTTTCAAGACGCAGCCCGACGGCGGAACTAAGACGTGAGTGTGTGTGTGTGTGTCTGTGCATGTGTGTAAATGTGTGTGTGTGTATGTGTTTGTGTGTGTGTGTGTGTGTGTGTGTGTGTGTGTGTGTGTGTGTGTGTGTGTGTGTGTGCGTGACGGCGATGACATCGTCTTCAAATGAGTCACCCAAACAGTTAGTGGCGGAGTTTGTTAGCCCTAAGTTAAACTACATAATGTACATTGTGTCATTTAGCACAGGCAGATACAGTAGTTACTAGTAAGTTAGATTTACTTTATTTTAATTTAATTTTTTACTTTATTTGTTCTATCTCCATGTCCTATCTCTATGTCCTATCCCGGTTATGCAGATACGTGTGTGTGTGTGTGTGTGTATGTGTGTGTGTGTGTGTGTGTGTGTATGTGTGTGTTTGTGAGTGTGTGTGTTGCATACAGTATATGTTCTATCTGTATGTACTATACTGTATTATATTGTATGTTCACACTCTATGTCTGTACTACTGAGTGTAACAGATGTGTGTACAAATGGATCCAGGTTCTGCATTCCTTAAATGCTACTATGGTGTCATAAGCATATTTACCGTGTCCTACCTTATAGACCACGCCCCCTCACTGCCACTCTGACCTCTGACCTTTGACCTCACAGTGACAGCTACCCAGACCCAGACTACCTGAAGAACGTGAGGATGATACTCAAAGAACAAGGCCTTGAGTAGGACCGGACAACGGCACCCTCGAGGACAACAGGGCCGGTTGTGTGCACACAGAAGACACACAGGTTCAGAAGAGGAAGAGGAAGAAGTCCCAGATTTTAGAAAGAGATATAGTTTGAGATATCAATGAGGTCTGCATGTCATCTTCCGCTTTTAAACAACGTTTGTGGTTTTTGTACATATCTTGGGTGCCCCGACCTGTAGATGAATGGCATCTGGATAAGGCACGATCACCACACCACGGTACCTTGTTTTTAAACATGCTATTGTTCCACAGTATCCACAGTATCCACAGTAAGATCTGCATCTTTATTGTAGTACAAACTATATGTGTATTTATATATATATATGGACTGTGATCGCATGTGTTGCATTACAACATGCATTAACCGGACTCGGCTTACGTGTACAGAAGTGTTTTTCTTTCTTGACAAATATATTTAATATATCAAAACTGTGTTCTCAAATGGTGTTGTTATCTGTGTGTGCTTGAGGGGACAGGACCTGAGGGCCATTCCGGTGAGGTATTTAGAACACATGACGCTGATCTTCCACGAGGCTGTTCCTGGATCACGACCAGGAACTTCACACCGTCTGGATGTATTCTGGAATGCAGTCCACTGACTTTTTCTCAGGGGGCTGCATGTTGGTTTTGGGTTCTATTGACTGACTACTCCCTCCCTCAATGGGGTTCCCTTCTTGGGGGTTTATATTGGCGGTAGTAGCTCAGGAGGTAGAGCGGTTGTCTGACAACCGGAAGGTTGCTGGTTCCATCCCCCGGCTACTCCTAGCCATGTGTGGAGGTGTCCTTGAGCAAGACTCCATAACCCTAACTGCTCCTGACGCTGGCTGTCTTCTTGATGGCTGACTCCGCCGTCGGTGGTTGAATGTGAGCCATGACTTGTAAAGCGCTGTATAAAAGCATCCATTTTCCATATTGGGGAAAAGGTTAACAGGAATTCTGGACTATAACCGATGACCAGTGTCATCTCTTGAGGCCGTAATAAGGCTAAAGGAGGGTTTAATCATGGATTGTACGTTATGGTCTGTGGGATTCAATATATTTTCTTCTGTAATTCCCGGGAGAGACGGGCTTCGCTCCCAGGAATGAAAATTATAATTTCACCGGGAAGTCTTGAGTGTGTCTTAATGAACATGTGGTGGCCAGGCTTCTGAGTCCTGTGGACAGCCCATCAGATAGACACCATGCTCACTACTGACAGCCCATCAGATAGACACCATGCTCACTACTGACAGCCCATCAGATAGACACCATGCTCACTACTGACAGCCCATCATGAATATTCATGAGAACGCTACAACCTCTGCCATTCAATCAATTCAAATATAAAAAAATATATATATTGAAATATTACAAAAAATCCTTTTCAATATGAAAAAAAATCCTATTAAAATATTCGTATCATCTTATTGAAATATTTAAAAAATATATATTTTAAAACAATTATATTTGTTCAAAATCTGATTTCTTAAAAATCCGATTTTTGGATTATATTATATTATTATATTTATTTTGTAATCAAATATATCATTTTGACTCCATCTAGTAGGCTATAGTATAACCTACTGTTCAGTAAAATAGTATATTTAAATCTTGATGTATTTAAAGTTAAGTGTTTATCAGTCTTCTGTAACAGTTTAAATCAAATAGAAGTTGTAATATTTCCCATATAATTAGGATTATTATTCTCCATAGTTCATATTTATGTTGTAGTTCTGTCCATGTATGATAATGTGGTCATCCATGTGGAGATGTGATGCTCCTGTAGGCATAATGTGGTCATCCATGTGGAGATGTGATGCTCCTGTAGGCATAATGTGGTCATCCATGTGGAGATGTGATGCTCCTGTAGGCATAATGTGGTCATCCATGTGGAGATGTGATGCTCCTGTAGGCATAATGTGGTCATCCATGTGGAGATGTGATGCTCCTGTAGGCTACAGAACAGAACATCTCTTCTCCTTCCCTTTATGGGTAGCTTTTCTTTTGCCATTGATGCTTCACGTTAGAAATGGACAACGATTACTAACTGACTTACAACTGAAATAACCAATGGACAAATGAGAATGTGCCTCCAAACTGCTTTCTTTGTGCTTCGGCCCTTTGGATTGTAGCCTCAAGGGATTGTTTTATGGCACTTATATCAACATATCATTCTCCAAATCTGTAAAATGAACTAACGACTGGTACCGCCATCACTAAGGACCGGCAAATAAGTCCCAACTCTTGTCCTTGTGGCACCACGGTGGTGGAATGAGCTAGCGGCCGTCGTCATGACGACAGAGACGCTCGCCACGTTCCCCAAGAGACTCCAACCCCACCTGCTGAGAGCCCACCTGGACTCCACCAGCCCTCCCCTTTGATGCTCTATGGATTCATGTTGGCACTCCATCCTTGTGCTTTTAGGACTTGGTAAATCCTCCTCTGCTTTTTATGCTCGTTGTACTTTTTGTGCTTATAAGCACTTTGTTTTTTAACATATTGTACGTTCATGTTGTTAATGCACTTTATGACATTATGCATCCTAGTAGTTGGGAGATGTTCTCTATTGGCCTGCTTTGGGAATGCTGGGAACTTGTTCTACTCTTTATTCACCACAGAAATAGATTGTTGTCTCTTTCAAATTACTTTGGATAAAAGCAAATGTAAAATGAATTAAATGTATTATTGTATATCACAGTGCATGGAAATGTATCATTATAGATTAAACATTATTATTATAGGCTGTTATATATGTTATAAAGTAAATGACAACAACAATATTACAACAATAAACCATGGATGTATCAATGAGACACATAAACCAACATATCATAATCCGGATCGGAGAAATAACAAATAAACCGATTCAAAACGTGCTCCATGGATGTAGAGATGTTCCACTGTGGCTTTGACCTGCATGATAGTAGTAAATAGTAAATAGTAAATTACATACAGCTACATTAAACTCTGTTTATGTTGTGTTGTGTAGTTTGTGTTACTCTTTTGTAACTGAGACTTTAATTAATGTTTATTGCATTAACTTTATGTATTCAAAACATTCACGATAAAGGATTTACTGCATACAGCCCACGGAAGTATTATAAGATGATACAAGTTATGAATTACAGCCAATATCTGCAATCTATCCATTATTAGTTATGTTAATCTATCCATGATAAAGACAGCAGGAAGCCTGTAGACCAGGATTTGTCACATGAATGCGCTGGCCGCTCAGTCCCGTGGGTCGGATGCCGTTCATTATGCCGATACAGATAACTCCCTGGATGGCTATCGGGGATTTTGACCACTTTTAGGACCTAATGATTCAAATAAGGGCTACTCAAGTGTTCGTACTGGGAAGTTAATTTCCATTAAAAAAAAATGATACGCTGATTTATAGACGTCTCTTTGCCCATGTTAGTCAATGGAAAATTTTAGTTTTGGGCCCAGCGGGACCACGTGACGTCACGTGATCTGTAATTCCACCGATTGTCCACTACGACACGTGCTTCAACGCTTGGCCTACTCTTGATCAGGAGACTATTCAATGGATCCACGCTTGCAGGGATAGAAAAACCCAGCATATAGCCTTCTGTGTTTTGCTATTCAGTACTCGCCGGTAAAATAATTACAATACTATCACACACATGTCGTGTAGTATTTCAAAGTGTGTGTGCAAATTAAAGCAAAGTGTCTCTGGTCCTCGTCTCTGGTCCTCACCCCGGGGCGCCTCGGAGCCGACCGGAGCACCAAGAGCCCTCTCTCCCATACAGACGGCCTCCTCTCTCCTCTCCTCTCCGCTCCTCTCCGCTCCTCTCCTCTCCCGCTCCTCCCCTCCTCTCTCCTCTCCTCTCCTCTCCTCTCCTCTCCTCTCTTTCCGTTTCCGGTGAGTGTGAGCGTGGTGGTGGAAGCGCGAGTGGCGCGGAATTTGAATTAGTGTTTGGTAAACTTATGTTTTTCCCTCTTCCTTCATTTGCATGATCAGGTAAGGTTAGTTTATTTACTTCATTTAATCTCATTGTGTTTGCGGTGTGCTTTTGGTTTTGAGTATTTTCGGGGCGCATGGCGTCCTCCGAGACGCCTCCGCCGTCCCTGCGGCAGGGAGTGCGGATCGCCCCGCATGACAGTAGCGTGTCGGTGGAGGAGGCTCTGCTGGCCGCCGGGGAGCAGGTGGGTCATGGGAACCTGGTGTTCGCCTCTAGGGTGAACAAAGCGGTTCTAGTCTTTGTCAAAAGCGAGCAAATGGTACACCAGCTGGTCGCCAGCGGCGTGATCATTAGGGACCTGTACGTGCAGGTCTCCCCGCTTTCGGTCCCCTCTACGCGGGTCACCGTCTCTGGTGTTCCGCCGTTCATCCCCAACGAGCTGCTGGAGGTAGAGCTGCGGAGATTTGGCAAATTCGCTAGCGGGTTTAAAACTGTGAGTTTGGGATGTAAGGATCCCAAACTAAAGCATGTACAGTCCCTGAGACGACAGGCTTTAATGTTCCTGGACTCTCCTACCAACACTCTGGAGGTGTCCTTCAGGGTGAAGCACGGGGAGGGGTTCTACATGGTGTACGCCAGCGCAGGGCAGATGAGGTGCTTCGAGTGTGGAGATGTGGGACACAAGCGCTTCGCCTGTCCGCGCAAACAGCAAGGGGGGGGGGGGGGCCGGTCCCCGAGCCGCCGGCCGCTAACGCGGCTCCGGCGGCCGGGCCGCCAGCCCCCGAGCCGCCGGCCACTAACGTGGCCCCGGCTCCGGCCGCCGACGCGGCACCTGTCGCCGACGCGGCGGGCGGCTCCGATAGTACCGACAGTGCGGCTAGCGCCGTGGCCGTAGTGCCCGGCACCGAGCCCGTTGCCGGGTCCTGTGAGGACGGGGCCGGCACCGGGCCGGTTGCCGGGTCCTGTGAGGACAGACCCGCGGGTGGGGAGGCAGCGGCTGATCTCGCCGTTAAAGGCGCAGCGGCTGATCTCGCCGTTAAAGGCGCAGTGGCCGAAGCAGAGCCGGACAGGGAGAGAGAGAGAGAGGGGAGAGACGCTCAGAGCGGGTCAGACGCTGAGGGAGAGGACATGGAGTACGACTCAGAGTCCGACACCTCTTCGCTGGCTGGGAGCTCCCAGAAGAAGACAGATCTGTACTCCGTTGAGGAAATTAAAACATTCCTAGACGAAACTTTTTACAGGTCGATTTCAGTTAAGGATTATTTTAGCGATACGGATAAATTCATACGCTCTGTTAACATGATTAAAAAAACAGTAAGTTTTGATGTGCTGGACAAACGAAGACGCTTTCGTCTTAAAAAGCACATCACGGTTCTAAGAAAGGCAGCAAAAGATGCAGCTGCTAAAACACTAAGCGGTCCTGATCATGCAATACAGGGTGTTTTGTAACTGTCCTTTTCTATACTTTCTCTTTTTTCAATGGATACCATCAACATCGGCACCTTAAACATAAATGGTGGGAGGGATAAATTAAAAAGAGCATTGATATCTGAGGTAGCTGCACAAAAGCATTTGGACGTGATCTTCCTACAGGAAACACACACTACCTCAGCTGACGACACGGATTGGGGCTTATGGTGGGAGGGCCCGCAGGTCTTAAGCCACGGGTCCAACTGCAGTGCAGGAGTCGCCGTCCTTTTCAGATCAGCGGCTAACGCCACCATTTTATCTTCAGATGAAGTGGTGAAGGGACGGCTGCTCATAGTCAGGGCAGAGATAGACTCCACGGTGGTCTGTCTCATTAACATTTATGCCCCCAATCAGGGAAATGAAAGAGTTAGACTCTTCCATTTGCTAGAAACACACTTACTAGATCACAGGAATGATAATATTATCATTGGTGGGGACTTTAATTGCACGGTGGATTTCACGTTGGACAGGACAAGTCAGGAACCGCACCCACAGTCATCTGCTAGGCTAAATATTATCATCACAAACACAGACCTTATAGACACATGGAGGGTTAAGCATCCACAAGCAAGACAGTACACTTGGGTGAGGGTTAATAGCAACAGGGTGAGTGCTGCACGTCTTGATAGAATTTATGTAGCACAGTGTCTCAGCTCACGACTGGTTGACAGTAAAATTATCCCAGTTGGCTTCACAGACCATCACCTAGTTACTGCAGCTCTCATCATTTCACCGGGGGTAAGGGTAAGGTCACACTGGTGTTTCAATAATAAATTGCTGAGGGATCAAACATTTTGCCAGAGTTTTGGGCACTTCTGGCAGATGTGGGCACTCAGGAAATCTGAGTTTGGTTCCTTAATGATGTGGTGGGAGGTGGGTAAGGCACACATTAGGGTGTTTTGTCAGCAGTACACCTCACACTCTACCTCTAAACTGAAAGCAGCAGTGGAAGACCTTGAGGCCAGCATAAGAGACTTAGAGTTGGGTCTACAGAGAGACTCTAACCCCTCTGCTGGTCAGCTGCTGCAGAAGAAGAGGTTGGAGCTAAGCTCCTTCCTGCAGGAGAGAGTTAAGGGAGCTCTGGTCAGGTGTCGCTTCCTGGAGATAAAGGAGATGGATGCCCCAACCCCCTTCTTCTTCAACCTGGAGAGATCGGTGGCGCAGAGGAAGCAGATGAGCTGCCTGAAGCTTCCAGGAGGAAGAGTCACCAGCAGTCCGGAGGAGATGAGGGACCACGCCATGGACTTCTACACCAACCTCTTTGGGGGAGAGCAGTGCAGCATCGAGGGCCGTGAGGAGATCCTGGAGGGTCTTCCCCAGCTCAGCCCGGAGGAGAAAGCTGCTCTAGACCTCGAGCTGACCCTGGAGGAGCTGACTGGAGCAGTTAACCAGATGGCATCAGGGCGGGCCCCAGGGATTGATGGCCTCTCCGGAGAGTTCCTCAAGCACTTCTGGGGTGTTTTGGGAGCTGATTTACGTGGCGTTTTCGCAGAGTGTTTCAGAACCGGATCCCTCCCGGTGTCCTGTCGGAGGGCGGTGCTTTCCCTGCTGCCAAAAAAAGGAGACTTGGCCCTACTGAAGAACTGGAGGCCTGTAGCCCTTTTGACTGTAGACTATAAGGTTCTCTCCAGAGCCTTATCGAACAGACTGAAGGGGTTTTTGGAGATGGTCATTCAGCAGGACCAAACCTACTGTATTCCTGATAGGACTATCATGGATAACATTTTCTTTATGCGGGATGTAATGGATGTTTGTCGGGCTCACGGGGTTAATGTTGGTGTTGTGTCACTTGATCAAGAGAAAGCGTTTGATAGAGTTGATCACTTGTATTTGTTTTCTGCACTTAGGGCATATGGCATTGGTGAGGGTTTTCTGGCATGGGTTGGACTTTTGTACAACGGTGCTCAGTGTTTGGTGAAAATGGGGGCAGGGCTGAGTAGGCCAATTCCTGTACAGCGGGGAATTAGACAGGGTTGTCCCATTTCAGGACAGCTGTACAGTCTGGCCATTGAGCCTTTGCTGTGCAGGTTGAGGAGTAAGCTCAGTGGTCTCTCCCTGCCGGCCTCCTGTGGGCTGGAGTGCCCTCCTACGCTCTCGGCTTATGCTGACGATGTCAGCATTTTCGTCTCCAGCCAGAGGGACGTTCAGTGTCTACAGGACACCCTGTCCCTGTACGAGAGGGCCTCCTCGGCAAGGGTCAACTGGGCCAAAAGTAGTGCACTACTTTTGGGATGCTGGAGGGAGCAGGTGGTTCCTAGCCTGCCTGGAGGCCTTCAGTGGGAAACAGAGGGGCTAAAGGTTTTGGGAGTCTTTTTGGGCACCGAGGCTTTCAAGGCTAGAAACTGGGAGGGAGCGAAGGAGAAGGTGTGCGCTCGGTTGTCCAAATGGAAGTGGTTGCTTCCTCAGATGTCGTACAGGGGAAGATTTCTGGTCGCCAATACTCTGGTTGCCTCGACCCTTTGGCACAGACTGATGGCCCTGACACCACCTAGGAACCTGGTGTCCAGCATCCAGCAGGAGATTGTGGACTTCTTCTGGTCGGGTCGGCACTGGGTCCGCGCAGCTGCCCTCTACCTGCCGCTAGCTGAGGGAGGGCAAGGACTGATCTGCATCCAGTCCAAGATCGCCTCTTTCCGTCTGCGGACTGTCAGCAGGCTGTTATATGACTGCGGCCCCAGCTGGCTGAACTTTGGGAAGCTGTTGCTCAGGAGGGTGGGGAGGTTTGGCTACCACAAGCAGCTGTTCCTGCTTAATCCAGAGGAGCTGGACCTGTCCGGCCTGACCCCTTTCTACACCTCGGTGCTGCAGGCATGGCACACCTTCAAGTTCACCCGTGCCACCAGTGAGATGCCGGGCATGTGGGTGTTTGAAGAACCCTTGTTCTTCAATGGCCTACTGAGAGCAAGGACACTACAGTCTGCCAGCCTGCGAACCAGTCTGAGAGAGGCCGGCTGTACAAAAGTAGGTCACCTCATGAAGGCAAAGGCAACATCTCTCGAGGCCCTTAGGAGGAGAAGCAACACCTCGTCCATTAGGATCTTGGATCAGGTGGTGAAGGAGGTCTGTGCTGCCCTGCCAGAGTCCCTGAGGGCCTTTGCAGAGGACGCTGACCTGTGTGAGCAGTGGATTGAGGACGGCGACTACAGCTTCCCCTCTCTGGAGGTCACTCCAGCGGTAGGGGACTGGCATGAGGGAGCAGGCCAGCTGCTTACCTTGAGGACCCCCCACCTGGGCACGTTTCAGGCTTGTGGGAAGAAGGAAACGTACAATTTGTGTGTCAAGGTACTGAATCTCAGGTCTCTGGCGGGGGTTAGGGAGTCGAGGTGGGCCGAGTTCCTGGGTCCAGACTCTTCCCCGAAAGGCAGCTGGCGGTGCCTGTACAAGCTGCCCGTGGAGAAGCGGACAGCGGACCTCCAGTGGAGGATTGTGCACGGGGCGATAGCCACCAATAGATACCGAGCGCACCTTGATCCGGAGCTGGGGGAGGGGTGTATCTTTTGCTCAGAGGTTGAGACTTGGAGCATTTGTTTGTCCAGTGTCCTCGGCTGTCAGCCTTGTTTGTACTCCTCAAGAGTTGGTTTCAGGGCCTTGGGGAGGAGTTTTCTTTCATTTTATTCATCTTTGGCCCAAAGTACTCTGCTAAGAAGAAGGGTGTGCACACCCTTTTGAACTTTCTGTCCGGTGCTGCCAAGATGGCTATCTGGCTGACACGCAGGAACCGAGTGCAGGGTGTGGGGAGCGTGGCGCTGCTGCCGGTGCTGCGGGGGCTTCTGAGAGCCAGGCTGAGGGTGGAGTACACCTACTACCACCTGATGGACAATATACAGGCTTTCAGCCACATGTGGGCTGTGGGGGGGTGCTTGTGCTCTGTGGGGGGGGATGGTGAGCTGAGACTCCACATATGAGTGCTGTGTTTGTGAGTGACTGTTTTTGGTCTATTGATTTATTATTTTAAGGTTTGAATCCCTCTATGTGATGAGGTGATCGTTATCCAATGTATTTGTTTTGAAAGATTAAAGGGATTTTGAAAAACCAAAACCTCTCCTCTCCTCTCCTCTCCTCTCCTCTCCTCTCCTCTCCTCTCCACCTCCCTCCTGGACTGTTTTATCCTTATTCGTCTTTTCCTACTTCTTTTTCTCCCCCCCCCCTGCCCCCATCCTCCCCCCCCCCCCACCCCCATCCTCCCCCCTCCCCCCCCCCCCCTGCCCGGGCTCCCCTTATTGGTCCAGATTGCCGGAGTGTGAACTTTCCCCGGGTGAAGGCTGAGCGCCTTCTGCTCTCTTCAAACTGAATTACCGTCGGCCGCTCACACTCGCACAATAAAGTCTAATCGCATTTGCCCGCTTCCATTGGGGAGGCGCCTGTCGTCCGAGGCACTTTTTAACCCACTTTTTCCTCTCCTTCCGCCGTGCGTTTCCTTTCAAAACACCCTCATCCGTCCACCTGGCGGCTGGCGGCCCGCTGCGGCCGGGGGGCCGCGGTCTGATCCGTCTTCGTTCCTTTGCGACACCCCTGGGGTTCCGGAGAGGCCAGATTTGATATCTTGCGTGACCGCCCGCACACACACACACACACACACACACACACACACACACACACACACACACACACGCACACACACACAAACACCCCCCCCCCACACACACACACACACACACACACACACACACACACACACACACACACACACACACACACACACACCAACCTACACACCCACACCCTCCCCCCCCACACACACACTGTATAAGATATATAAGCACATATAAGACATATTTCTAAGCACATTTCTGCTCATTTAATTTGGCCGTTCATACACATCACATCCCGTGATGAAACCCTCGCTATAGGGTCCGTGTCCCGCCATGTTGGAACGCTTATATATCGGGGGAGAGGAGACACGGTTCCTCTCTCCACACACAGGGCGTTCCTCTCTCCACACACAGGGCGTTCCTCTCTCCACAGGGCGTTCCTCTCCACAGGGCGTTCCTCTCCTCTCCACAGGGCGTTCCTC
>CM051020.1:2226418-2233918 GCA_027704905.1 Muraenolepis orangiensis
CGCCCCAAAGGGGCGGGACTCCATGGAACAGGACTTGGTGCTGATTGGATGACGATATTCAGAGGCAAGACAAACTGTAAAACAGTCACAACAATGTGTTGTAGAATGTGATAGAAAACCTCTCTTTCCTCCCTTTGGTGGGGCATCATGTTGAATGACCTTATTGTAAGTCTCTTTGGATAAAAGCGTCTGCTTAAATACTCTAATGTAGTGTAATGTAAAGTCTCTGGGACTGTCTCTAAGTTTAAGGGCTGAATATTGAGAGCCAGGTTATGTCACTTGCAGTTTGCTCGGCGTCTCTTGAACCCGAGCACCATGACTTTTGTAATACATAATACTTTATTACTTTATAACCGCCACGCGAGGAAAACTGATAATAAAGCAGGCGGCTCTCTGCTGCCCTCTGGCCTGCAGCCTCCCCTGTGGGGACTCTTCTTTAGTTTCTAGTTGTTTTTGTACACCTGTCTCACCTTTACCTGATTGCGTCTGGATCCTCTGCCTGGGATGTTTTCCTGGGGGTGCGTGGCGTGAGGGGGTCGGGGAGGGCTGGATGGATGTGGGGCCATGTTTGTGTCTCATAAACACAACCCCCTTGACCCCTCCCTTCAGTGATTAATGGCCTTTTAGGTGACAAATCACCTCCTCAGAAAGAGAGTTGGAGGTGTGTGTGTGTGTGTGTGTGTGTGTGCGTGTGTGTGTATGTGTGTGCGTGTGTCTGTGTGTCCATGGGGGGGGGGCAGTGATGTGTTGGCAGATTATGGATGCTGGACAATCGATTGCGTCTTCTTTTCTCTTTTAATCTGTAAAGTCATGCTTTCTAAAACGGTTTGTTATCGCGATGCTAAACAGTCCTACGTCAGGTTTTTGAAATACCGTCTGACTGCAAAAGTGGCAATCATTGAGGTAAGAGTAAAACTAAAGGTCTCATTGAGATTTAATATTCTTAAATCAGGTTGTGTATGACAAGTATTAAAAACATAAACTTTAACAAAAGGACAAGCATTGCTTGTGACACCAGCCGTTAACACCCTCATAGCTGTGTGTGTGATGCACTGGTCCTGTTCAACACATCACAGCTGACACAAGAGGAAGGCTGTAGGACGCCCCAAACTCTATATGGAAATTGCCATAAAGTTTGATTGTTTACCAGGTGTTTACCTGGTGTTTACCAGGTGTTTACCAGGTGTTTACCAGGTGTTTACCTGGTGTTTACCAGGTGTTTACCAGGTGTTTACCTGGTGTTTACCTGGTGTTTACCAGGTGTTTACCAGGTGTTTACCTGGTGTTTACCTGGTGTTTACCTGTTGTTTACCTGGTGTTTACTAGGTGTTTACCTGTTGTTTACCAGGTGTTTACCTGTTGTTTACCAGGTGTTTACCTGGTGTTTACCAGGTGTTTACCAGGTGTTTACCTGGTGTTTACCTGGTGTTTACCTGTTGTTTACCTGGTGTTTACCAGGTGTTTACCAGGTGTTTACCAGGTGTTTACCAGGTGTTTACCTGGTGTTTACCAGGTGTTTACCAGGTGTTTACCTGGTGTTTACCAGGTGTTTACCAGGTGTTTACCTGGTGTTTACCTGGTGTTTACCTGTTGTTTACCTGGTGTTTACCAGGTGTTTACCAGGTGTTTACCAGGTGTTTACCAGGTGTTTACCTGGTGTTTACCTGGTGTTTACCTGTTGTTTACCTGGTGTTTACTAGGTGTTTACCTGTTGTTTACCAGGTGTTTACCTGTTGTTTACCAGGTGTTTACCTGGTGTTTACCAGGTGTTTACCAGGTGTTTACCTGGTGTTTACCTGGTGTTTACCTGTTGTTTACCTGGTGTTTACCAGGTGTTTACCAGGTGTTTACCAGGTGTTTACCAGGTGTTTACCTGGTGTTTACCTGTTGTTTACCTGGTGTTTACTAGGTGTTTACCTGTTGTTTACCAGGTGTTTACCTGTTGTTTACCAGGTGTTTACCAGGTGTTTACCTGTTGTTTACCAGGTGTTTACCTGGTGTTTACCAGGTGTTTACCAGGTGTTTACCTGGTGTTTACCTGGTGTTTACCTGGTGTTTACTAGGTGTTTACCTGTTGTTTACCTGGTGTTTACCAGGTGTTTACCTGTTGTTTACCAGGTGTTTACCTGGTGTTTACCAGGTGTTTACCTGTTGTTTACCTGGTGTTTACCTGTTGTTTACCAGGTGTTTACCAGGTGTTTACCTGTTGTTTACCAGGTGTTTACCTGGTGTTTACCAGGTGTTTACCTGTTGTTTACCTGGTGTTTACCAGGTGTTTACCTGGTGTTTACCTGGTGTTTACTAGGTGTTTACCTGTTGTTTACCTGGTGTTTACCAGGTGTTTACCTGTTGTTTACCAGGTGTTTACCTGGTGTTTACCAGGTGTTTACCTGTTGTTTACCTGGTGTTTACCTGTTGTTTACCAGGTGTTTACCAGGTGTTTACCTGTTGTTTACCTGGTGTTTACCTGTTGTTTACCAGGTGTTTACCAGGTGTTTACCTGTTGTTTACCAGGTGTTTACCTGGTGTTTACCAGGTGTTTACCTGTTGTTTACCTGGTGTTTACCAGGTGTTTACCTGGTGTTTACCTGGTGTTTACCTGGTGTTTACTAGGTGTTTACCTGTTGTTTACCTGGTGTTTACCTGTTGTTTACCAGGTGTTTACCAGGTGTTTACCTGTTGTTTACCAGGTGTTTACCTGTTGTTTACCTGGTGTTTACCTGGTGTTTACCAGGTGTTTACCTGGTGTTTACCTGTTGTTTACCAGGTGTTTACCAGGTGTTTACCTGTTGTTTACCAGGTGTTTACCTGGTGTTTACCAGGTGTTTACCTGTTGTTTACCTGGTGTTTACCAGGTGTTTACCTGTTGTTTACCTGGTGTTTACCTGTTGTTTACCAGGTGTTTACCAGGTGTTTACCAGGTGTTTACCAGGTGTTTACCTGTTGTTTACCAGGTGTTTACCTGGTGTTTACCAGGTGTTTACCTGTTGTTTACCAGGTGTTTACCTGGTGTTTACCAGGTGTTTACCTGTTGTTTACCTGGTGTTTACCAGGTGTTTACCTGTTGTTTACCAGGTGTTTACCTGGTGTTTACCAGGTGTTTACCTGTTGTTTACCTGGTGTTTTCCAGGTGTTTACCTGTTGTTTACCAGGTGTTTACTAGGTGTTTACCTGGTGTTTACCAGGTGTTTACCTGTTGTTTACCAGGTGTTTACTAGGTGTTTACCTGGTGTTTACCAGGTGTTTACCAGGTGTTTACCTGTTGTTTACCTGGTGTTTACCAGGTGTTTACTAGGTGTTTACCTGGTGTTTACCAGGTGTTTACCTGTTGTTTACCTGGTGTTTTCCAGGTGTTTACCAGGTGTTTACCTGTTGTTTACCTGGAGTTTTGGACGACTCGCCGCCAAATACAAATCAGGGGAGAAATGTACATGCAAAGCAGTTGAAATGTAGTTTGTCCATGTTTCGAATACCATAATAATCCAAAATATGTCCTTGAAACATGAAAGTGCCTCATGTTGTCATTTAAATGTTTGTAGTTGTAATAAAAATAGATATGTCCAAAAAAGATATGTATATGCTGTACTATTAGTATGTTTCTTTTTAACTACAAACAGTTTATTAACAAACACCTATCATTAATAGTTGAGCATTTCTATACGAAAATCTCAATATTTCCTTTTTTAAAGATGATTCATCTTCACAGACGATTGATTTCATGTGGCGTTCGAAAGCCCATCGATCACTTCAGTGCATCGATGGGACGTTCCTCACAACAGCAGTTATCTGAAGCTCTTCAACCTGAACCCGGAGGACCGACGGGACTCTATGGGGACGAGGAGAGATCTCAACCTGAACCCGGAGGACCGACGGGACTCTATGGGGACGAGGAGAGATCTCAACCTGAACCCGGAGGACCGACGGGACTCTATGGGGACGAGGAGAGATCTCAACCTGAACCCGGAGGACCGACGGGACTCTATGGGGACGAGGAGAGATCTCAACCTGAACCTGGAGGATTGAATCCTCTTCATTGGTCTCATGTCCACACAGTGAGATGAGTTCCTCTCATTAACCCATCCTAGTACTTGGAGCAGTGGGTATCAGCTATTGGATATACAGGGGAGCAGGGGAGGGGCTGGTGCCTTGCTCAAGGGCACTGAGGCAGTGCCCAGGTGTTTAGGAGGGGACTTGAACCGGCGACCTTCCGGGTTCCCAAGTCCCAAGTCCCAAATTATGCAAATTACAATAAAGAATTCTAGTCATTTTATGGGTTAGGGATTAAAAGCTCCTCTCCTGTATACGGTTATTTAGGTTACCACACATCATAAACGTCACGTTTAGCTGTTTAGCAGCGGATGTGAGCGTTAGCCAGTGGCTAACCCCCTGGGTCTCATGTTGATGATAACCTCCACATTAGCTTAGGCGTAACCTTTGCAACAGTATTGCTGTGTGTTTTAATCTGAATCTGTTTGTTCTGAAGGTGTCATTTTCAACAGGAATATATTGAACACACCGCGAGTGTGCGCGCACATGCGTGTGTGTGTGTGTGAGTGTTCCTGTGCATGTGTGTGTGAGTGTTCCTGTGCGTGTGAGTGTGAGTGTGAATGTGTGTTTGAGTGCGCGTGCATGTGAGTGTGTGTGAGTGTTCCTGTGTGTGTGCGTGTGAGTGTTTAGGTGCGTGTGAGTGTGAGTGTGTGTGTGTGTGTGTGTGTGAGTGTTCCTATGCGTGTGAGTGTTTAGGTGCGTGTGAGTGTGTGCGTGTGCGTGTGAGTGTGTGTGTGTGTGTGTGTGTGTGAGTGTGAGTGTGAGTGTGTGTGTGTGTGTGATGTTAAGTGCGTGTGAGTGTGTGTGTGTGTGTGTAGTGTTAGTGCGTGTGAGTGTGTGTGTGTGCGTGTGAGTGTGTGTGTGTGTGTGTGTGTGTGTGTGAGTGTGGTGTGAGTGTGTGTGTGTGCGTGTGAGTGTTTAGGTGCGTGTGAGTGTGAGTGTGTGTGTGTGTGTGTATGTTAAGTGCGTGTGAGTGTGAGTGTGTGTGATGTTAGTGCGTGTGAGTGTGAGTGTGTGTGTGTATGTTAAGTGCGTGTGAGTGTGTGTGTGTGTGTGTATGTTAAGTGCGTGTGAGTGTGTGTGTGTGTGTGTATGTTAAGTGCGTGTGAGTGTGTGTGTGTGTGTGTATGTTAAGTGCGTGTGAGTGTGTGTGTGTGTGTGTGTGAGTGTTTAGGTGCGTGTGAGTGTTAGTGTGTGTGTGTGTGTGTGTGTGATGTTAAGTGCGTGTGAGTGTGTGTGTGTGTGTGTATGTTAAGTGCGTGTGAGTGTGTGTGTGTGTGTGTATGTTAAGTGCGTGTGAGTGTGTGTGTGTGTGTGATGTTAGTGCGTGTGAGTGTGTGTGTGTGTGTGTATGTTAAGTGCGTGTGAGTGTGTGTGTGTGTGTGTATGTTAAGTGCGTGTGAGTGTGTGTGTGTGTGTGTATGTTAGTGCGTGTGAGTGTGTGTGTGTGTGTGTATGTTAAGTGCGTGTGAGTGTGTGTGTGTGTGTGTATGTTAAGTGCGTGTGAGTGTGTGTGTGTGTGTGTATGTTAAGTGCGTGTGAGTGTGTGTGTGTGTGTGTATGTTAAGTGCGTGTGAGTGTGTGTGTGTGTGTGTATGTTAAGTGCGTGTGAGTGTGTGTGTGTGTGTGTATGTTAAGTGCGTGTGAGTGTGTGGTGTGTGTAGTGTGTGTGAGTGTGTGTGCGTGTGAGTGTTGTGTGTGTGTGTGTGTGTGAGTGTTTAGGTGCTGTGAGTGTGAGTGTGTGTGTGTGCGTGTGAGTGTTTAGGTGCGTGTGAGTGTGTGTGTGTGTGTGCGTGTGAGTGTTTGGTGCGTGTGAGTGTGAGTGTGTGTGTGAGTGTTTAGGTGCGTGTGAGTGTGTGTGTGTGTGTGTGTGTGCGTGTGAGTGTTTAGGTGCGTGTGTGTGTGTGCGTGTGAGTGTTTAGGTGCGTGTGAGTGTGAGTGTGTGTGTGTGTGTGAGTGTTTAGGTGCGTGTGAGTGTGTGTGTGTGTGTGTGTGTGTGAGTGTTTAGGTGCATGTGAGTGTGAGTGTGAGTGTGTGTGTGCGTGTGCGTGTGAGTGTGAGTGTTTAGGTGCGTGTGAGTGTGAGTGTGTGTGTGTGCGTGTGAGTGTTTAGGTGCGTGTGAGTGTGAGTGTGTGTGTGCGTGTGCGTGTGAGTGTGAGTGTTTAGGTACGTGTGAGTGTGAGTGTGTGTGTGTGCGTGCACATGTGCATGTGTGGCAGTGCTCAATGGAGGCGTTAGAAGGGCGTTTGTGGGGAGCGTTGTGTGTGAGGCGATGGGAGGGTGAACACATGAGGCCGGCGCTCCGATGCGGAGCTGAAAGGTCAGCTCCAGAAGATTGGTTTCCCCGTATTGAATTATAAATGTGATCATGGCTTCCTCGGCGAGGGCGTCGTCACGCCAGCCCGCCACCACGGCGCTCTCAGACGGAGCGATCCGATTGGACCGATCGCACGCCACGTGATCAGTGGAGAACGCGCTCGCTGTTTATTCTTACCGACGGCGCTACACGATGAACATGGAGGTGTGGTGCTTAGAAAAAGTTGAATATTATAAATAAAATCAAGGAATCAACGCTGAATCAGTGCTATAAGACTAAACGCACAAACACATAATGGCGGACTGGGTTCATATGGAACCAGGAAGTGTCCCTCTCCCGGGGGTCAATTCTCCTGGGTTCTACTTCCTGTCTGTCAATATGTTGATCAGAGGAAGGAGAGGAAAATGGTTTGTGGAATCCCATGGAATCCCAATATGAACAGTAGATATGAAGCATGATGGAGAAGCAGGTGGAATCCCAATATGAACAGTAGATATGAAGCATGATGGAGAAGCAGGTGGAATCCCAATATGAACAGTAGATATGAAGCATCATGGAGAAGCAGGTGGAATCCCAATATGAACAGTAGATATGAAGCATCATGGAGAAGCAGGTGGAATCCCAATATGAACAGTAGATATGAAGCATCATGGAGAAGCAGGCTTTATGATAGGTTGATTTGCTTGGGGGAAATATTGATTCAATTGAGTATTTTGTGAGTGTTTGTTAGAAGAGAGAGTGAGCGGTTAGAGTTGGTACTTAGAGATCCATGTCTCTTGAACCGTCTCCGTGATGACAGATGAGCCCGGACCAGATCATACCAGGGGTTTTTCTTTAAAGCGCCACTAGAGAATCTGTGTACATTTTTGGCATTTTCAATGCATCGCAGTTTGGGAGTTGACAGCATCGGATAACATTTAACATTTAGCATGCGATACATTGAGAAACAGAAGGCGTCTGTACTCTACTGGCCTTTGAATGAACTCATTCAAGTGCCAATCTCTCTCTCTCTCTCTCTCTCTCTCTCTCTCTCTCTCTCTCTCTCTCTCTCTCTCTCTCCTCTCTCTCTCTCTCTCTCTCTCTCTCTCTCTCTCTCTCTCTCATCTCCGGGCCTGCTGTCACTCATGTGTCACGGC
>CM051020.1:2238918-2256418 GCA_027704905.1 Muraenolepis orangiensis
CCCGCGTCTTCAAGACCTGCGCAGTCTGTCGCCCAGCGTTACCCAAAAAGACCAAGGTAACATGTCTCAATGGTTATCGTCCAGTGGCTTAACACCCATAGCCATGAAGTGCCTGGAGAAAGTAGTCATGTCACACATTAACTTTTCCATCATTGAGTCCCTAGACCAGGGCTACTCAAACCTTTATTATTAAAAGGTCCACTTCAAAGGTCAAGGGTCCGGAACAATACCAGTAAAGTGCATGACATAAATCAACATCCATAACATATACACATATATAACATATATAACATATACACACACATTCAATAGACATAACATATACACACACATTCAACATCCATAACATATACACACACATTCAATAGACATAACACATACACACACATTCAAAAGTAAGTGGCTTGAACTAGTGGGATGAATGGTACTGTTTCCCTGTAGCCAATGCCTTGACCATCGGCACACAAGGTGTGATTGCTAGGCAGAGGCACTGACCCAAGTCAGTGCTATGTGCGGTATGAGTTTTCATAATGTTCATCGTGGAAAATCCAGACTTCAGCAATATGTGGAACCGCACATGGTGAGCAAATGAATGGCCACCTTCTGAAGGTGGGGGACATTTGCTGCAGTAGCCATCTTTGTCCAGAATGTCACAGGGTCACACACACTGTGTTGCCTTGGCCTTGGAGTTTGAGCTCATTTAGATGAGAGGTCACATCCACAGAAAACGCCACACCCTCCATCTTTTCATCATCCTGAAGTAAATGAAGGTACTGTTTGGCTTTGGAATTTTTTTCTTTGGGCTCCAGAACCATTCCCTTACTTTTCTGAGAACATTCTCCTTCATAAGGAGAATGTTCTCACAACTACTCACACACAATAGGAGTCATTATTTGAACAAAGTAAACTTCTGTCTGTTTAAAACAGATGCTATCATACAATGCAACCAAGAGTAATACACTTACCTTTGTCAGAAATACACGCAAAAGGCAGTGCTGAAGGTCTGAGGAGGCTCTCAGGTAGTTCACAAGCTTCATAATTGTCTCCATGACATCTGAGTATTCTTTTGCAAGATTGGCACACGCCATTTTCACTCAGTCATGACTGGGGCTCCATTAGTTGCAATGGACACCACAGTCTTGAGGTCAATTCCCATTTAATTTAGAATCTGAATGATGGCTTCATAAATGTCCTCTCCCCTGGTGTGGCCATGGAGGGTTTTGAGGCCTAATATGTCCTCACAAAATGTTCCCTTTGCCTCACTGTTATACCTAACGAAGACGCACAGCTGGGTGTTGTCAGTGCTGTCAGTTGATTCATCAACAGTCAGTGAATAGGCCTATATCACGTTAGATTTGAGTACCCGTTAAAAATGGCTGAAGCAGTGTATCCCAAGTTCCGGTTAATGCATTCAGCTTGGCATTCACCATGGAGGACAGTTATCGCTGGACAACATCGCTGATAACCTTCCAAAAGTTGGTCCAGACGATGCGGTTCAACTAGTGAATGAACACTACAGTGAAGAAGTCTAAATCAGAATCATACCCCGACATTGTGTCTTGTGGCTCTATCTGGATATATCGCCATATAACGAAGGTGATTTTGTGTAGAAGCAGAGGTATGCCTATGTATTTAATATAGGCGATTTATTTGATGGATTTAGATTATTTCAATGTACCTTTTCATTTACGTGTTAATATGTAGTGTGCAGCTGTATATTTTCTAAAAGGGAATGCCTGTTTCTTCTTCTTGTGAATTCTTGTGAATATGAGTTGCCTTCAAATAAAAGTGCTTGTGACATACTTGTGGCATTGAGTTAAAACCGAATTTGTATAAAATACCGATATATATCGTATATCGCGATGCAGCCTAAAAATACCGGGTTTTGGTCCGTATCGCCCAGCCCTACTTGGGACCAGTGCTTTAAATCACACACATACCCGACATTATGTGGCTCTATTCGGATGAGAGATGGTGTGCGTGGGGGTCAGGACCAGTGCTTTTAATCATACACATACCCGACATTTTTAGCCTATTCCGCCCACTTTTCGAGACGTATATGCTCTCCTTGTCAAAGTGCAAACTGCAGACATACGCGCTACCCCTGAGAACATGAAACCAGGGACCTTCATCCTCCTCATCAGCCTCACACAAGACTTGCGGAGGAGTTTGTCTTTGGGTAATGGTGTAAACTGAGGTAGGGCTGTCTGTGTTTAGGCGTTGAGCAGCCGGTTCACTACAACAACAGAGAGGAGAGGAGGGCCACAGTTTGTCACGTATCTGGGGTAACTACCGGAAGTAAGAGTACACTGCTCACGGCTCCGGAAGCAGGAAGTGTGATAAAGGCCTATTGCACATTTGTTATCTGTCAGCTGAGTCACCGGGTCTTTATCACGTCATTCAGTTCTCCTGGTTGTAGTGGAGTTTCATAAGGGATCTGCTTCATTGTTTTAATCTCCTGTTTCTCCTTACCCTCCAACAAAGCCTCAGTTACTTCAGTCATGCACTCCTTCACTCCTTCACTCCTTCACTCCTTCACTCCTTCTGAATCAGAAAAGGGCTTTTTGTGCTTGCCCAAAACCCAGGCCACTTAGAGTGAGGCTTCATTTGCTCTCTCAGGCATTGTCATAGATCTGACTAACAGTCTGTTTGTGGCTTGACCGTAAGATTTAAACTGAGTACGTTTTGCTGTCCTCACCTCTGTGTTCTGGGGATAGTGCTGCTTAAAACAGCTGTGCTTCAAATCATAGTGGCATTTCTCTGTCCATTCTTCTTTGAATTCTCGGTTATTTCCTTTCTTTTGCTTTGGGGACTTTGAGAACGACATGATAACAGCATTCGCAATAACGTGTGCAGGTCCCTGACTAACAGTGACAACGTATTGTCATAACAATGACGCTGCGCTTCTGATTGGGGGAAAAAAACATCGCACCTCCCCCTCCATAATGCAACCAACGGGAGCGTTAGACTTTTACTTTCACAAACGTGAAAACAAAAGTTAACTTCAGATTCAGATTCAGATTCAGATTCAGAAAACTTTATTAATCCCGAGGGAAATTAAGGTGCAACAGTTGACACAGGGGGAATAAATGCACACACAAAAATACTAATACCTAAGCTAAAAAACAAAACAACAACTAACTAAAATAAAACTATTATAAACAAAATAGTTAAAATAATTCTAAATGAAGTCTAAATGTATTGATAAATGAAGATAATTTACAGTATTATAACAGTAATACGTAGGTATATACAATACACAACAATACGTATAGTGCAAATTGGCAGTAATAATATATTAATAAATAACTCAACTGAAAAGTGACATGTGAAAAGTGAAAAAGTGAAAAGTGAATTCGGATTTGAATAGAATTTACAGTGCAAAGTACAATGAGATGATTACAGTGCGTTGACCAAAAATAAAAATAAAAATAAGTACGTTGGCCTCAGGTCACTGAGTCTCCACTGTCCCTCTCACGACCCGAGGTAGATGAGTTAAAGAGTCTGATGGCCACAGGAAGAAAGGACTTCCTGTGGCGTTCTGTGGTGCACCTGGGTGGAATGAGTCTGTTGCTGAAGGTGCTTCTGTATGAGGTCAGCACCTGATGGAGAGGGTGAGAGTTGTTGTCAAGGATACTACGCAGCTTGCGCAGCATCCTCCTCTCAGACACCACCAACAAGGAGTCCAGCTGGACCCCCAGGACAGCGCCAGCCTTGCGTTAACTTACGGTCTACAATGCGTGTCACGCTGGCGCACACAAGTAAATATATTTACATTCATTCTCACAATGCGTCAGACACAAGAAAATATACATTAATTTACATCTAATGTGACACGGGGTCTGGTCTGATTGATTTGCAGTTCGGTCCGGATCCGGATCTCGGCCCGGAGTTTGAGATGCCCTGACCTAGACCCACTTCAGTTTGTATACAGACCAAACAGGTCTGTAGACGACGCCATTTCTCTGGTACTAAACACAGCCCTGGAGCACCTAGACAGGAGGGACACCTACGTCTATGACTGTTGTTCATTGACTACAGCTCGGCATTTAGCACCATCATTTCCTCCAAGTTGGTCCTGAAACTGAGGGACCTAGGTCTGGACACCCCCATCTGTAACTGGATTATGGACTTCCTGACGGGCAGGCCTCAAGTGTTGAAGATTGGGAACAACATCTCATCCACTCTGGTCCTCAACACCGGAGCACCCCAAGTCTGCTGCCTCAGTCCCCGGCTGTACTCTATGTACACACATGACTGTACTGCCACGCACAACAACAATCGGATTATCAAGATTGCAGACGACACCACAGTCATCGGCCCGATAAGTGAGGACGACGAAACGGAGTACAGAGATGAGGTAGTCAGCAAACGGTGGCTCGTGAACTTCCATCCAGAGGGTTGTGAGGACAGCAGAGAAGATCATCGGGTGTGCACTTCTATGCATTGATGAGATCTTTAGTGTTCTGCACTGTACTGCACTGTATTCATGATGCACTAATGGCACTTTAAAATGCTTTTTGCACCATTCACCATATGTACATACTGTATCATCCATATTGTCATTTTTATTGTTTATAGTATTGTTATAGTGTTGTTTAAAGTTTATAGTATAGCATATCGTAGGTAGTATATTGTGTTATTTATTGTAAAGTATTGTAGTATAGTATAGTATTGTGAAAGTATTGTGCAGTAGGGTATGGGAGTAAGCATTCCATTGTACTTGTCTCTTGGTCAGTTAGTGCATCCCATCGCTCAACACCTGGACGGCTTGCTGTCTAAACCTGGTTAAAACACCTCCATAAAAAGCTATTGAATGGCTGGTGGCAGCAGGAGAAAGACATGTATCGCCTTCCAGGTGGACGTTCCTATAAGGCCGTGACGTCATGTTATATCGATGAATACCCTGCTCTATAGACCCAGAGCTCCTACCCTGCCCTGTTCTGGGTGCAGGGCTGTGACACCAGGCCTTCCCTCATCACACGGGGATGGGCTGGACCTCCTCCCTGCTGTGCTAGAATCATCCATCTGTCTGTCCCCACCCTTAGCCGAACATTCTTCGATGTTCGCCATCGTCCTTCTTCTTCGACTTCTTCTTCTTGTTCCTCCCGAACATTACGATAAACCGGTTCTCCCCATCCTGTGTCGTGGGGCCCAAGCGTTAGCTTCCAGACAGGCTAGCGGAAGGGAAGGACGTTAAAGAACTGAAGATCCGTGAGCAGTCCCGTTTGTTTATAATAACAAATATGATATTTTTTCATTTTTGAGAGACCGTGATTGGCTGGATCGAGTCATTGGGATTGCTTATATTCTATAGACTTTTAGTAACTTAAAAAATATGTATCATCGTGCCCTCAGATCTGATGTCTAGATATATTCCACTTCACACTTCTGTTTGGTTATGACAAAGTGTTGACGGTGAGCGCCTCTAGGCCCCATGGTGCTGGGCCGGCCCTGAGGCCCCGGCTTGGACTGGAAAATGGACTGCATATATAGCGCTTTCTATCTAAAGTACTTTACGTTAAATGATGCCTCACATTCACCCATTCATACAGCGGTGTCAGCCATGCAAGGCTACAGCCAGCCCGTCAGTAGCAGTTAGGGCTAGGTGTCTTGCTACTTAGCGTTGCTTCCTCCCAAGTCGTCCAGCGCAGGACTCAACCACTGTGTCCTTCCACCAGCAGCCTAGCCGGCTAGAAGACAGTAGGAGAAGGGAGCTGATTCCTACAGTCAGTGGTGTATTCCTACAGTCAGTGGTGTATTCCTACAGTCAGTGGTGTATTCCTACAGTCAGTGGTGTATTCCTACAGTCAGTGGTGTATTTCTACGGTCAGTGGTGTATTCCTACAGTCAGTGGTGTATTTCTATGGTCAGTGGTGTTGATTATTGTCTGTACAATAATCGGTCAGTGTGTGTGTGTGTGTGTGTGTGTGTGGGAGGAGGTTAATAGCAAAAGCAAGCTGGGCTAGGCAACTTGATAAAGAGATATGTGTGTGTGTGTGTGTGTGTGTGTGTGTGTGTGTGTGTGGGTGTGTGGGTGTGGGTGTGGGTGTATATTCAAGACCATGGATGGCTAGTGACTTATAGTTATAGTAGAGATAGAGAGACAGACAGACACAGAGACACAGAGAGAGAGAGAGAGAGAGAGAGAGAGAGAGAGAGAGAGAGAGAGAGAGAGAGAGAGAGAGAGAGAGAGAGAGAGAGAGAGAGAGAGAGAGAGAGAGAGAGAGAGAGTATGAGACCCCAACAGGTGTTTTAATGGGGTTTAATAGTCTCTTAATTGGCTGAGCGTGACACCTGTAAGGTTTATCACGGCTGTGTGTTGTCCACTAATGGGCCGATCGATGGGCTATTTGTGGAGATTCCTTTCAGTTGAAGCGAGCCTCCTGTTTATCAGAGGACCAGCTGGAACCTCCGCCCACTGTTCCCTGGCCATCATTGTAATGCTAATTCTGTGACAACCGCGGCTCTGTGAGTTACGCTGAGCATCGATTCTAACCCGATGAGAGGGAAACGTATCCTGGTAGCCATTATTTAGGACTTAAGTGACTGCTGTTATCGTCTTTTTCTGTTATAAATTACAGAAGGCTTTGGTGTACGGCCGATGGGTTGTTCTAAAACATCCCATAATAATGGAGGTAAGCGAGGGTGACGAAACGGAGTACAGAGAGGAGGTGGTCCAGCTGACGCGATGGTGTGAGGACAACAGCCTCGCACTGAATGTCAGCAAGACTAAGCAGCTCATCGTGGACTCCAGGAGCCACCGGGGCCCCCACTCCACCATCAGCCTGGACGGGACACCGGTGGAAGTCGTCATACTTTGCTGGACTTTCTGGACTCATTAAAGCTACTGCACTGGATTCGTGATGCTGGTGCACTACTCGCACTTTAAATGCTTTAAAAGATTTTTTAAGAAAAAGTACATTAAACACATTAAATATCATATATCAGTCACTTTGCTGTTCTTTTTTTGTATATTTTTGTTGTATATTATTTGTCTGGTATTGTTTTGGATATGTTTACTGAGGAGGGAGTCAGCGTTCCTATGGACTTGTTACAAATGGACAGTAAAAATATCTTGTATCTTGTATCTTGTAAAAACATGAAAGGCACATTTAGGGTACGAGAACTGTCCAACTCTCCATTCATAATCAATCTATATTTATGCAAATACTGTTGGCTATTGACTTTTTATAATAATTTACTATTCGTCATGACCACTGCCCATCTTAAGCAATGCTGATAATTGCTTTCTCTATTTTAAGTTTTAATTTTTTTTATCTTCTGATGACCTCCATTTAAGGATTCAAACCACTTCCTGTTGGGCTAGAAACTGATAATCTTCTGTGTCCTTAAAACTTCTTTCATATTAAAGAGCCACATGGTCTTTAGCTGGCTCCCAAGGGTCCTTGACCCCTAGATCACCTGCTAATGGCATCACTTCCTGTTGGGCTGTGACCCCCATGGTGATCGTTTTAGTAGTCTAAAAACCCACAGTATTAAGTGTCATGATTAGCTTGTGATTCAACATGGATGGTAATATTTAACTCTAGAATGGACCTTCTGGTGAAGATAACTTCAGGGTTCCCCACAAGAGCGTTAATAACATCACATACATTCAAGATTCAAGATAAAAGATTCAACATTAGATTCTAGATTGAAGATTTTTTTTTGCCATATGCAACAAGTACAATGGAATTCTTACTCTTCATTCAGGATACATTTTCTAAAACACTATACTATAAAATATTAAAATACTGTACACAATAAAAAGAACAATTAAAATAACCCTAAAGTGACTAATGGATGATATATATGTATATCATGTATGTATATATATATACATGTGTTGAATTTAGCATAAAACATGTAAAATCATTTGAATGTGCCAGTAGTGCAGCAGCATCATGAATACAGAGCAGTACAGAGAAGTTACTGTAATGAGTTCAGAAAGTCCAGTGAAGTATGACAGAGTAATGTTAATGACATGTTATGATAGAGTAATGTTAATGACATGTTATGATAGAGTAATGTTAATGACATGTTATGATAGAGTAATGTTAATGACATGTTATGATAGTGTAATGTTAATGACATGTTATGATAGTGTAATGTTAATGACATGTTATGATAGTGTAATGTTAATGACATGTTATGATAGTGTAATGTTAATGGAATGTTATGATAGTGTAATGTTAATGGAATGTTATGATAGAGTAATGTTAATGACATGTTATGACAGTGTAATGTTAATGACATGTTATGATAGTGTAATGTTAATGACATGTTATAATAGTGTAATGTTAATGACATGTTATGATAGTGTAATGTTAATGGCATGTTATGATAGAGTAATGTTAATGACATGTTATGATAGTGTAATGTTAATGACATGTTATGATAGTGTAATGTTAATGACATGTTATGATAGTGTAATGTTAATGACATGTTATGATAGAGTAATGTTAATGACATGTTATGACAGTGTAATGTTAATGACATGTTATGATAGTGTAATGTTAATGACATGTTATGATAGAGTAATGTTAATGACATGTTATGACAGTGTAATGTTAATGACATGTTATGATAGTGTAATGTTAATGACATGTTATGATAGTGTAATTTTAATGCATGTTATGATAGTGTAATGTTAATGACAATGTTATGATAGTGTAATGTTAATGACATGTTATGATAGTGTAATGTTAATGACAATGTTATGATAGTGTAATGTTAATGGCATGTTATGATAGTGTAATGTTAATGACATGTTATGATAGTGTAATGTTAATGACAATGTTATGATAGTGTCATGTTAATGACCATGTTATGATAGTGTAATGTTAATGACATGTTATGATAGTGTAATGTTAATGACATGTTATGATAGTGTAATGTTAATGACATGTTATGATAGTGTAATGTTAATGACATGTTATGATAGAGTAATGTTAATGACATGTTATGATAGAGTAATGTTAATGACATGTTATGATAGAGTAATGTTAATGACATGTTATGATAGTGTAATGTTAATGACATGTTATTATAGTGTAATGTTAATGACATGTTATGATAGTGTAATGTTAATGACATGTTATTATAGTGTAATGTTAATGACATGTTATGATAGTGGCAGCACTCCTAGCAGTTCAGTAGCTCACTGCCTGTGGATAAATCACACAGGTTATACACATATACGTTTAGCATAGCCTTACTCCCCTGCTTTTGGTTTTTCCTTTGGCGACTCTTTCAGAGCGGTGGTAGAACATGGCCTCCCTCACCCGGCTCCTCATGTGGGCACAGCTGCACTCTGCTGGTAGGTGGGGTCCCGCTTAAGTGTGCTGTTCCCTCGCTGTCCCCCTGCCCCGCACCCCAGGGCTGTACTCCATCATCCCACTAACACATCCTTCCTCCTTCCTTCCTCCTTCCTGCCTAGCTACATCACAGAGCCTTACCCTGTGTGGCTGAAGGCCACAGCTCACAGCCTTGATCCAACACCCGGTTGTCTCCTGCTCGGCCGGGACAAGCGGTGCCACCTCGTCGATCAACACACAGCGCTACACACCCGCCTGTACTGTAGAGACACAACCAGCAACCCAGCCATCACCTCGCTTCTCCTCCTCCTCCTCCTCCTCCTCCTCCTCCTTCCAGTCCTCCTCTCCCCCTGGAGGGGGAGGTGGGAGGGATGATTCATTGCTCATTCTCACACAGCGCAGATTAATATCTGAGCATATAATTATGACCTCCCCCCCTGCCATTACTGACCGCTCAAAATGAAATCAGGGAGAGAGACGGAGAGACCACAGCAAGAGAGAGAGAGAGAGAGAGAGAGAGAGAGAGAGAGAGAGAGAGAGAGAGAGAGAGAGAGAGAGAGAGAGAGAGAGAGAGAGAGTATTTCATTATACTCCACGTTGTGCAAGGAGAGAAGGTGATATCTCGCCTGTTTGAGGGACTGATTGGATGTGTGATGTTGGGCGTCGCCCGGAGGTGGGCGGGGCCGCCTCGCCTTCTAAGTGCAACAGATATCATTATCTTTTACCTGGCGCCCGCTTGATGCCCCCCGCTCATCACTTGGCGCGTATCAAACGAGTGATAAATCAACGGCAGGGCGAACGACGGCCGTCCCACACAGCGCTGAGATTAAATTGGGATTCGGGGAGACGATCGACGCCATGACTTTCCAAAACCAAAACAGGCTCTGGGAACGTGAGAGACTCAGTAAAGAAAACATATTAAAGTCACAGAGCACATCTAATGTATGAAAACCACATCCAAGCAGGTGTTTATAGGAGTGTTATTCCAGCTGTAGTAATTCCATTCCGCCACCAGACAGTATCAGTCACACGGTTCTGCTGTCGCCAAACAATCAGCGTGTGCATGTGGTGTCGAGCTCTGTGGTCTTAAAGCACTGCTGCTGTTCCATCAAGCGGCCTGCTGCTGTTCCATCAAGCGGCCTGCTGCTGTTCCATCAAGCGGCCTGCTGCTGTTCCATCAAGCGGCCTGCTGCTGTTCCATCAAGCGGCCTGCTGCTGTTCCATCAAGCGGCCTGCTGCTGTTCCATCAACTTGTACAAACTGAGGATGGCTGCTGTTCAGATGAATAGTGATCCAATAGCATGTTTTGGTTCCTGTTTGATATTAAGTTGGGCTACGTTTTAATCTATTTGTTCTTAAAGGTGCTAAGATTTAACCGTGATCATTTGTGTGTCATTTTGTTGGCACATCCATCTATCAGCTGGTGAAATGCGTATCTGTTTCTAGTGGACTGGGCCTGAGACTATTTAGATTTAAGGCTGCTCCCGCCTCATTTCTAATGTGCAGCTGTTCCCTGATTGGTTCGGGAAATCCTTCTTGCCTGTCAATCACAGGTGCGTGAATGCAACAATTCTCAGTGGGGGAGAAATGTAGCAAGGAACCAGCCAATCACAATTGTTATGCGGCCTGATAAGTAAATGACTGATGACTGATGACTTAGTCGAGGGATGGCTAAAATACCTCCGGTATACTCTCCGGTTAGGAGACACTGAAGTATCCTCGGTTAGGAGACACTGAAGTATCCTTGGTTAGGAGACACTGAAGTATCCTCGGTTAGGAGACACTGAAGTATCCTTGGTTAGGAGACACTGAAGTATCCTCGGTTAGGAGACACTGAAGTATCCTCGGTTAGGAGACACTGAAGTATCCTTGGTTAGGAGACACTAAAGTATCCTCGGTTAGGAGACACTGAAGTATCCTCGGTTAGGAGACACTGAAGTATCCTCGGTTAGGAGACACTGAAGTATCCTCACCTAGGAGACACTGATGTACCCTCGGTTAGGAGACACTGAAGTATCCTCGGTTAGGAGACACTGAAGTATCCTCATCTAGGAGACACTGACATATCCTTGGTTAGGAGACATTGAAGTATCCTCGGTTAGGAGACACTGAAGTATCCTCGGTTAGGAGACACTGAAGTATCCTCATCTAGGAGACACTGACATATCCTTGGTTAGGAGACACTGAAGTATCCTCGGTTAGGAGACACTGAAGTATCCTCGGTTAGGAGACACTGAAGTATCCTCGGTTAGGAGACACTGAAGTATCCTCGGTTAGGAGACACTGAAGTATCCTCGGTTAGGAGACACTGAAGTATCCTTGGTTAGGAGATACTGAAGTATCCTCGGTTAGGAGACACTGAAGTATCCTCGGTTAGGAGACAGTGAAGTATCCTCGGTTAGGAGACACTGAAGTGTCCTCGGTTAGGAGACACTGAAGTATCCTCGGTTAGGAGACACTGAAGTATCCTCGGTTAGGAGACACTGAAGTATCCTCGGTTAGGAGACACTGATGTACCCTCAGTTAGGAGACACTGAAGTATCCTCACCTAGGAGACACTGATGTACCCTCGGTTAGGAGACACTGAAGTATCCTCGGTTAGGAGACACTGAAGTATCCTCGGTTAGGAGACACAAGTATCTCTCTTCTCTTCGCTCGTCTGGGAAATCTACGGCGGCTGATCTCCACAGGTGGCCAAAATGATCTTACTCCAGCCCCTCCGATCTGCAGCTGTGCGTCGGATTTCCTCAACAGTTGGATTTCATCTGAGTTGTGGGTCAGCATCTCTTATTATGTTGAAGAGGAGGGGGTTATAGAGTTTTGCACCCTGGAGCTTTGTTGTTGTTGAGCTGACAAATTGCTGTTTGGACTTGCCGATTGTAAAGGGATCTATATTGATTGGTAAGTCCTCAGCTGCTGGTGGAATATCCTTATCATGGGTGGGGTCTTGTAGTTCTGGTGCATTCAGCAGTTGTTGGAAATAATCTTTCCATTTCTTTAGAAGCTGTTCTGTGGACTGGATTATGTCCCCATCTTTGGTTTTGACCTTGCCAGCAGGATTCGATCTTCTTTTCCCACTCAACTCGTTGATAATCTTCCAAACTGTGCGTGAGCAATTCCTCCTTGCAGCAGGCTGGAGGTCATTCGTCTTGGATTCAAGGTATGAGTTAAAATCGTTTTCATAAGATTCTGTAACTTGTCTT
The DNA here is from genome assembly GCA_027704905.1 of Muraenolepis orangiensis. Lineage (NCBI taxonomy): Eukaryota > Metazoa > Chordata > Actinopteri > Gadiformes > Muraenolepididae > Muraenolepis > Muraenolepis orangiensis. The sequence goes on from CM051020.1 coordinate 2,251,442, forward strand.
GCAAGTGCTCTCCATTTAACTTTAGCAGTGTCAGTTATATGTTGATTTGATGTTATTTGGATTTAGCATGGTTTCTAAGGGAGACTAATATATCAGTATTTGGTGAAAGCCATTTTTTACTAGTTTGCTTTGGAGGTTTACCCAGGAGTATATTCAGCTGTCTTTGATATGGATTTTTCGATGTTGTCATACTTTTGTTGGATTGAGACAGATTCAACTGTAAGCGCGGAGAACCGATTGGACACATGAACATTGAACATTTGATGTGAGCTTGTTCCAATGGTAGCTTGGTCTCTAGCTTTGTGACCTTTTGGTTGAGCGGAATTTGAATTGTACAGTTGCACTGAGGATTCGATGATCTGAATCTAGCTCGATAATGTTGTAAGCCCTGCAATTTCTAATTGAACGAATCCATTTTTCATTTCTGAGGATGTGGTCTCATTGAGACTTGGAGCCACCAGCATGTTCCCAGGTCCACTGTTGTCCAGTTCGCTGTAGGAACCTTGATTGTACTATTACAATTACAATTGTACTATTAAGTCCACTAGTCTTTTTCCATTATCATTGGAAGCTTGATGGTACAAGTACCTTCCGACAACTTGATCAGATGTTAAGTGACTATCTTGACCGACACGTGCATTAAAATCACCCAAGACGAGTTGCATTGAACAGCATTTTAGATCAACATAGAATTTGTCCTTCTCACACGCATCTGATACCCCGTTGGTGCATATACTCCCACCATTACAGTAGCAGGATTGTCATTGAATGTATCCTCGGTGGCCAAGTCCATTTGGTGGTCGATTGAGCTTCTTGTGGAGCAGCTCGAGCAATTCAACAGTTGGAAAAGTGGGGACAATGGAGGTTGAGGAAAACATCTGGAGACCATGAAGGTGACCATGAAGAGTGAAGCGTTGAGGTCAGAGTGAGTCACTACCTGACGTCAGAGTGAGTCACTCCCTGACGTCAGAGTGAGTCACTACCTGACGTCAGAGTGAGTCACTCCCTGACGTCAGAGTGAGTCACTCCCTGACGTCAGAGTGAGTCACTACCTGACGTCAGAGTGAGTCACTACCTGACGTCAGAGTGAGTCACTACCTGAGGTCAGAGTGAGTCACTACCTGAGGTCAGAGTGAGTCACTACCTGAGGTCAGAGTGAGTCACTACCTGAGGTCAGAGTGAGTCACTACCTGACGTCAGAGTGAGTCACTACCTGACGTCAGAGTGAGTCACTACCTGACGTCAGGTGAGTCACTACCTGACGTCAGAGTGAGTCACTACCTGAGGTCAGAGTGAGTCACTACCTGAGGTCAGAGGGAGTCACTACCTGAGGTCAGAGTGAGTCACTACCTGAGGTCAGAGTGAGTCACTACCTGAGGTCAGAGTGAGTCACTACCTGAGGTCAGAGTGAGTCACTACCTGAGGTCAGAGTGAGTCACTACCTGAGGTCAGAGTGAGTCACTACCTGAGGTCAGAGTGAGTCACTACCTGAGGTCAGAGTGAGTCACTACCTGAGGTCAGAGTGAGTCACTACCTGAGGTCAGAGTGAGTCACTACCTGAGGTCAGAGTGAGTCACTACCTGACGTCAACACCCCCCGGGACAATGACCTCCTCGCTTCATCCTTTGAACATTCAGGTATTGGTTCCCTGTTGACTGTGTGTGACCTGCTGGCATGAACCACTCGGCAGCCATCATGGATATGGGTGTCATCCCATAGGAAAGATTGGACAGCACACAACATCACTTCCTGTTTGACTTTAAAATGCACAGGCTGTACGTGTACACGACAGGTGGTCGGGATGCACACACCATCCATCCATCCATCCATCTTCTCCCGCTTATCCGAAATCGGGTCGCGGAGGTAGCAGTTCCAGCAGGGGACTCCAAACTTCCCTCTCCCTGGCAACATCGACTAGCTCTGACTGGGGGATCCCGAGGCGTTCCCAGGCCAGTGTGGAGATGTAATCACCCCACCTGTACCTCGGTCTGCCCCGTGGTCTCTTCCCAGTTGGATGTGCCTGGAAAACCTCCCTCGGGAGGCGACCAGGAAGCATCCTTACTAGATGCCCGAACCACCTCAACTGGCTCCTTTCTACGCGAAGGAGCAGCGGCTCTACTCCGAGTCTCTCACGAGTGACTGAGCTTCTCACCCTATCCCTCAGGGAGATACCAGCCACCCTCCTGAGGAAACTCATTTCGGCCGCTTGTATTCGCGATCTCGTCCTTTCGGTCATTACCCATTGCTCATGGCCATAGGTGAGGGTAGGAACGAAGACTGATCGGTAGATCGAGAGCTTTGCCTTCTGGCTCAGCTCTCTTTTGGTTACAACGGTGCGCCAAAGTGCACCCAATACCGCTCCCGCTGCACCTATTCTCCTGTCAATCTCACGCTCCATCCTCCCCTCACTCGAGAACAAGACCCCGAGATACTTGAACTCCTTCACTTGGGATAAGGACTCCCTCCCTACTTGGAGTAGACAATCCACCGGTTTCCTGCTAAGAACCATGGCCTCAGATTTGGAGGTGCTGATCCTCATCCCAGCCGCTTCACATTCTGCTGCAAACCGATCCAGTGAGTGCTGAAGGTCACATACTGATGACGCAAACAGGACCACATCATCTGCAAACAGCAGCGATTCAATCCTGAGCCCACCATACTGAAACCCCTCCCCTCCATGACTACGCCTTGAAATCCTGTCCATGAAAATCACAAACAGGATGGGTGACAAAGCGCAGCCCTGGCGGAGGCCAACACCCACTGAGAACAGGCCTGACTTTGTACCGAGAATCCGGACACAGCTCTTGCTTTGGGAGTAGAGAGATTGGATGGCCCTCAACAGTGACCCCCGCACCCCATACTCCCGCAGCACCCCCCACAGTATTTCCCGAGGGACCCGATCATATGCCTTCTCCAAATCTACAAAACACATGTAGACCGGATAGGCATACTCCCAAGCCCCCTCCAGGATCCTTGCAAGAGTGAAAAGCTGGTCCGTTGTTCCACGACCAGGGCGGAATCCGCATTGTTCCTCTTCAATCTGAGGTTCGACTATCGGCCGAACCCTCCTTTCCAGCACCTTGGAGTAGACTTTCCCAGGGAGGCTGAGTAATGTGATACCCCTGTAATTGGCACACACCCTCTGGTCACCCTTTTTGAACAGGGGTACCACCACCCCCGTTTGCCACTCCTCAGGCACTGTCCCAGACTTCCACGCAATGTTGAAAAGACGTGTCATCCATGACAGCCCCTCAACACCCAGAGCCTTTAGCATTTCTGGACGGATCTCATCAACCCCTGGGGCTTTGCCACTGCGGAGATGTTTGACTACCGCAGTGACTTCCTCCAGGGAGATTGATGTTTGCCGTCCTTCATCCTCCAGCTCTGTCTCTACCATTGAGGGTGTAGTTGGGTTAAGAAGTTCCTCAAAGTGTTCTTTCCACCGCCCGATCACCTCCTCAGTTGAGGTCAGCAATGTCCCACCCTTACTGTATACAGCTTGGATGGACCCACGCTTCCCCCTCCTGAGGCGCCGGATTGTTTGCCAGAAACGCTTTGGTGCCGACTGAAAGTCCTTCTCCATGGCTTCTCCGAATTCCTCCCACACCCGCTGCTTTGCCTCCGCTACAGCCGAGGCTGCCGTCCTCTTGGCCTGTCGATACCTCGCAACTGAGTCCGGAGTCTCACAGGCTAACATAGCCCGGAAGGCCTCCTTCTTCAGCCGGACGGCTTCCCTGACCACCTGTGTCCACCACGAAGTCCGAGGGTTGCCGCCCCTTGAGGCACCAATGACCTTGAGGCCACAACTCTCAACCGCAGCTTCGGCAATAGAAGCTTTGAACAATGACCACTCTGGCTCAATGCCCCCAGCCTCCACAGAGATGCCTGAAAAATTCCGCCGGAGGTGTGAGTTGAAGGTCTCCCGGACAGGGGCATCCACCAGACGTTCCCAGTTCACCCGCACTACACGTTTGGGCTTACCAGGTCTGTCCAGAGGCTTCCCCCGCCATCTTACCCAACTCACCACCAGATGGTGATCGGTTGACAGCTCCTCTCTTCACCCGAGTGTCCAAAACATGCGGCCTCAGGCCAGATGATACGATAACAAAATCGATCATTGACCTTCGGCCTAAGGTGCTCTGGTACCATGTACACTTATGAGCATCCTTATGTTTGAACATGGTGTTTGTTATGGCCAATCCATGACTAGCACAGAAATCCAATAACAAAACCCCACTCCGGTTCAGATCAGGTAGGCCGTTCATCCCCAACACGCCCCTCCAAGTTTCCCCATCGTTACCCACGTGTGCGTTGAAGTCTCCCAGGAGGACTATAGAGTCCCCTTCAGGAGCCCCATGCAGGACTCCATCCAGGGTGTGCAAGAAGGCGGGATATTCCGAACTGTTGTTTGGTGCATAGGCACAAACAACAGTCAGAGTTTTCCCTCCCATGACCCTAAGGCGTAGGGAGGCGACCCTCTCGTCCACCAGGGTAAACTCCAACAAAGCGGCACTCAGCCGGGGACTTGTAAGTATCCCCACACCCGCCCGGCGCCTCACACCCTGAGCAACTCCAGAGAAGGAAAGAGTCCAACCCCTATCCAGGAGTTTAGTTCCAGAGCCAGTGCTGTGCGTAGAGGTAAGCCCCACCAGATCTAATTGGTAGCGCTCCACCTCCCGCACCAGCTCAGGCTCCTTCCCCCCCAGAGAAGTGACATTCCACGTCCCCAAAGCCAGTCTCTGTTGGCTGGGTTTGGTCCGTCGATGCCCCCTGCCTTCACTGCCGCCTAACTGGCAGTGCACCCGACCCCAGTGGTTCTTCCCGTAGGTGGTGGGTCCGCGGGAAGGAGAAGTGGCCACGTTGCTTTTTCGGGCAATGCCCGACCGGGCTCCGTGGCTAACCCGGCCACCAGGCGCTCGCTTACGGGCCCTCTTTCCAGGCCTAGCTCCGGAAAGGGGCCCCGGGCTTCCTCCGGGC
>CM051020.1:2261418-2266418 GCA_027704905.1 Muraenolepis orangiensis
CATATTGCTCTTTTTCTGTGCTGATATATTGCATTTTATAAATTGCATTTATATTTTTATATATTTAACTTAATACAGTTTTGTATTCTGTTTTTATTTTATCTTATTTTTATAACTGCTGTCTGTCGTCGGGTAATGCACAAGATTTTCACTCACTGCTTTATACTGTGAAGTGACAATAAACTTGACTTGACTTGACTTGATTAACATTACTCTATCATAACATGTCATTAACATTACTCTATCATAACATGTCATTAACATTACACTATCATACCATGTCATTAACATTACACTATCATAACATGTCATTAACATTAAACTATCATAACATGTCATTAACATTACTCTATCATAACATGTCATTAACATTACACTATCATAACATGTCATTAACATTACACTATCATAACATGTCATTAACATTAAACTATCATAACATGTCATTAACATTACTCTATCATAACATGTCATTAACATTACTCTATCATAACATGTCATTAACATTACACTATCATAACATGTCATTAACATTAAACTATCATAACATGTCATTAACATTACTCTATCATAACATGTCATTAACATTACTCTATCATAACATGTCATTAACATTACTCTATCATAACATGTCATTAACATTACACTATCATAACATGTCATTAACATTAAACTATCATAACATGTCATTAACATTACACCATCATAACATGTCATTAACATTACTCTATCATAACATGTCATTAACATTACACTATCATCACATGTCATTAACATTACTCTATCATAACATGTCATTAACATTACACTATCATAACACTATCATAACATGTCATTAACATTACACTATCATAACATGTCATTAACATTAAACTATCATAACATGTCATTAACATTACACCATCATAACATGTCATTAACATTACACTATCATCACATGTCATTAACATTACACTATCATAACACTATCATAACATGTCATTAACATTACACTATCATAACATGTCATTAACATTACACTATCATCACATGTCATTAACATTACTCTATCATAACATGTCATTAACATTACACTATCATAACACTATCATAACATGTCATTAACATTACACTATCATAACATGTCATTAACATTACACTATCATCACATGTCATTAACATTACTCTATCATAACATGTCATTAACATTACACTATCATAACACTATCATAACATGTCATTAACATTACACTATCATAACATGTCATTAACATTACTCTATCATAACATGTCATTAACATTACACTATCATAACATGTCATTAACATTACACTATCATAACATGTCATTAACATTACACCATCATAACATGTCATTAACATTACTCTATCATAACATGTCATTAACATTACTCTATCATAACATGTCATTAACATTACTCTATCATAACATGTCATTATCATTACTCTGTCATACTTTGTGGACTTTCTGGACTCATCACAGTTACTGCACTGTATTCATGATGCTGCTGCACTACTGGGGCTTTAGAATGATTTTTAAATGCTTTTTGCACAATTCACCACATTCATATCATCAATTAGTCACTTTATTGTCCTTTTTATTGTTATTGTTATTGTGTACAGTATTTTTATAGTATAGTGTTTTTTAAAGTCATACTGCAGGAGGGAATGGGGAGTAAGCGTTCTATTGTACTTGTTGAAAATAGCAAATCTTGAATCTATGGAAAACTAATAAATTAAATCAAATCAAATGGAATAATCAAAGGAATATAAATGCCTTAACGGCAGCTCAAACGGTAGCCGATCAACGGTGGCTACCTGCGGCCTAGGTCCTCGTGCCTACACGTGCCTATGTGACTACAGGAGCCTCAAGTCTCTCTGTGGTCCAATGCAAAGCGGTTTGTAGATTTGTTTTTTTCATAAAAGCATCATAGGAACAGCTATTGTAGTTCTAGTCGTAGACCACAGCAGGAGGGCGTTGAGATCTAGATCTCATGTCAAACACCTTAGTGTACCTTAGTCCTACTAAACTAAAACGCCTACTGGGCAAAGACAATAACTATGACATGGTTTGTACAAACTGTGTGTGTGTGTGTGTGTGTGTGTGTGTGTGTGTGTGTGTGTGTGTGTGTGTGTGTGTGTGTGTGTGTGTGTGTGTGTGTGTGTGTGTGTGTGTGTGTGTGTGTGTGTGTGTGTGTGTGTGTATGTGTGTGTGTGTGTGTGTGTATGTGTGTGTGTGTGGGTGTGTTTTCTTCTTTCTTCAGGCCCAGTATTGAGGGTTTGATTGCATTGTCATCCAGTGTGGATGCAGTGTGTAATTGTGTGGTCCAGAGGGAGGACCAGAGAGAGAGAGAGAGAGAGAGGGAGGACCAGAGAGAGAGAGAGAGAGAGAGGGAGGACCAGAGAGAGAGCGAGAGAGAGGGAGGACCAGAGAGAGAGCGAGAGAGAGGGAGGACCAGAGAGAGAGAGAGAGAGAGGGAGGACCAGAGAGAGAGAGAGAGAGAGAGAGAGAGAGGGAGGACCAGAGAGAGAGAGAGAGAGAGAGAGAGAGAGAGAGGGAGGACCAGAGAGAGAGAGAGAGAGAGAGGGAGGACCAGAGAGAGAGAGAGAGAGAGGGAGGACCAGAGAGAGAGAGAGAGAGAGAGGGAGGACCAGAGAGAGAGAGAGAGAGGGAGGACCAGAGAGAGAGAGAGAGAGGGAGGACCAGAGAGAGAGAGAGAGAGAGAGAGGGAGGACCAGAGAGAGAGAGAGAGAGATAGAGGGAGGACCAGAGAGAGAGCGAGAGAGAGAGGGAGGACCAGAGAGAGAGAGAGAGAGAGAGGGAGGACCAGAGAGAGAGAGAGAGAGAGGGAGGACCAGAGAGAGAGAGAGAGAGAGAGAGGGAGGACCAGAGAGAGAGAGAGAGAGAGAGAGGGAGGACCAGAGAGAGAGCGAGAGAGAGGGAGGACCAGAGAGAGAGAGAGAGAGAGAGAGAGGGAGGACCAGAGAGAGAGCGAGAGAGAGGGAGGACCAGAGAGAGAGAGAGAGAGAGGGAGGACCAGAGAGCGAGCGAGAGAGAGGGAGGACCAGAGAGAGAGAGAGAGAGAGAGAGAGAGAGAGAGAGAGAGAGAGAGAGAGAGAGAGAGAGAGAGAGAGAGAGAGAGAGAGAGAGAGAGAGAGAGAGAGAGAGAGAGAGAGAGAGAGAGAGAGAGGGAGGACCAGAGAGAGAGCGAGAGAGAGAGGGAGGACCAGAGAGAGAGAGAGAGAGAGGGAGGACCAGAGAGAGAGCGAGAGAGAGGGAGGACCAGAGAGAGAGAGAGAGAGAGGGAGGACCAGAGAGAGAGCGAGAGAGAGGGAGGACCAGAGAGAGAGAGAGAGAGAGAGAGAGAGAGGGAGGACCAGAGAGAGAGAGAGAGAGAGGGAGGACCAGAGAGAGAGAGAGAGGGAGGACCAGAGAGAGAGAGAGAGAGAGAGAGAGAGAGAGAGAGAGAGAGAGAGAGAGAGAGAGGGAGGACCAGAGAGAGAGAGAGAGAGAGGGAGGACCAGAGAGAGAGAGAGAGAGAGGGAGGACCAGAGAGAGAGAGAGAGAGAGAGAGGGAGGACCAGAGAGAGAGAGAGGGAGGACCAGAGAGAGAGCGAGAGAGAGGGAGGACCAGAGAGAGAGAGAGAGAGAGAGAGAGAGAGAGGGAGGACCAGAGAGAGAGAGAGAGAGAGAGAGGGAGGACCAGAGAGAGAGAGAGAGAGAGAGAGAGGGAGGACCAGAGAGAGAGAGGGAGGACCAGAGAGAGAGAGAGAGGAGACAGAGAGAGAGAGGGAGGACCAGAGAGAGAGAGAGAGAGAGAGAGAGGAGAGAGAGAGAGAGAGAGAGAGAGAGAGAGAGAGAGAGAGAGAGAGAGAGAGAGAGAGAGAGAGAGAGAGAGAGAGGGAGGACCAGAGAGAGAGAGAGAGAGAGGGAGGACCAGAGAGAGAGAGAGAGAGAGGGAGGACCAGAGAGAGAGAGAGAGAGAGAGAGGGAGGACCAGAGAGAGAAAGAGAGAGAGGGAGGACCAGAGAGAGAGAGAGAGAGAGAGAGAGAGAGAGAGAGAGAGAGAGAGAGAGAGAGAGAGAGAGAGAGAGAGAGAGAGAGAGAGAGAGAGAGAGAGAGGGAGGACCAGAGAGAGAGAGAGAGGGAGGACCAGAGAGAGAGAGAGAGGGAGGACCAGAGAGAGAGAGAGAGGGAGGACCAGAGAGAGAGCGAGAGAGAGGGAGGACCAGAGAGAGAGAGAGAGAGAGAGAGAGAGGGAGGACAAGAGAGAGAGAGAGAGAGAGGGAGGACCAGAGAGAGAGCGAGAGAGAGGGAGGACCAGAGAGAGAGAGAGAGAGAGAGAGAGAGAGAGAGAGAGAGAGAGAGAGAGAGAGAGAGAGAGAGAGAGAGAGAGAGAGAGAGAGAGAGAGAGAGAGAGAGAGAGAGAGAGGGAGGACAAGAGAGCCTCAGAGAGAGGCCGGTGATGGCGGTCCGGTCCGGTGATGGATGGAGACGCCCACGTCAGCATATTGCTCCCTTAATAAAAGCTAGCTTCTAGCTCCACACACACACAAAGGCTAGAAGAGTGGTCCTCTCTCTCTCTCTCTCTCTCTCTCTCTCTCTCTCTCTCTCTCTCCCATGTGCTCTAAGTGTCAGACGATGCCAGCCATCAGAGGGTGACTCACTATATTTTCTTTCTGTACATTTTATTGTGATATTTTTCAGACATACGACCAGGGGTGCAGATGTTGTGTTGTGTAGCAGGTGGGAGGTGTGTGTGTGTGTGTGTGTGTGTGTGTGTGTGTGTGTGTGTGTGTGTGTGTGTGTGTGTGTGTGTGTGTGTGTGTGTGTGTGTGTGTGTGTGTGTGTGTGTGTGTGTGTGTGTGTGTGTGTGTGTGTGTGTGTGTGTGTGTGTGTGGTGTGTGTGTGTGGTGTGTGTGTGTGTGTGTGTCTGTGTGTGTGTGGGGGGGGGGGGGGGGTTGTAGCAGTCGCAGCTTCTGACTTAATGGAATACTTTG
>CM051020.1:2276418-2331604 GCA_027704905.1 Muraenolepis orangiensis
CACTATCATAACATGTCATTAACATGACACTATCATAACATGTCATTAACATTACACTATCATAACATGTCATTAACATTGCACTATCATAACATGTCATTAACATTACACTGTCATAACATGTCATTAACATTACACTGTCATAACATGTCATTAACATTACACTGTCATAACATGTCATTAACATTACTCTGTCATAACATGTCATTAACATTACTCTATCATAACATGTCATTAACATTACACTATCATAACATGTCATTAACATTACACTGTCATAACATGACATTAACATTACACTATCATAACATGTCATTAACATTACACTGTCATAACATGTCATTAACATTACTCTGTCATAACATGTCATTAACATTACACTATCATAACATGTCATTAACATTACTCTATCATAACATGTCATTAACATTACACTGTCATAACATGTCATTAACATTACACTATCATAACATGTCATTAACATTACACTGTCATAACATGTCATTAACATTACTCTGTCATAACATGTCATTAACATTACACTATCATAACATGTCATTAACATTACTCTATCATAACATGTCATTAACATTACTCTATCATAACATGTCATTAACATTACACTATCATAACATGTCATTAACATTGCACTATCATAACATGTCATTAACATTACACTGTCATAACATGTCATTAACATTACACTGTCATAACATGTCATTAACATTACACTGTCATAACATGTCATTAACATTACACTGTCATAACATGTCATTAACATTACTCTGTCATAACATGTCATTAACATTACTCTATCATAACATGTCATTAACATTACACTATCATAACATGTCATTAACATTACACTGTCATAACATGTCATTAACATTACACTATCATAACATGTCATTAACATTACACTGTCATAACATGTCATTAACATTACACTATCATAACATGTCATTAACATTACACTGTCATAACATGTCATTAACATTACACTATCATAACATGTCATTAACATTACTCTATCATAACATGTCATTAACATTACACTGTCATAACATGTCATTAACATTACTCTATCATAACATGTCATTAACATTACTCTATCATAACATGTCATTAACATTACACTATCATAACATGTCATTAACATTACACTGTCATAACATGTCATTAACATTACACTATCATAACATGTCATTAACATTACACTGTCATAACATGTCATTAACATTACACTGTCATAACATGTCATTAACATTACACAGTCATAACATGTCATTAACATTACACAGTCATAACATGTCATTAACATTACACAATCATAACATGTCATTAACATTACACTATCATAACATGTCATTAACATTACACTATCATAACATGTCATTAACATTACTCTATCATAACATGTCATTAACATTACTCTATCATAACATGTCATTAACATTACTCTATCATAACATGTCATTAACATTACTCTATCATAACATGTCATTAACATTACTCTATCATAACATGTCATTAACATTACACTGTCATAACATGTCATTAACATTACACTGTCATAACATGTCATTAACATTACACAATCATAACATGTCATTAACATTACACAATCATAACATGTCATTAACATGACACTATCATAACATGTCTTTAATATGACACTATCATAACATGTCATTAACATTACACTATCATAACATGTCATTAACATTGCACTATCATAACATGTCATTAACATTACTCTGTCATAACATGTCATTAACATTACTCTATCATAACATGTCATTAACATTACACTATCATAACATGTCATTAACATTACACTGTCATAACATGGCATTAACATTACACTATCATAACATGTCATTAACATTACACTGTCATAACATGTCATTAACATTACTCTGTCATAACATGTCATTAACATTACACTATCATAACATGTCATTAACATTACTCTATCATAACATGTCATTAACATTACTCTATCATAACATGTCATTAACATTACACTATCATAACATGTCATTAACATTACACTATCATAACATGTCATTAACATTACACTGTCATAACATGTCATTAACATTACACTATCATAACATGTCATTAACATTACACTGTCATAACATGTCATTAACATTACACTGTCATAACATGTCATTAACATTACTCTATCATAACATGTCATTAACATTACACTGTCATAACATGTCATTAACATTACACTGTCATAACATGTCATTAACATTACACAATCATAACATGTCATTAACATTACACAATCATAACATGTCATTAACATTACACTATCATAACATGTCATTAACATTACACTATCATAACATGTCATTAACATTACTCTATCATAACATGTCATTAACATTACTCTATCATAACATGTCATTAACATTACTCTATCATAACATGTCATTAACATTACTCTATCATAACATGTCATTAACATTACTCTATCATAACATGTCATTAACATTACACTATCATAACATGTCATTAACATTACTCTATCATAACATGTCATTAACATTACACTATCATAACATGTCATTAACATTACACTATCATAACACGTCATTAACATTACACTGTCATAACATGTCATTAACATTACACTATCATAACATGTCATTAACATTACACTGTCATAACATGTCATTAACATTACTCTATCATAACATGTCATTAACATTACACTGTCATAACATGTCATTAACATTACTCTATCATAACATGTCATTAACATTACACTGTCATAACATGTCATTAACATTACACAATCATAACATGTCATTAACATTACACAATCATAACATGTCATTAACATTACACTATCATAACATGTCATTAACATTACACAATCATAACATGTCATTAACATTACACTATCATAACATTTCATTAACATTACACTATCATAACATGTCATTAACATTACACTGTCATAACATGTCATTAACATTACTCTGTCATACTTTGCTGGACTTTCTGGACTTATCACAGTTACTGCACTGGATTCATGATGCTGCTGCACTACTGGCACTTTAAAATGATTTTAAAGATTTTTGTAAAAAAAAATAAAAAAACATAAATATAATTTAACAGTCACTTTGCTGCTCATTTTTGGTTTATTTGTATTGTATATATAATTTATCTTTTTTATGGTTTTGTTTTGGAGATGCGGGAGGGAATGGGGAGTAAGCATTCCTACATACTCCTGTTGGACTATTTTGCTTGTTTGTTTCTTTTGTTGGATTTTTGGACTTTGATTTCCACCTCTGGATGTTCTAGTGTTTTTTGGACTTCATCCTTCTCCCCGCAGCACGTTAAACAACACCTCCTGTTTGGATTTCCATTTGGCACTCACGTAAGGCTGGAGAACACTCCTACAGGAGAGATCTCTTCTCTCCCCTTCACTTCCCCTGACCAAACCCTTGTTGGCAAACCCCAGACCATTTGAGGGAAATTTAGATTTATTTCGTGGCTTTTTGACACACTGGGAATTTTTTTTTTTCATCAGCCGAGTCGTTATGGTAGCGAGGTGCTAAGGTAGCTTTTATTTTGGCCCATTTATCTGGTAGAGCACTGAAATGGGCAACCGCCATTTTTTTCCCACAATTCAGAGCTATCCATCAATTACAGTTTATTTATTGAGGAATTTAAGTTTGTTTTTGAACACACCTCCGATGGCCAGGATGCTGCCACTCGACTCTGTATAGACGAGGACTGAGGCTATTAAGGATGGTATCATGAGGGATAGACCTAATAGCCTTAACGATCTGATCTCAGTCGCCCTGTTGATGGGCCAACAACTTGTGGAGAGGGACCGTGAGTCAGGTCATCATCCCTATGCTGTGTTCCCTGTGGCTCCCCGTAGACCTCCCTCATCTCCCCCTACTCGCCATACCTCTCCCTATGCTGTGTTCCCTGTGGCTCCCCGTAGACCTCCCTCATCTCCCCCTACTCACCATACCTCTCCCTATGCTGTGTTCCCTGTGGCTCCCCGTAGACCTCCTCCCTCATCTCCCCCTACTCACCATACCTCTCCCTATGCTGTGTTCCCTGTGGCTCCCCGTAGACCTCCCTCATCTCCCCCTACTCGCCATACCTCTCCCTATGCTGTGTTCCCTGTGGCTCCCCGTAGACCTCCTCCCTCACATCCCCAGACCCTGACCATGGAGGAGCCGATGCAGGTGGGTCGCTGCCGACTATCTACGGAGGAGCGAGACCAGCGCTTCTGGGACCGACTCTGCCTCTATTGTGGACAGGTCGAACACCTCATCCGAACCTGTCCTAACTGACCCAAGATGCCAAAAGGCCAGGCTCACTAGGTGTGGGAACCCTGGTGAGCCCGATGACCCTTCCTCCCGACCGGCGGCCGTCTGGGAACAGACTATTCCCCGTCACGCCGTCCCGGGGACAGGAGACTCTCTCCGTCGGAGCCCTCATTGACTCTGGAGCGGATGAGAGTCTCATAGACACCGCCTTGTTTCAGCGGGCCGGGATCCCCTTGTTATCTCTCCACAAACCCCTCACGGTCCACGCCTTGGATGGCCATCACGCTTGAATTCTTCCTGCCTGAGTGAGCTGCTCCTCCTGCCTCAGACCTTAACAAGGTCACATGTCCACATCCTGCCTCAGACCTTAACAAGGTCACATGTCCACATCCTGCCTCAGACCTTAACAAGGTCACATGTCCACATCCTGCCTCAGACCTTAACAAGGTCACATGTCCACATCCTGCCTCAGACCTTAACAAGGTCACATGTCCACATCCTGCCTCAGACCTTAAGAAGGTCCCCATGTCCACAGCTTCACTGACATTCTGTTTAAAAGCTTTGTAATTAGCCTGACTTTTTACGTTTGGAATGGAACTTTATTTTCATATTTCTTGTGTATTGCAGGTGGTGAAGTGCATCTCTTCCTGGTTGATGAACGGGGCTTTCTGTTCACACTGGGAGATAACAGCTTTAGATAGTTGATACTGGGGATAGGGTTGATCCTAGACAACTCACTCAGGTGTGTATTTGTGTGTGTGAAACACACATCATTTTTAATGTAAATGCATGAATAGTTAAATATTGTATTTTTTTCAAAGGCTGGTAGCTCGTTATCCACTTGAATATTCATGTCTGTGTGGGTTCATGGTGGCCTCCTCCCCTCTAGGTGGCAGTGAGGCCTGTAGATGTGTGTGTGGGCTCATTGACACAGTGAACGATCATTCTGGTGCCTAAGAAGCTCCACGGTAGCACACGTGGCTGCCTGCCAGGCTGCCATCCGGGCAGCCTGGCAGGCAGCCATCCGGGCAGCCTGGCAGGCAGCCATCCGGGCAGCCTGGCAGGCAGCCATCCGGGCAGCCTGGCAGGCAGCCATCCGGGCAGCCTGCCAGGCAGCCATCCGGGCAGCCTGCCAGGCAGCCATCCGGGCAGCCTGGCAGGCAGCCATCCGGGCAGCCTGGCAGGCTGCCACGTGTGAGTCAAGCTGGACGTCCAGCTGTGCAAAAAATATAAATTTTTGCGTCATCCCATCTGGACAATCGTTACTTTTTCAAGATTCAAGATTCCAGATTGCCAGAGTTACAAGCCACTGCTGAATTCTACTGACATTTGGCCAGTGGCCTGTGTTAACGTCAAGCCCTAGGAGCCCTCTAGGGGGCGCTACACAGCAGTATGCACAGACAAAGTCAGGCTTAGAAAAACTCGAAACTTAGAAAAAATGTATTACAGCGGTGGACAACAGGATTTCAAATCATAAAATAACAAAAACTGATCACAGAGGGATTTACAATACACTTGGGGGCATATCTTGTCAAGAAAATGTCAAAGTCCGCTCAGTCTTGGAAAGAGGCAGGATTGGAGGGCCATGGTCTGAAAACCCGCCCCTCTCGCTCTTTTGTGTCTGAAGCCTGAAGCGTGGTTCAAAAAGTGTGCAAGTCAGAGGATCTTGTAGTCCAGTGCTTCTGCACAACCTTCTGCACAGAAGAGTAAGATGCAGACTCTTAAATTCAAAGCGATTTACAGTTAATTCAGCTACAGGTAAATACGGAGCAGGTAGGGGTTAGCTATCTCACCAATGCCTACAGGTACACTGCGATCTTAACCAGAACCTTTCCAATAGACCAGTCTCTAGACACATGCACCCCATTAAGCTTTTTACTGGTCCGGTCTCTCTCCTGGGATTCCGTCCCCGACGCTGAGCAGTAGGTGCTCACCGGCCGGGTCCTCCCGGGTCTCCAGGGCCTGCCGGAGCTTCTCCCAGAACAGGTCTGGGTGTGCGACCGCTCGGGACCAGCTCAGGTACGTTTGTCTCTTCAGGAGCCTCCTCATGCGGTGGTACGGAGACAGCTGCTGCATGGGAATTTCCTCCAGAAACACCAGGATCAACACGTCCTTCTGCTCGTCAAACAGACGGAAGCTGGGGAAATGGAAATGGAGAGAGTTGTTTTTTAACATGTGAGCTGTGAGCTGTTTTTCCTTTAGGTGAATGTTGGCTTCACCTTTCCTAAGTGAAGGCTGGCTTCACCTTTCCTAGGTGAGGGTTGGCTTGGGATCAAATGGAACTGGAGCAGTTCTTTCTTCAAGACCATCGCAATGAGACAGACCCCACTTTTGGACATTGTCGATAGTCATCGTATTAAAAGCTGTCCTTATGTCTTTGATTGAATGAATGTGAATGCTACTGTTGAACTAGAATGCTTGTGTTACAGAGTGACAGGTGTCCTCCCTACTGGTAAAGGGTCAACCTCACTACTGGGGCCTTAAAGGTGCTGTAGGTACAATAAGAGAGAGAGCGGAAAAGAGCAGAAGAGACCAACATTTTGAAGCAAGTTTGTACTCCCTCCCTTGCTACGTTTCTCCATTGTTTCTGCCATTGAGAAGTGTTGCATTTCACGTACCTGTGATTGACAGGCAAGATGGATTCCCTGAACCAATCACAGTAAAGATGCCTTGATTGGTCAGAAATTAGCTGGGAGTGGCCTAAATTGGATGGCTGGTCCATTTCTAACACATTACTCTAAACTAGTGGCAGTTATATCTTACCTACAGCAACTTTAACTCATGAATGCTATGACCACCAACGGACACAGGAGATTTATTGCGGAAGTTAACGTTCTGCAGACCGTTACTAAGAGGTTTGGTGGAAATTCTTGCAGTCTGACACCAGTTGGGTTATCAAAAAAATAAAGAATTTAATTCTAACAACGGAACAAAGAAAATAAACAAATTAAATAAACTAAGTAAAGAAATAGTCAGCACTGCTGGGTCTCAACCATCTCACAGCACTAGGGCAGACGATGAGAACCCCCAACTGAGTAGGCTTCTTATAGTCGTTGGTCCGTCCTTCTGTCTGAACATGATGTTTAAAGTTTAGACCACATAGACACAACAGAGACCTGTTTTGCACTCATTCAGGAGCTAGCAGTTGAACTGCTCAGATCAACAGGAGGCAGTACTCGGCTGCCTGAAGCAACAGGATACGGCTGGTATTTGTCCCCGTCCAACAGAGGTTGAGAATACTACGTGCACTATCGTGCACACGCACACTGCAGAGCCACATGTCACTTGGGAGGGCAGAACATAGCAACAGTGGGATTATGCATCACAGAGGCCTTCACTCAGAGGCCAATACTAAGAGGCTTTCACGAAGATTTAATCTAAGAACGCAGCTAGGTCTATCTAGTTACTATAGTATGATTGTATATGGACATGTTACTGTGGACCCAGGGGTACTTCAACAAGGGGACTATGGAATGTGTGTGTGGTTGGTGGCTGGATTAAGCAGCCTCATCTGGCTGTATTGGACTGATTGGCTGGTGAGGCTGCACACCTGTGGGTAATTGTTAATCAAGGCCTACAGGTAATAACAGCTACCAACACAGACACTTGAGGGGAGGACTCTAACATGTACCATCTGCTCTGTTCACAATTATTCCAACTATTGCAATAAACCTGATTCCTCAACAACCCGTGTCCTTGTCTTCGGGTGGAGCCTGCAAGTAGCCATGTTAATTGTCTGTTAAGGCCCCGTCAGACCATAACGTTCTGTTCAGCGTTCTATGAACGTTCTAATCGTTCAATTTTCGAGCGTTCTAGGGGAGGTGGACACATCTGGCGTGTGACTAACGTGTGACTAACGCATGACTAGCGTGTGACTAAACGCATGAGGAGCGTGTACCAGCGACCAAGTAAGACACCCCTGAAAATGATTAGTGTGTGCTGACGTGTCACTGGCGTGCGACTACGATTAGCCAACGTTAGACGAGCGTGTTGAGTGTGTGACTAACGTGTGACTAACGACAGACTAGCGTGTTGCTGGCATGTGGGTTGCATGTTCAAACGGGTATAAAACGCGGGGAAATCACAGTGGATTCAGTTGTTCTTGTCACGAGTGGATTGTTCGGTGGGACCCAGAACGCAGACCAAGACACAGTGGAGCTATAACAGAGCTTTATTTCAAGCAAACACAACACAAGAGAGTGATCAGGGACAGACCAGGGGTCTGGGTACCGGGAGGTCGATCCACGGAGTACCGGCAGGTAGTAAACCGGCGAGTAGTCCGGGACGGGAGAGGAGTCTGGGTCCCGGGAGGTCGGAGTAGCGACAGGTACCAGACAGACGGATGGTCAGGGACGAGAGAGGAGTCTGGGTCCCGGGAGGTCGGAGTAGCGACAGGTACCAGACAGACGGATGGTCAGGGACGAGAGAGGAGTCTAGGTACCGGGAGGTCGGAATAGCGACAGGTACTAGACAGACGGATGGTCAGGGACGAGAGAGGAGTCTAGGTACCGGGAGGTCGGAATAGCGACAGGTACTAGACAGACGGATGGTCAGGGACGGGAGAGGAGTCTAGGTACCGGGAGGTCGGAATAGCGACAGGTACTAGACAGACGGATGGTCAGGGACGAGAGAGGAGTCTAGGTACCGGGAGGTCGGAATAGCGACAGGTACTAGACAGACGGATGGTCAGGGACGAGAGAGGAGTCTAGGTACCGGGAGATCGGAATAGCGACAGGTACTAGACAGACGGATGGTCAGGGACGGGAGAGGAGTCTGGGTACCGGGAGGTCGAGTAGCAACAGGTACCAGACAGGTAATTATAATTACCAGGGAGCTCGTATAGACCGGAGTAACACGAGACATGCGGGTAACGCGGGATAGGCAAAGAATCTGGATCTCCGGGACATCAGCGTGGCGATTCCATCCAGAATGTACTAACGCACAAAGTAGCATGCATCCAGTACGACGTACGACCTAAGACTGTATGGGGTTCCATTAGTGCCAAAAATACATGTCCATGTTAATGTCGTTACTCTTGTCATCTTCCCTGTTGTTGGTCGTGTTTTTACTACATGTCGTCCTGATGCCCCTAGTGGTCCGTGAAGGCATTGCAAGTGGACCGCTGTTTGCCGTGTAGCTTGTTGTTGGTCTTGTCGTTGGTCTTGTCGTTGGTCTTGTCGTTGGTCTTCTGAATGAAATTGTTATTAATTCAAATCAGTCAATCGAGTTTCAGGGGTATGAAAATTAATATTTTGCCCAAATTGATGACAAATTATGTCACGTCTTCACAGCTACAGGGGGCTGGAATCGCGCTTTTATATACAACGTGAATTAATTCGGTGCATCATAATATATATAATATATATAATATATAATAATAATTCATCTGCAGATTAATTATTATCGACCTTTATACTGA
The DNA here is from genome assembly GCA_027704905.1 of Muraenolepis orangiensis. Classification (NCBI taxonomy): domain Eukaryota; kingdom Metazoa; phylum Chordata; class Actinopteri; order Gadiformes; family Muraenolepididae; genus Muraenolepis; species Muraenolepis orangiensis. The sequence goes on from CM051020.1 coordinate 2,286,148, forward strand.
GATAATCCCCCTATAGATTCAATCTGAGCACATAAGGGCTGAAACTAATTATTCCCAATATCTATTAATCTGATTTGTTGTGGCAATTCAATAATTACTGACTATTCACAGAGCACTGATATTCTGCAGTTAGTGTTTAAAGTGCATTGGGATGGTCACAAGTGAGCCGCAACTCGCTAATTCTTGGTTAAATCAGCCGCTCCTCAATTTAGAATTCTCACCTTTACGGTAAATCCATGCAAACAGACCGGTTTCTTATTCTACATCCACGGAGCTGATCGCTTCAGCCTTTTTATCTTCATTTGATGTGGAATAAAACACAATTTTCCCAAAGTCTTAATGAAACTTGTACTGTTGGAATGAGTACTTCCTAGACTACATGTACACGTAATATGAAGTACTTTTACTGTGGACTTTTTGAGTAATCCTATGTCAAAGTCCCTCACAGGAATTGCCACAACAAATCAGATTAATTGATAGTGGGAATAATTAGCTTATAATTATTTAATAATTACTTATGTGTCCTCTAGGGTTTCCTCAGGTTTTTTAGAGATATACCTTTTTCAGTGTGGCAGATTTATGCTACTGTCTGCAGGTCAGGATCTAAAACCATTCAGCCTCTAGGCCAGGGGTGTCAAACTCAAATACACAGTGGGCCGAAATTAAGAAATTGCTACAAGTCAAGGGCCGGACGGGTTCAACGTTTATTGAAAACTTATTGAAACAACCTTATTGCACATATTGAACCTGGAACTAACAAGGCCTATAGATTATTGCCTATAAAACAACATTAATTATGAAATAAATGAAAGAAAAATTATAAATAAATAAAAAAAGAACATTTTCAACAGCCAGAAGTAATTTACTTCAAAGAAAAATCAAATGTCCTGTAGTAGCAAGAGAACAAAATGCAAATATTAAACTGCATTAAAAACTGAAACTGTGTCAAAGCACCGTTTGCTGCTCTGTGTTGCTCACTTGTCTGAGCCAGATACTTGGTGTCTTATCTTGGTTACAAGTTCATCAATGTCTGGGGTCAGGCTCTGAGCTGAGGAAATCCTCAGGATTGAGTGAAGGTGTTCATCAGTAAGATGAGTCCTGTGTGAAGTTTTGTTTATCTTCATCAAAGAGAACAGCTGTTCACACAAGTATGTGCTGCCAAACATAGAGAGCGTTTGAGCAGCCTGGGAGCGTAGATGGGGCATTGTGTCGGGGATGAAACGTGGAAACTCTGCAGCGCCCACAGACTCATATTTTGCCTTCAGTGTGTCACTACATTGGAGCTCGATCAGCTCCATTTGCAGGTTTGATGGTGCGCTTTCCACGTCAGCTGCAAATGGATTACGGAGCAGTTCAAACCTGCTTTTTTGGGCTTCAAAATCGGCAAATCGCCGTGTGAAGTCAGCACCAAGTATGCCGAGTTTTTCAGTAAACTGTCTAGTTGGGAAAACAGCGGCAGCGACCTGCTCTTTCATTGTTTGGCAGTGCGGGAAATGGCTCAAGTTTTCCTGAAGAATCTGCGTCTCCCACAGGCGCAGCTTGGTTTTAAAAGCCCTCACTGTAGCGTACGTGTCAGTGATGACACGGCCCCGCCCCTGAAGCTGCAGGTTTAGCGCATTCAGGTGGCTCGTGATGTCACACAGAAACGCTACTTCACACAGAAACTTTTTATTTCGGAGCTCTGATGTGTCTTTCCCTTTGCTTTCCATGAACTCACAGATCTCCTCACGCAACTCGAAAAATCTTTCCAGCACCTTTCCCTGGCTTAGCCATCGCACCTCTGTGTGATAGGGCAAGTCACCATAGTCCGAATTTAACTCCGCCAGAAAAGACTTGAACTGGCGGTGATTTAAACCTCTGGCTCTGATAAAGTTAACCGCTCGTGTTATGATGCTCATTACATGTTCCATTTTCAAGGCTTTGCCACACAACGATTCCTGGTGTATGATTCAGTGATAAGCTGTCAGCTCACTTGTGACGTTTTCATCCTGCATCTTTTCTCGGATCCTCCCCACCAATCCACTCTTTGACGCGGGCCTGTGATTGACGTGCCGACGCACGGGCAGTGCATTATGGGATTTGTAGTATTATGGTGGCGCGTATGATATACCAGCGGGCCAGCTCTAATAGTAAATCGATTTTGTCATGCGGGCCAAAGATAATTCATTCACGGGCCGGATGTGGCCCGCGGGCCTTGAGTTTGACACATGTGCTCTAGGCCATCGAGAGCTCTTAGGATGCATTACTCACCCAGCAAGCTACCATCACACAGATACAAGCAGTGGAAAGGGTAATGGATGTTTATTAACATTTAACAATAAAAGAACATTAAAGAACAATAGTCAATCAAACAAACAAACCCAAACAAGAAAACCAAATTAGGAACTGAGAATGGATTTAAACAAAACCAAAGAATAAATACAAATGATTGAAACAAAACCAAAGTGTGGGGCCTGAATTATACCACACTCCATATATTCAACAAACAAATACTTGTAATACTTGTGTAATTTGTGTGAAGGCTGATTTTGCGCTTTTAACAACCGCAACACTGCTTCATGCTTCCCACTCCCCTCTCCATGTCCGTGAGCCCTGTGTGCACATCGCTGAAGAGCATCATGGAGCTCCGCATAGCGACAGGGAAACAAATCCTAATCCATTTGTGAAGGTTGCGTTTCATATTGATGAAATAGTTGCCGACATTGATCGTAGATGTACTCCAAGAGATTGCGGCTTTGCTGGTCATCCTGAAGACTATACACAAATACAAAATACAAGCTTATTAGAATCCTGAAAAGATAATATGTTACATGCTGCGTAAATCAAATTGCCATTAAGGTAGCCCTTAACAATTATCCATAATAATCCAATCTTAGAATTGAGGTTTTACGGGCCTACAGCCGATGTTATTTCGAGTCAAGTCGTTTAGACGTCCGGTCGAACTAATAGCACGCTAAGCTAGTGACCTCTCGTACATTGAGCTCGTACAAGCGAATCGGGGTTCCAAGCGAGATCGAACACGAGCTGAACGCCCCGCGGACCGCTGATTGGTCAGAGAGACTCGTCACGGCCGACTCACCCACACAGCAGCCCATTACCGGACCAACCCATTACCGGATCAACCCATCGCTACAGTATTCATCCGCCGCTTGGTCACGTGGGTCCAGGTCACGTTCACCGCCATCTCACTGCCAGAACGTATTCATCCGCCACTAGTTTAGTCTGCCATCTGATGTTAACTCCATGGAGCAGTATCACGACCTACTGTAGTGTTATCAAAATTGATCAATAAAGTACATTCGACTCTCTCTCTCTCTCTCTCTCTCTCTCTCTCTCTCTCTCTCTCTCTCTCTCTCTCTCTCTCTCTCTCTCGCTCTCTCTCTCTCTCTCTCTCTCTCTCTCTCTCGCTCTCTCTCTCTCTCTCTCTCTCTCGCTCTCTCTCTCTCTCTCTCTCTCTCTCATCATGCACCGAATGAATTCACGTTGTATATAAAAGCGCGATTCTAGCCCCCTCTAGCTGTGAAGACGTGACATCATTTGACATAAATTTGGGCAAAATATAATTTTTTTTATTTAAATAATTTAAACCATAAGTTGGTGTCTGAAACGGTCCAAATTGAAATGTATGACTGTGCATAACAAGAGGGTCAATATCTTGAACACACTTGCTCACTTCATACCCCTTGAGACTCCATTGACTGATTTTTCTCCACTTTGTCTCAAACAGGGACTCAGACACTACACCCACAAGTAGCCTTGGACTGGAGGGAGATGACAATTAAAATGGGTCATAGGATAATGCTGAAGGTGTTGTTGGAAAGGTTTTGATCTGGAGAGTAACATATGTCAGTGTGAAAGGTGTGGGGGATTACCATAGGTAAAGAGGATGTGAGCTAGCTCTTCCAGAGACAAAACAACAGGAAAGCACCTAAATGTGGGGTAGCAAGATTTATGAAAGAAATTCCATCTTACTCTCATCTGCAGAATGTTTCTTGGAAGTAGACTACCAAATCCTCTGACTTGCAGTTATTGGACCAAGCAAACACGTAACATAATGGACAACGCCATTCACTTGTTTGTTATTAAGGGTCATCAAGTTGTGCGTTGAAACATTTTTCATGTTCCATGAAATCTGTTCAATCTCACATCATTTCAGTCCATCAATTTCCTTCTAATCTTTCCAGCCGATTGAATTGGTGGAGACCATCCTGGCTACGTAACCAATCGGGTGACCGAATACAAATTGGTCTTATTGGACTTACCTTAGTGGTAAGTCCCTAATTGGCATACACTTACATGTGGTGATAGTGCCTATCGTCAATCCTTCAGACAATGAGTAATTACCGACTACACAAAAGCGCGAGAGGGGCGGGTCTTCAGACCATGGCCCTCCAATCCTGCGTATTCCCCAGGCGGAGTTCATTAGCTGTCTTGACAAGATATGCCCCTAGGTGTATCGTAAATCCCTCTACCATCTTTTATTGTTATTTTATGTTTTATATCCTGTAAATAATCTCTACAAAGCAAAGGCGAACATGTGTTTATATATATATATATATATACATATATACATACCAGGGTTTCCGTTAGCCGGTATTTACCGGTTTTAGCGGGTAAAAATTATAAAAAAACGGTAATTTAAAAACCTGCCGGTCAAAATATCCAGTAATAATGTTCGGGTGACCAATCAGCTGCCGCACCTCTCATGACGTCAAGCCGCCCGACGAGATGCAGGTGCAGTGATGGCAGCACTCCACGGCTATGGGGCTTTAATATTAGCGCTCCACGGCTATGGGGCTTTATTGTTAGCGCTCCACGGCTATGGGGCTTTATTGTTAGCGCTCCACGGCTATGGGGGTTTAATGTTAGCGCTCCACGGCTATGGGGCTTTAATGTTAGCGTGTAGTGTATTTTTATACCCTTATTGTAATCTAAAACACTGTCTTTGGATCCTCTATACATTGCAGTAGGTGGCTACAGCATAATCTGCTGGTGGACCCCAAGGCCCACTAGGACATAGAGATGTGTTGAGATGTTCCAGATGTGTAGGTGTTGGTGTGCCTTCAGGCCCTTATAAGGTGCCTTTAGGGGGTTTTCAACGGTATCCTACGGGATGTAACATGAGTTATAGCCGTAGGGAGTAGTGCCGTGGGGGACGTTTGACCAATAAGAATTAAGTGTTGTACAAGCCACGGAATGTGTGAAAATATATACTGGGTAATAAGGTGTAGTGTATTTTTATACACTAAGTATAAAACTAAAACGTTATCTGTGATATCTGTATACATTGTAAGGACCATGCATGTTGAGGAATGCGACCCCCTGATTGCCAGAGATAAGACCAACAGGCATTGCCAAATACGACCCCCTTGGGGGTTTGAGCCATAAACTTGTGACGTGACGATGAAGACACCGTGACCAACCAGAGTGCTGGTTGTACCTCTCAGACCAATAGTATTAAGTTGATGTTTGTTACTTTGACCACTAGGAGTAGTGGATGTTCTATGATGCTATTGTCTATATAATGTTGGGTGAAGGAGCGCGTCGCCAGTTCTGCGAATTGGCACGGCAGGCTCCATCTCGTTGCAACTGATGAATTTGATGCTTTGTTCAATAAACACCTTGACCTTAGTATCCGGACCTCTGAGAAAGATTCTTATTCCACTGAGTAGAAATTATACTACATATTGGCGTCACGAACAGGATTTGGTTCAAACGATTGTTGACCAGCTGCTGTCGGTGAAGCGAGCGCACGTGGGCACCGGCAACTGATCAGGCCGGGTTTTGAGGTAAGCTCTAAACATCTTCCTCAGAGCGCTTAAGTGCGTCTGCTTTTATTGACTAAGATTAAGGCTATGGTTAACAGTTGACCAAATCGAAAAGGACCTTTGGGTCTATTGGATGGAATAGAATACTTTACATGTCCGCTAAATTTTAAAGTGGGAGATCACTATAAAAACGTTATTGAAGGAGTAATACGTAAAACGTTAATGTGGAAGCACCACTATAAACTAATAGTTCGTCGAGTGGAAGCACCACTATAAACTAATAGTTCGTCGAGTGGAAGCACCACTATAAACAACCCCTTTCCTACTAAGCACTAGGGGCCAGGTAGTTTGATATTTTTCCTTTACTAAAATACAAATATACCTACTGCCCATAGGAAACGCGTAGTAGCTATTAACCAAGTTAAAGTGAAGAGGTAGCGGGAAGCCACTACTTGGGCTCAGGTAATCCGAGTTCATATCAATGATGTGGATTCGAATGAGACAAACCTATCCTAGGACTTAAGATAAGACACTAGGTTACGAGTACCTAAAACCAGGCTTTCACGGAAGAAACGCCGCTCACTTTAATCTAATGATGAGTTAAAGTGATTATGTAGCTTTGAAAAAGAATTTACGCAAGGACGCTTGTTATTGTCGGGGATCCATAGGGATTATGGGGGGTATTTCTTATACAGAGTAACGGGCGAAGAAGTGGCAATAAAGTCCACTAGGAGTTGTGTTTTATGTAATGTAAATGTAAATGTAAATGTGTTTGTCGGTTTAACCAAGGGGGTGTAAACTGGTGATTAAATGTTATGTAAAATTGTCTTTGGAGGATACTAAAGAACACATGGTATATGTTACACATGGGGTGGTTCTTTGTGATACTGTAGGCCTTGGTAGCACACGTGGTAAATTGTGGCCCTTTGTGGACCTCGTGGTTATTTCATGGACCATGTGGTGGTTCTTTGTGATATTGCAGGCCTTGTTAGCATACGTAGCCCTTTGTGGACCTCATGTTATTTCATGGACCATGTGGTTCTTTGTGGTACTACAGGCATTGGGGGCACACGTGGCGTAGAACAAACGCAAGAGGCAAGAGTTTGAGTCGCCATGATCCCAATGTAAATCCAACCCGATGACGAGGTTGTTAGTATGCAAATGAGGAGAGAAGCATGGTCTCTCCTTTGTTCTGTTCTTTGTATGAAACATATGGGTTGTTTCCACGTGATGCCAGTAAATAACCTACTCCACTAAACCAGAGGTAGAGCTCACCTTCTTGGTTTATCTTTCAGAAGTTTAATAACTTAAATCTAGTTTTCAGCGCGCTTTAGGCTGAATGGAGGCTATTAATCCTTTCTTTTTTCAAATGTGGCGCAGTTTTCTGGGCCACTTATAATCGTTTCCCTATAAACATTTCATGTTCTTGTATGAGTGTAGGATTGATATGCTAATTCATTTCGGCTGGGTCATTCATACAGATTTCAATAAGAAAATAACTGTTTATATTTTATATTAGTGAGATTCAAGGAAACAAGGCCAAAGCACCAATTCCTTGGACAGCCAGTAGGGATCTGAGGTCAGAACCATACTCAGTTAAACTCTCTCTCTCTCTCTCTCTCTCTCTCTCTCTCTCTCTCTCTCTCGTACACACACACACACACACACACACACACACACACACACACACACACACACACACACACACACACACACACACACACACACACACACACACACACAGGTTTGAACTTTTGAAAGGATAAGAAGCAGCTAAGCTGCTATAAAACAATATAGGGGTTGCAATCCCTTGTTTGTTGATTCATTTGATTTGTTGATTGATTTTGTTTTATTTGATCATTCATTCATTCATTCATTTGATTTGTTGATTGAAGTTGTTTTATTTGATTAATTCATTCATTAATTTGATTCATTGATTGATTTTGTTTTATTTGATTAATTCATTCATTAATTTGATTTGTTGTTTTATTGATTTAGTTTTATTTGATTAATCCATTCATTCATTTGATTCATTGATTGTTTTTGTTTTATTTGATTCATCCATTCATTCATTTGATTCATTGATTGTTTTTGTTTTATTTGATTCATCCATTTATTCATTCATTTGATTCGTAGATTGTTTTTGTTTTATTTGATTCATCCATTCATTCATTCATTTGATTCATTGATTGTTTTTGTTCTGTTTGATTCATTCATTCATTCATTTGATTCATTGATTGTTTTTGTTTTATTTGATTCATACATTCATTGATTTGATTCATTTGATTTGTTTTGTTTGGTGTATTGTTTTGCTTTTCACACATGTCTCCGGTGACTCCACCACCATACGAGGGAAAAGACACGCTCACTAGTCTGTATCCACAAATGCCAATCCTAAACTCTGACCAACTTCAACCAGATCGTAAAAGTAAGAAACAGAGGTCATCATCCCCAAACCAGAGAATCGTCAACCTTGCAACAACATCATCGAGGAAGACGAGGAAAAAACATGGAGAGAAGGAAAGGTCAACAGGCCATGGACAGAGCTCTAGCGACGAAGACCAGTGCGCTGGAGGGTATGACCTGCAGATCAGAAAGTTGATGGCGAAAGCTGAAAGAGAAGGGAGAAAAGTCAGCTGCAAAGAGGAGACTGAAAGCGATTCAAGTAGCAGTGAAGAAGACAGTGGAGAGGATACCGACGAACCAGAAGCTGGAGGTTCCTCTACAGTCTCACCCAGGGAAGGAATGATAGACGAGATGGACGAAGAAGTTACCAGAATTACCAAAGAATTGAGATCTATCGGTGCATCAAAGGGAAAATTAGGAGCTGAAATAAGTTTGGCCAAAAGACAGCTGCGCTCCTTAGTGAAAAGGACGAAGGGCCTTTGCCGACAGGAGGAAGGGATTAAGGAAAAACTCTTTAACATCCAAGAAGAACAGCGAGGGGAACGAAAGAAATCAAAGCGCAGAACACCGAAAAGCTGCCCAGTGTTGGTTAGAGGGCAGAATTTGGAATACAAACCATGGGCAAATACGGACATGTCTCAAATAATGGAAAAATTGCCCGTAATCCAGGAGGGAGGACACCCATGGACTTCAAAAATGGATGAGGCCCTTATAGGGACACAGCTTGGCATGGGAGACATCAAAAAACTTTTGGCAACTCTGATGGGTGTGTCTACAATGGAAGAAATCCTGGTTTCAGTTGGGCTCCAAAGATTTGTCGACACAGCAATATACGACCCAGAGCTCTTTGCGGCAAACAGAGGACGCGTGTGGAAAGCTTTGAGAGACGCAGATCCTACCAATGTTCATCCAGACAATATTGACATTGAACCAATGAGAGAAGCTGAGAACCCTAGAGCCTATGTGAACCGCGCACATCAACGGTGGAGAGATATCACAGGGAAAGATGCGGACATAAACTTCCTGGAGCAATCTATTATGAGAGAAAAGATCCAGCAGGGACTGCCCTTGTCAGTCAGAAGCAAACTGGCAGAAGTAGTGGGACTGAGAAACATGACCAAGAATGTCTACATGGACCACATAGCACATCAGGTGGAACTGTATCGCAAAAAGCAACATACTCTGAAGGAACAAGATCAGGAGACAATCAGGGAAGTAAACCAAATTCAATTAATGAAAGAGGCTGCAGTTCTGCAGAATCCACCTCAACCGCAACAAATACAGCCACCCCCAAGACAGGCTGCTCCTCTGCCCCCTTACCTACAGCCCAACTCTGGACAACAACAAGATGGGGGGCAAGGAGGAATAGGAAACATTGGACAACAAGGGTACAATCCAGGGCTACATCCAAATATGAAATGTTTTCTATGTGGACAGGCTGGGCACCATTTTTGCAACTGCCCCTACAAAGGCAGGATAGATGGAGAAAGAAATAAAAGAGGGTACAGAAAGCGGCCAACCCAAGAACTGTGGTGGCAGCAAAAGCCACCCCAGGGACCGGTAAACCCATATAGGGGCCCGGAAGGGTTATAGGGGTGCCCAGAGAATCCGAAAGGGGGGTGTCAGCTGGTGGTGTATAGGCCGGAAAAGGAATCTACCATCTGTGTGAAGGTTAACAATCGTCGCACGTCACACACCTCCCTATGTCTGGAAAACATATAAGGAGTCGGATTTGAGGGAATAAAACAGCTGATACCCACCACAAAACCGGTGGAACTCCGATACAAGAATCAAAGAGCCATTCTACCTATTCTTGTGTCAAAAAACACCCCTATTGGACTTCTTGGAAGAGATACACTATGTAAATTGAAAAGTACAGTGAAATGCACACCTGACGGCTGTCAGGTAGAAGTACCTTCTGAATATCATCAGTTATCCATGATGGTAGAAGAAGACGCTGCTATGGTATATTGGCTAGGGGACCTTAGCCAAGACCTCTTGGAACGAGCAAAGCTGTGGGAGAAGTTCATTTCTGCAAACATCCCCGGTGCTAAACCACCTCAATATCCATCACACTGTACGCTTCAGTACTCGAAGGATGCCACCAAATCTGACCCAGACGATTGGCTAAAACACCAACCTGAACAAACTCAACTCAGTTCCGGCTGCATAATTTTGGGACCACAAGGAGCGGCTATGAAGATAAACAGAGATGATTATCTGAACCAAGAGCATAAAATTGAAGGTGCTACACTGGCTTGCCAGGGGAGCCAGCCCATGTAGCAAGGGGGGAAGTGAGAAGGAAGATCACAAATGAATATGGATTTCGGGCTCCATATTTGTTGGAAAGAATTGACCATGTCATAGGAAGATGCATGGTTTGTTTGAGAAACATATCTGTTTATGTCACCCAGAAACAGACACAGGAGGAGAAGGAGGACTTGAAGGAGCGAAAAGACGCCATTCAACAAGGCGACAAGTGTTTGTCAAGATCTACCGGAGGAAGTGGCATGACGCCCGAGGAGAGGGACCATTCAAAGTCATCCGCACCACAGGAACTGCAATTCAGATCAAGGGATCTCCGACTTGGTACCACCTACATCACTGCATAAAGGCACCAACAGACCGAGATGAGGAGGAGGTACCACAAGGAGAAGAAAAGGAGGCACCACCTCAAAACAGAGGTACTGCTCCCGACTCAGATGATGACATTAAGAATATAGATGGTCGCATATCTCCTTTTCCAAGTGATGCCGAGTGCCAGTTCCCAGAAGATGCACAGCACGGAGGGTTCAATGCACTTGATTTACGGGATGTTCCAGAACAACCAGAGCCAAACCCAAGAGGCCGGGAGGCCTCCCCCACTGACTCCAGAGAACCAAAGAAATGCCCTGATCCAGTCCAGCCAAAACGCTCAAGGCCAGTCAGAACCTTGGTCAAACCTATTAGACTCAAAGACTATGACATTGGAGATGTCAACACGGCATAAGAGAAATCGACGAGCAAGACAAGGAAATGAAGTCACAGGAATGAAAGGGAGCTCAGTCATACTCCCATGTAACATTGGACTCTATAAAGCAGACGCTGTATGGACAAAACAAAACAGGAAACTCAGCGAATTACATTCAAATTCCACACATGAAAACAGAATGAAACTATTTTGGAATTGTTCACTCCTCATCAAAGATGTCAAACAGGAAGATGAAGGACAATATGAATGCAGAGATCCGAATTTTCCTTTGTTTAACTATAAGAATACAACCCTAACAATACAAGAGAACAGTGAAAATCTAACACAACCATTAGCAACTTCAATGGACACAGAAACTCTCATGACTCTAAGTCCACGCACTACTTTGAAACCAGCTCCCTCAAACTCAAGTACAATCTTTGTCTCTACCACCATCAACACACTCAGACCGGATTATCTGAACACAGAAGCCTCCACTGCGAGTATAGCCTTGACTATCGTAACCAGAATCCCACAAGATCCAGAAGAGCTCCAATAGAAGCAACCAGGCTTTGGAGTTGGTCTAATTGTTGTGATACTGATAATCAGTTGTGCTATTCCTATCATACGAGGAATGATATCAAGGGGTATTGGTAGAGCGATGAATATACAGGCAGTTCAGATGGCTATCATGCGATATGAAGGCCGATGTTTGTGTTCAATTCCTGAAGATCGGTACGCAGTACTTAAACATCAGAGTGTGTGAAGAGGTTATAGATGTTTGAAGGGATGCGCCTAGGACAGGGACAATTATTCAAAATACTGTGAAAGACAATAAATTATGGACAGACCTCAGACTCATCCATTCATATTTCAACATAATTTTAATTTTTTATCTTTTTGTTGTATTTGTTTTTAATTATGTTTTTGGATGCTTGGTCAGACTGCAGACTGACTGAGTTTTCCTTTGGAACCCTGGTGACCACAAGATGAAGCTGATCTTGTGTTTCATTGGTGGATGTATTTGTGTTGTATTGAACATTATTACAGTTCGTTTATATCCTTTATGTGTATTATTCTGTGAATTTTTTATTTTTTTTTGTTTTATCAATGCCGCCAGGTTGGCAATGTTGTTCTGCAGATTGACTCTGGGGTCACTCTGCAAGGGGGGAGATGAAGGTTTTCATTGATAAACATTTTCATTGATAAACATTTTCATTGATAAACATTTTCATTGATAAACATTTTCATTGATAAACATTTTCATTGATAAACATTTTCATTGATAAACATTTTCATTGATAAACATCTCTAAATACATAATATGTTGTAGAGAACTACACAGTGATGGGTTACTTTCAAGTATAACCTATTCAAGCATGTTTACATTTATGTCATACAATAATCAAATACAATGTATTTTTTGTCTATTATTCAGAGTCAACAGGACTAGTGGAAAGGGCTAATGGAACAATTACATTGAATTTAAATAATATGAAGAGGCTTAACTAACATGTTTGTCCCTTATATGATACTTGGACACAGTGAGGGACCAAAGCAGCTAGAAGATGCTAGCTACATGTATAAAATGCCTCACATCTGTCTATGAGTGTTTGTTTGAACAGGAGCAGGCAGCCGATCCAACCTCAGACAAACCATCACCCAGGGGACCATCACCCCAGGTTGAGGACTGGGTATACGTCCGTATCCTAAAACCAACGTGGGTCCAGTCAAACGTTAAGCGATCATACCAGATCCAAGTCACATCATCTGCCATCCTGATAGATGTGGACCTGGGATACGTCTCAGCGGTTGCAGTCCAACACAACCTACATATGGATTCCATTGAATAACATCACACCATGCAAATGAAAGGGGTTTTTCTTCTACAGCAACATTAAGAAGATTTGCTAGAACAGCACATAGATAAAATACCTGATTTAGGGAATCATGGGCCCCCTAGGACCACTAATCATACAATATCTTTTATCAGGATGATAATGTGAAAGTTGAGATACTTTAGAATTGGTATTACAGGTATGATGGGTCAACTCATCCCATTGATTTTGATTAACTAAGACTTTATTTTTCAATATGTTTTTGATATAATGCAATCATACTATACATATATATATATATATACAAGTGTGGTTTAATGGTTATGAAGCCTATTCGTATCAGATTAACAGATTTTGTGTTTGTTTTGATTGTGTTTAATGTTTTGTGCTTAATTCCCCCCCAAGGAATGGTAAATCATAAATGAAGACCTTAAGGAATGTAATCTTGCATAAGAAAACATGGACATTGTTGTTTTTTTCTGAAAAGCAGAGTTTTCATTCTGTGCTACATATATACATATTTACCAGAGAGTATATTTACTACTACAGAGAGTAATAATACTACATTATGCAATATTCACAGAAAGGGGTTTAATCAGAGTTGCAATGCTTGAACTAACGCATGCATGAACCTTGTGAACAATTAACTTTACAGGAAGTCCTGAAGGAGAACAGTGACTGTGGTTTTTCTTTGATGTTACAACACTGTATGCAGTACAATCGCATATGGTTTTTCAAATTGTCAGTTGAATTGTGCTATGATTCTTTATGTGAACAATATGTTAATTGCACTGTGAATTGTGAAACAGAATGATGATGCAATTGAAGGTATATGATGTTTTTTATTTGTGTAAACATTTTTGTGTTGGGACTTCTTTATAGAGTCCCAAAGGGGGGAATATGTAGTGTATTTGTATACCCTTATTATAATCTAAAACACTGTCTTTGGATCCTCTATACATTGCAGTAGGTGGCTACAGCATAATCTGCTGGTGGACCCCAAGGCCCACTAGGACATAGAGATGTGTTGAGATGTTCCAGATGTGTAGGTGTTGGTGTGCCTTCAGGCCCTTATAAGGTGCCTTTAGGGGGTTTTCAACGGTATCCTACGGGATGTAACATGAGTTATAGCCGTAGGGAGTAGTGCCGTGGGGGACGTTTGACCAATAAGAATTAAGTGTTGTACAAGCCACGGAATGTGTGAAAATATATACTGGGTAATAAGGTGTAGTGTATTTTTATACACTAAGTATAAAACTAAAACGTTATCTGTGATATCTGTATACATTGTAAGGACCATGCATGTTGAGGAATGCGACCCCCTGATTGCCAGAGATAAGACCAACAGGCATTGCCAAATACGACCCCCCTTGGGGGTTTGAGCCATAAACTTGTGACGTGACGATGAAGACACCGTGACCAACCAGAGTGCTGGTTGTACCTCTCAGACCAATAGTATTAAGTTGATGTTTGTTACTTTGACCACTAGGAGTAGTGGATGTTCTATGATGCTATTGTCTATATAATGTTGGGTGAAGGAGCGCGTCGCCAGTTCTGCGAATTGGCACGGCAGGCTCCATCTCGTTGCAACTGATGAATTTGATGCTTTGTTCAATAAACACCTTGACCTTAGTATCCGGACCTCTGAGAAAGATTCTTATTCCACTGAGTAGAAATTATACTACAAGCGCTCCACGGCTATGGGGCTTTAATGTTAGCGACAGCTTGCCAAGTGCTCATGTCTGAGTTCAGCGAGCTGTACCGACTGGGCCACTCGGGCTAAAGGGCCTGTGTTCTGCCCGTGTCAAGCGACCAGCAGAGAGGGGCTTCTCCCTCAGAATGGTTTGAAAACATCAGTGTGGAGTCGTCTGGAGGAGGAGAGAGTGATGATCTTATGAGGATTGCAAGCTGCAAAGACACATTAGACACCTTTGATTTCAGCTCGGCTCAGAGGACTTTGCCGCAATGAAATGAAGGACAAAGCAAAAAGTTGCCTGGTAGCCTACAGGGTAAATGTGATGCCATGTAGCCTATGTTAAAACGGACTACAGATGTTACAGCTCAATCTTTCTTGTTCGTTTTGTTGTTCATTAAATAGTCAAATTGATTTGAGGTCTTTGTCATTCTTTCGTCAGTCTAGGTGTACATTATAGTTGCGTATGTAATATAGACTGTTCTTGAAACATATGTCACAAGTGGCATTGTTCAGTGAGACCCAGAACGCAGACCAAGACAGTGGAGCTATAACATAAAGCTTTATTTAAAACACAACACAACTCAAACAACGCAAGAGAGAGATCAGGGACAGTCCAGGGGTCAGGGTACCGGGAGGTCGAGTAGCGACAGGTACCAGACAGGTAATTATAATAACCGGGGAGCTCGTATCGAGAGTAACGCGAGACAGGCGGGTGACGCGGGATTAGGTAAGGGATCTGGATCTCCGGGACATCAACGTGACGATTCCGTCCAGAATGTACGACTTATCATGTATGACGTGTAGTTCGACGTACGACCTAACCCCGGGGTGACGGGGAGCCAGGGTCTATAGACCCCAGGTGAGGGGATTAGCAATTAGACGCGGCAATAGCTGACAGGTGTGTGTGTGCACCGCCAGCACACGTGGCTTGGCTACGCCCCCTGCCAACCACCGTAACCGTGACAACATGACCGGTAAGTTTCGAATTTGTCCGGTAAACTAAAATCCTAGCGGAAACCCTGATACATACGGGTATCAACTTTCTCCATAAAGAATCATTTTGTTGACAGTCTTTTTTGCCACACTTATTTAACTTCACATTGGTATCTTTGGTGATCAAAATGTCAAACTAGTGTAAAGTTCCACTTAAAAAACAACCAAGGGAACCTATAAGAAAAAGTACAAAAGTGTTCATTATCCATTATTCATCCTACATGTTCATTATTCATCCTACATGTTCATTATTCATCCTACATGTTCATTATTCATCCTACATGTTCATTATTCATCCTACATGTATATTATTCATCCTACATGTTCATTATTCATCCTACATGTTCATTATTCATCCTACATGTTCATTATTCATCCTACATGTTCATTATTCATCCTACATGTATATTATTCATCCTACATGTATATTATTCATCCTACATGTTCATTATTCATCCTACATGTTCATTATTCATCCTACATGTTCATTATTCATCCTACATGTTCATTATTCATCCTACATGTATATTATTCATCCTACATGTTCATTATTCATCCTACATGTTCATTATTCATCCTACATGTATATTATTCATCCTACATGTTCATTATTCATCCTACATGTTCATTATTCATCCTACATGTTCATTATTCATCCTACATGTTCAGTATTCATCCTACATGTATATTATTCATCCTACATGTTCATTATTCATCCTACATGTATATTATTCATCCTACATGTTCATTATTCATCCTACATGTTCATTATTCATCCTACATGTATATTATTCATCCTACAGTATAGTATTCAGTATACAGAATAATTCAGTTCAATTCAATTTCTCTTCTTCCTGTGAAAACAACTGAAAAGGTCACTTTAGCTGAGCCACAGGCCGGTTACATTAATGTCCATTGAGTTTGATGATCTATTCTATTATCTATAGAATTATATTATTGACTGTAGGCCTTCATGTCCATAGGACTACGGATACTCACTTCAGATCAGCTCAAGGGTTCGGCTCTCGGACGGATCGGCACACACTTTTATTGTGGGACGGTGTAAACTGTGAGGAGGAAGTAGAGGGTAGGAAAGGGAACGAGGAAGGAAGGAAACACACTCCCTCAGATATGAACCCTCAGGGTAGGAAAGGGAACGAGGAAGGAAGGAAACACACTCCCTCAGATATGAACCCTCAGGGTAGGAAAGGGAACGAGGAAGGAAGGAAACACACTCCCTCAGATATGAACCACCACACTGGAGGCCAAATGGATTTAAAACCTTTTTTTAAATAACTTTTAAAATAACGTTATATTTGTTGAATATTCTGCACATTTAGGGTAACATTTAATATCTATCAATATCTATCAATCTATCAAATATCTATCAAATCTTTAGCCATCTTTCTTAGGGCTTCTAGTGTGATGGATGGAAGCAATAGAACATGACACTATAACTCAATACACTAAGGATTCTCTTGTGAAGGTCTTAGTCACATGACAGCTGGGATGTCACATGACCCATGGATGGTCTGCAGTGTATAGTGGGTCAGTCCTTTACATGGCAACCACTGTTTGGTGTAACTTAGACAGCAGCTTGCTACACACACACACACACACACACACACACACACACACACACACACACTCCGTTGCGGACGCTGTGCGGCGTGGGGCGGGCCGGCCGCTCCCACCCTCTGCGGATCAGCTCCAGCCGATTGCTGAGGCAGGGAGGAAGCAGCGCGGCCCTGACCAGCAGCACGGCCAGCGGGAGCAGGCAGGCCAGGATGAAGGAGGGGGGGTGTACCACACGTACCGCCTGGGGTCCACCCACCCGCTCCAGCGGGATTTATTTTAGTTTCGTAATCTCTAAATTGCTAGTAATACATCCTCACACACACACACACACACACACACACACACACACACACACACACACACACACACACACACACACACACACACACACACACACACACACACACACACACACACACACACACACACACACACTTTGGACAACAGCGTCTGCTAAACTAATGTAATGGAATATTATTATAGAATTAAATTCCTGGCTAAACAAAACACAGAACCACGCCTTTTCCCCGCATTCACTGCTTCCTGCTGGTAACAGATTACTGCTTTCAATGCTCACAAGATACAAGATACAAGATATTTACACCTGTTCACGCAACACGCAACGTGACATCAGATCACACCCCGGTTGGGAGGAGAACATCTTAGGATTTTGTTCATTTAATATCAGTTTTCAACTGTGTTTTAAATTTTTACATATGCTATATATACTGTATATGTATATATATGCCTTTATGTGTCATCTCTACTCTGTGGAATCTCTAAAAGTGTACTTGTATTATGCTGGTCCTGTCACTCAGTCTCTTCATCCTCAGACATTTACAAAGAACACCTTGCTCTCCAAGCTAAGTTTGCTATCTTGCTACAAGTCAAGTGGAAGATATATTTAAAGGGCCCCTATTTTACCACCAGGTGTGAGTGGGATTAGCCAATTCAAGCCGTTTCAAAATTGTCATGCCACTAAAATGACCTTGACTCAGTGACATCACAGTGTGAGTGTGCCAACCCAGTAGCCTGTACCAACTGGAAGGCTGCTTATCTATCCATCATACACCTGGACGGACACTCCCACATGTCATGTGACCATGTCATGTGAAAATGCCCTTAAAATCTAAATTGACAAATGTGGTGTGTGAGGTTCCATCATCAGCTACTTTCCTGATTCATACAATGCAGTTCTATAGGATCCACTACGCCTTTGCTTTTAAACGACTGGCAAAGACGCATGGAGTGAAGCGACACAGAGCCGTGTGGGGACCACCCTCAGGTACCTGAATGCAGGTGAACTCTCTCCAGGAGAGGCGGTCAGAGACGGAGGGCAGGGAGGAGACGGCCAGCACGGCCAGCAGACCCAGGCTCAGGATGCCCAGGGAGATGTAGATCTCCATCCGCCACACGTCCTCCGACACCCAGGAGTCCTCCTGGTTCTTCTGTACCTGAATCCACCAACACCGCAGAGTTAATGCAATTGGTGTCCGCTTATCTCACTGGGATCAGTAAGCTTGGATAGTATTGAGGGTTTTTTGAGCTGTTCACTACAGTCCCTTCGGCGTCTGAGAAGTTGTTTACTAATGTCTATAATGCCTGTATGTGTTGTTGTTCTTTCCATCCAGTAGGTGGAGCTGTGTAGGCTGTACCGATAATCAGGATCTGTTTTGTTTTTTTAATACTGGGACAATATCTGGCGAAGTTAGCCGATCCTGGATCACAACATTAAATATCTCTTTATTACGGGTAGGGAAGCAGGAAGTTCAACCTTACATGCCATTTGAAACAAGTGATGTATGGTATGAGCAGTGGGACCACATTGTAGCTGGAACACAACTCCTAACATCCTAACCGACCAGTCAGCACAACCTCATGCGGTTGTGAGGTCACCGTGTTTTGAGTTGGAAAAGTCAAGTAGGAAGGTATTCCAATCGCTAATGGCCGTTCCAAGAAGGGATGGCGTTCAATCTGTTCCTACGTTCCTTGGCAGTGCTCCTTTCATTTCAAACCATCTCCACTTCTCTAGTGTCTGAATGAAGAACATAAACAGTGGGTGATTTTCCCACTTTTCTCAAACTACATTACAAACCAAACTCCACAGAACAAAAGCTGGTTGTGAGTGAAACTTGTTTTCCTTGACCAGCACAGCATGACAGACACAAAGCATGGTTATACTCTGGACATGTAGAGTATTAATATGAAGGATATGATATATATATGATTCATATCAACATGAAGGAAACCAAATCCATTCCCAATACCTTATTGGTTTGAAGGATCATACATTCAATTCACTAACCAATGGGACACTGTTTTTTGTTGTGCAGACCTTTCTCAAAGAAAGAACGACACTCTTATGTGGGGACTAAATTAATAATTGGCTTTGGCGTTTTTACAAGATTCAAGATAACTTTATTTACGTAGGTATATACACAACAATGATCCTGAAACAGTGAAAGGATTTCCAGTGTGTTGGCCTCAGGTCACTGAGTCTCCACTGTCCCTCTCACGACCCGAGGTAGATGAGTTATAGAGACTGATGGCCACAGGAAGAAGGGACTTCCTGTGGCGTTCTGTGGTGCACCTGGGTGGAATGAGTCTGTTGCTGAAGGTGCTTCTGTATGAGGTCAGCACCTGATGGAGAGGGTGAGAGTTGTTGTCAAGGATACTACGCAGCTTGCGCAGCATCCTCCTCTCAGACACCACCAACAAGGAGTCCAGCTGGACCCCCAGGACAGCGCCAGCCTTCCTGACAATCCTGCTGATCTTGTTGGTGTCTGCTGACCTCAACCTGCTTCCCCAGCACACGACACCGGAGAAGATGGCACTGGCTACCACCGACTGGTAGAACATCTTCAACATCGTATTGCAAACGTTGAAGGACCGGAGCCTCCGCAGGAAGTAGAGACGGCTCTGGCCCTTCTTGTAAACAGCTTCAGAGTTCTTGGCCCAGACGTTACGCTTGCATTTGTCAACTTGACATTAGGCCATACAGACTGAGCTGTCTCGATGGCTGTTCTATCCAATCAAATATACATAACAGCATCCCGTTATCGATTTAATACACATCCTTAAAGCTGCTAGAGGCAACATTTGAGTGTTTTCGGAGTACAGAACAGGAGAAAAAAAACATCACAAATGCAGTTTCCTGCCTGCCCGACCACCCACCTGTTGGTAGGCCCAGTTTAGCACTCTGTACCTGTAGGACCTCCTCATGGGGTAACAGAGGCTGTACAGGGCATGGAGGCAGGCCAGGGAGAAGGACAGCAGGCCCAGCTGCTTGCGTACACACAGCCAGCCCTCCAGCCACGCTGGGAAGCAGCGCTACTTGGTGCCTGGGAAGAGGGAACAAGAAGGGGAGAGAGGGACCGCAAACGGGGAACAAAGAGAGACCGGATCAACCCGTACCTGGAGGTTATCATTCAATACAGGAACACATCCTTCTTTCAAACAAAACAAAGAGTTTCATTATTTTTGTAGTAAAGACGATCATAGTAATAAAATGACAAGCCACTTCAACTGATGAACACAGAGGAAAAATCAATCAAAAGGTGTGGTATGAAGACCTCATTAAACCAGGGAGCGATGGCTCTGTACCTCTGGAGAGTTGGAACATGGCGGCCAGTAAGCCTGGCAGGTAGACCAGAGCCAGCAAGGTGACGTCCACGGCAGAGTCTTATTCATCACCAGCACCGGCACCTGACACAACAAGCCAAGGTTCAATCATCATCCTGTACCATAGAATAGAATAGACTGCACCGCCTACCACAGACTGTTAGTCGGCTCCATTTAGGTTCAGGGCCAGGGAGGAAAGAAGATGTCAGCTTTGGGAGTGGGTTGGGATGGTTTTCACTGTTTGTATTCAAGGTTGCTTTTTTTTCATTGGTCTGCCACTCATCATGAACAAATGATTTGTACTACGGAGGGAGGGAGAGACTATGATGGTGTGGTCTGTAGCAGACTCAACTAAGGCTGCTTTGGGTTCCTCCCGACGACACAGACACAGCAGGATGAGTTTGTAGTTGAACGAGCAGAGCAGACGGTCCATGCTAGAGCTCCTCCTGAGTGTTGGTGGCTGGTTTAACCTGGAGGCCTTGATTACCTTGAGACTCTAATCAGTGTGACTGGGGCCAGGTGAGGCTGCTTCAACCAGACTCTAATCAGTCTGACTGGGGCCAGGTGAGGCTGCTTCAACCAGACTCTAATCAGTCTGACTGGGGCCAGGTGAGGCTGCTTCAACCAGACTCTAATCAGTCTGACTGGGGCCAGGTGAGGCTGCTTCAACCAGACTCTAATCAGTCTGACTGGGGCCAGGTGAGGCTGCTTCAACGGGGTGGGGAAGAGGGGCGTGTCCTCTGGAGCCCCCCTGAGCTCCAGGGCTTGAGAGGGGCGGCTGAGCCCTGTCCGGGGCACCCCTGGCACTGACAGTCCTGAAGGCAAGGATGTAGGGGGATAGGGGTTGGTAGGATATGTGATGGTGAACATAAGTGTGCGTGTATGGTGCTATGGTGATATTTACACGCCCCAACCCTCCCAAACATATTAAAGATAAGTACCTTTGATTCATAGCATGTTTCTGCCATGTCGACCATTTCCTGCTGCCGGTGGTGGTTTGCTGTCCCCCATGCTGTGTGTCCTGTCTCCATCCACCTACTGAGGAGGACAACACTGGTTTGACCATGCGTCTATACATAGCTATATATCTACATCTATCTATCTATATCTATATAAGAAAAGACACAATTTCAAGTAAAAGCAGGGCTTTACTCATGGTCTCCACTGGCTTTAATTACAGAAGGTTTAATAACAGGAGAAGTAGGTTACTTATAGGTTTAATTACAGAAGAAGTAGGTTACTTATAGGTTTAATAACAGGAGAAGTAGGTTACTTATAGGTTTAATTACAGAAGAAGTAGGTTACTTATCGCGCTTTTATTTGTGACCACCATTTGTTTTATTTTGCTCACTCTGTGGAAATAGTCTAATTAATAAATAATAATAATTGTGGGAATAATTAGTTTCAGCCCTTATATGCTCAGATTGAATCTATAGGGGGATTATCTCAGTATAAAGGTCGATAATAATTAATATGCAGATGAATTATTATTATATATTATGATGCACCGAATGAATTCACGTTGTATATAAAAGCGCGATTCTAGCCCCCTGTAGCTGTGAAGACGTGACATAATTTCTCATAAATTTGGGCAAAATATTAATTTTAAACCATTAAGTTGGTGTTGAACACATTTGCTCACTTCATACCCCTGAAACTCGATTGACTGATTTGAATTAATAACGATTTCATTCAGAAGACCAACGACCAGACCAACGACCAGACCACTTGCAATGCCTTCACGGACCACTAGGGGCATCAGGAAGACCAACGACCGGGAAGACGACGTGCCTAACAACACGGCCAACAGCGGCCCACTTGCAATGCCTTCACGGACCACTAGGGGCATCAGGACGACCAACAACGGGGAGGACGACAAGACCAACGACCGGGAAGACGACGTGCCTAACAACTTGGCCAACAGCGGCCCACTTGCAATGCCTTCACGGACCACTATGGGGCATCAGGACGACCAACGATGGGGAGGGACGACATTAACATGGACATTAACGTCGACATGTCATTTTGGCACTAATGGAACCCCATAGTATATATACCCCAGGTGAGGTGATTAACAATTCGACAATGTGATCATGTACAGGTGTGTGAGTGTGTGTGTGTGTGTGCGCCGCCAGCACACGTGGCTTGGCCACGCCCCCTGCCAACCACCGTAACCGTGACAGCCCTCTTGTAATGCCTCCACGGACCACTAGGGGGCATCAGGGTGACAGGAGTAAAAACACGACCAACAACAGGGAAGACGACAAGAGTAACGACATTAACATCAACATGTATTTTTGCCACAAATGGAACCCCATAATTATGTCATAGTCACCCACCGTAACCGTGACACCATATTCGTATATTATTGTTTGTTTCTATATATTTTGTTTCTTCCTATCTGACTTTACCTGTCTTTCATATCTTACTACTCTTGAGTAGATATTATTTATTATTTATTCATTATTTTGTAGAATTGTGTATTGTGTATGACTATTGTATTTTCTGTCTGCTATTTGCTTTTACTTGTAGGTGTAGTTCGTTGTGTGTAGTTAGTTACATTTTTGGAATTATGGAATTAAGGTGAATTAGGTGAATACAATTTTACATAAGTAAAACCACAAATGAAACTGAACGTTTAAACAAATATAATTAACCCTCAATGGTGATGAGGTTGTTAAATCACACCACACAAAAAACTCAGTTTTTCACTCAGACGTAAGTTTGATTTTCCGTAAGCATCAAGAAATAAAAAATAAAAAATAAGTAGAAAAGTCTACGCTGAGAAAGATGTTTAGAGGATAAAGGTTTCTGAGCTGACCCCCAGGAAGTGACCTACTGACCTGCTAGGAGTGAGGCCACTTTCACTATCATAACATGTCATTAACATTACACCATCATAACATGTCATTAACATTACACTATCATAACATGTCATTAACATTACACCATCATAACATGTCATTAACATTACACTATCATAACATGTCATTAACATTACACTATCATAGCATGTCATTAACATTACTCTATCATAACATGTCATTAACATTACACTATCATAACATGTCATTAACATTACACTATCATAACATGTCATTAACATTACACTATCATACTTTGCTGGACTTTCTGGACTCATAACAGTTACTGTACTGCACTGTATTCACGATGCTGCTGCACTACTGGCACTTTAAATGTTTTTGAATAAATGAATAAACATAAAAAATAAAATAAAAAATGTACATATCATTTATGTCACTTTGCTGCTCTTTTTTATTTTATTTTATTGTATATATCATTTATATTTGTATGGTGTTGTTTTTAAGATGTATACTGTGGGAGGGAATGGGGAGGAAGCGTTTCTATGTACTTGTTACAAATGGCAAATAAATATCTTGTATCGTGTGTGTGTGTGTGTGTGTCACGGGTTGGTGCGGGGAATGAGGAACGGGGACGTAGGAGGTGAACCCACAACCAATGGCTGTCACGGGTTGCGCGGGGAATAAGGAACGGGGACTTTGGGAGGTGAACCCAAATGCACGACACGATGACACACGTATCAAAATAAAGATTCTTTACTGATAAATACAGTAACACAAAAATCACTTAGATGGAAACGCATTAAGCTCAAAAGCAAAAGACCTAACTACAAAAACCTGACTGTGGCATGACGTGGACCCTAAACGCTGGAGAACTCAGCATAACACAACGAGACAGTATATATATATATATATAATGAACTGGCCCCGAACAAAAGAAGACGCCGCCTATTTAAACACACGGAACATAACAGGTGGAAACAATGAGGTCCCAGGCAGCCAATCAGAGGGCAGGAAAACAAATGGCAAATAAATATGATATGACTCTGCCATGGGTCTGATACGGGTGTCGAGTGTAGCCTGGAGAGCCTGCTGGTCCGTGAGTCCTCTCAAGGCCTGCAGCACGACTGCAAACTGCTCCTCGTGATGGTGCAGGCGCGCACCCTGTGCGCGTAAGGCTGCTGTCACTGCGTCTTTTGGCCGTCAGGAGACGGGGTCGACGTCGGCAATTCTTGGTGGACTGGGAAGGATATGGCCCAGAGGAACGGTCGTGGGTTCCGTCCCATTTCATCATCGGGCAGGGACATATTGAGGATTTTTATAGGAGACATCCAGAAGCTCCTGGGCCGTCAGGAGTCGTCCCTAGAGGGGGGGGGGGGTACTGTTCTCCACTGTGCGTCGCCAACTATGCTGAATGGTTGCAAAGGTTCAGTTTTATTCATGTATGATGTTTAGTTTAGTTCCAGGGTTTTATTTCGATAGTCAGTCTTCCTCCCGCCCCCTGTGATTGGTGATGTCATTATTGATTGCACCTGGTGACGTCTCCTGGCATCAATCACAGGTCCAGGCAATCACTGTCTCGTTGCCAGAATGTCTGGTTGTGTTATGCCCAGTTCTCCAGCGTTCAGGTTCCACGTCACGCCACCGTCAGGTTTTTGGTGATTCATTATTTTGCCTTTAAGCTTTACAATCATCGAGTGACTTTTTGTGTTGGACTTTGCTTTTTTCAGTAAAGACTCTTTTTACTTTATCACTGTGTCTGCGTCCGTGCTTTTGGGTCCACACCGTGTACGCCCGTGACGTGTGTATCAGCTATTGTCCTGACCCTCATGTCATAACCCTAACTGTATGTCGTAACCTAAACTGTATTTCATATGTCCTATTCCTTACTCTATGTTATAAGGATTTCAATCAACATTGTGTATACTGGACACACGCACACACACACACACACACGCACACACATACACACAAATTACATTTTTCAGAACTTGCACTATTTAAAGAGTAATTTAGCCTTAAGTGTGCATGTAGGTTTAAGCCTACAGTCTTTAAGACTCTGATTCAAACGTGGTGTTGAGCGTGTTGAGAGAGAAAGGTTCTCACACAGTGGGGAGGGGAACCTTTTTATTCTGTTGCCTCATTTCCTTCATTTGTTTGGGTTTGATTTGACCGTCTTTCTATAATTCCGTTACACTTGCCCCCCCCCAAGGAGGAATCAATGCCATCTCCATTTGCTTTCTTTGTAGGTGGAATGATTGATTGATTACAACTTTATACATATTATAAATAGCAGTCTTTAAAATAATTTAAGGATGATAATATTTTCCCAATTAAGCACAACCCCGGTAACATGAATTACGGAACTGTAACAAATGACGTAGCTCATTTTAAACTAAACGGTTGTTCCCATATTCTATTAAGAGGAACTGTGATGCTGATCCATATTCGTATATTATTGCACGTTTGTTTCTATATATTTTGTTTCTTCCTAGCTGACTTTACCTGTCTTTCATATCTTACTACTCTGGAGTATTTATTATTTATTATTTATTCATTATTTTGTAGAATTGTGTATTGTGTGTGACTATTGTATTTTCTGTCTGCTATTTGCTTTTACTTGTAGGTGTAGTTCGTTGTGTGTAGTTAGTTACATTTTTGGAATTATGGAATAAAGGTGAATTAAGGTGAATACAATTTTACATAAATAAAACTACAAATGAAACGTTTAAACAAATATAATTAACCTTCAATGGTTTATCATCATAATCCATATCCTCTTGTTTATAACCTTTGACGACTATCTTTCACTTCCTCATTTATTCCACACCACATAAAACTCTTTCAAACCAGTGTTTTTCACTCAGATGCAGACCCGGCGGCAGACATCCATCTCTGGGCGGGCATTTGATTTACCAGGGCGGGCCCACCCCCCGACCCCCACCCCGACCCCCAGGCCCCACCCCATTTTAACGTAACATATGTGCATATAGTTGCCGAAAGATTTAGGCGTTATTTTTGTGCACACAATGAAACATTTTGAGCATAGGAAATGTTTCAGCTGGTGCTGAGTTGCCACAATCCTTGTGTGAGCTCTTATTGTTGGTGAACCACTTCCTAATATCCATTGTTGCCGATACATATAAACTGACAGGTTGCTGTGACGCGTCTCACTTAAAAAAAAACACGCACACGACTCAACCCCGCGAAAATCCAGTATCGCGAGATTCATTCAGAATTTCATAGCAAAATAAAAAAAATTATATTATACTAATGTTTCAACATAGTTTAATACAAAAATGAATGGTATGATAAAGCCCTACAAATAAAAACAGTAAACATAATAATAAAAAAATAAAAAATATATTTTTATATAATCATTTTTTTTAATCCCTGATTTCTCATGGGCGGGCCCAAATCCTGGATGGGCGGGCCTGGCCCCATGGGGCCCGCCCATGACGCCGGGCCTGCTCAGATGTAAGTTGGATTTTCCGTAAGCATCAAGAAATAGAAGTAGAAAAGACTACGTTGAGAAAGATGTTTTGAGGATAAAGGTTTCTGAACTGACCCAAAATGTAAGTGTTTAAAACTTAATGTTCCTTTACCTTAATGTACCTTAATGTACCTTTACCTTAATGTACCTTAATGTACCTTTACCTTAATGTACCTTAATGTACCTTTACCTTAATGTACCTTAATGTGCCTTTACCTTAATGTACCTTTTTTTCTGCGGTAAAGCATAGAAACTAAGCCTAACCCTAATCAAACCTGTCAAACTACTTATCCATGCTTTGGTTTATATTATATATATATATATATATATATATATATATATATATATATATATGCCCATTCGGCACATTGTATTCAACCGTAAGTAAATATATTTTTATTTTTTATAACATTATTTGTTCTGTAAGAGATAGTAGTATAGTGTGTAACAATTAAGCCGCCATGGAAACCCCGTTTTCGCCAGATAGAAGCGCTTGAAGGAATTATAGCACCAATGTGTTCTGTCTGTACAGGTATATATTATAAACAATAGGCCTGTACGATATATAGGTCTATCTCTTAATACAATGTGTGTCTTAGACCAGCCCATCCAAAACAACTGATAGTAGCGCTCCGTTGGTCCAACCATGAACCATCCCTTTCTGCCATGTCCACTGCTATGTGTTGGGCTCCAGTAACCTGTATCTTCACCAAAACATGCCACACAATTATGTTTCTATAAGTTGATATGTAGACAGCCTCAATGACACTATTTGGCTAACTGATTGTAATGACCACTGTCCACTGTGTGTATCTTTGTGTGTCTGTGTGACAGTGTTTTTGGATGCTGTTTTTTACATGATGGATTCCTCGAACTGGAAGAAATGAAACAACCAGATTTCCAAATGACCAACACTCCAACACCACGTTTTTGATGTGCTGAAATGAAAATGGAAATTGAGATGTCAGTAAGGAGTCTTCGCCTCTGTTCATTGGGAATATTATATTTATTTTTGAACAGTTTTATTTGTCCAACTTCCGGTTATGTGCTGAAGGACTGCCGGGTCACACAGAACACAAGGGCCAGCTGTAACAATTTAAATGAATTTCCAAAGGACCTTCCACCAAGAGTGACAAGTATAGATCTGTCTGGAAACAAACTTTCCGAATTAAATAAAACCAATTTGGAAAATTTACCAAATCTGTTGCGCTTAGACATGAACAACAATGGGATCTTCAAGATTGAATCTGGCACTTTTGTGACTCAAATCTCTCTAGAAGTGTTGATTTTAAACAACAACAGGCTTTGCAATCTACAGGAGGGTATGTTCGATGGCTTAGTCAATCTCACAGAGTTGAGACTGACTCACAATAAGATCAGCACAATAGCACCAGCCTCTTTTAAGTCTCTGACCAACCTAAAGTTTTTGGACCTAGGATTTAACAAACTGTGCCACTTAAGGAACATATTACAACATACACCACATTTACAAACCCTGTACATTAAGAAAAACCAAATTTCCACTTTTCATTCATGGGAGCTGTCGAATAAGACTACAGAACTTGTTTCACTGGACTTGTCTCTAAATCAGCTTGTGGTCTTTGGGGTCACTGCAGATATCTTTCCCAACCTCACAACCTTGGACCTTGAGGACTGCGGTAAAAAGAATCGTATCGTCTGGGAAGTGAATGACAAATCCTACCTTAGAGGCGTGTCCGAACTAGACATCAGTGGGGTCCGCTCCTCATCACATGAACTACATGAAGTTCTAGAGACCTTTAACTCTTCACTGAAGTATCTCAGGTTAAACCATATGCATATCAACCTGGGGGTTCTCATCAATATGTCCTGCACAATCCCATCACTGATCTCTCTTGATGTCCAAAACAACAGCATCAAATTAATCCGTTCAGACTTGCTGCACTTGTGTGAAAATGTGAAAGAATTGGACTTGGGGAAGAATAAGATAACTGTCCTCTCTGACAATTCATTTCAATCTCTTAGTTCGCTTAACGTTTTAATCATGAAGTTGAACCTTCTCTCATCGGTCCCCCCTGCCATACGGAGTGTGTCAACACTCTCAAAACTGGATCTCAGCTTCAATAACATCAGTGTGCTTGGCTGCGAGGACTTTGCCAATATGACACGTCTCAGAATTCTCCATCTAAACAATAATCATGTCTCAGCTCTAAAGGACTGTGTTTTCAAAGATTTGGTCAATTTAAAGCACTTAGAGTTGAAAAACTGCAACATAAGAAACTTAAATGGCGCCTTCAAAAAAACGATGGCAAATCTGGAGTTTCTTTATTTGTTCGACAACCAACTCACTGTTCTAGGTCATGGCGAATTTGAAGGTCTGAAATCCCTCCAGTATCTGTCATTAAGTGGCAATAGATTAAACACTCTCAAACGTGGCGCTTTTCATGGACTATCCAATCTTACATATCTTACACTTGAATCCAATGAACTTACACACCGTCAAATTAAAAACAGGGCTTTTGGTGACTTGAAGACTTTGAAGACGTTAAATTTGATGAACAACAGCATTGAATATAAATCAGAAGGGCACATCTGTCCGCCATTTGCTGACCTTTCACAACTAGATACATTGCTTCTTACTTATCAACACAGAGGACTTAAGTCCCATCTCCCTCAAAACTTTCTGCAAGGCCTGACAAATTTGTCTGAACTCAATATCAGAAGTGCCCAACTCACATCTCTGCACCCTCATACCTTCAACTTCACACCTAATTTGAATGTGCTTAACATGAGTTCAAATTTTTTCATAGACATTCCTGACTATTTGTTTTCTCCAATTCCAAAACTAAAACGTCTTTACATCTCACACTCAAACCTGCGGTCTCTAGACTTTCTGCTTCATGCTAACCTCACAGAGCTGGAGGTCTTGCAGGTGAGGAAGAATGCCTTTTCTGTGATTAGCGAGCCAGTGATGCAGTCTCTGCCAGCCCTTGTATACCTGGACATGCAGGGGAATAGCTTCACCTGTGACTGTGGCAATGCATGGTTTCTCCAATGGGTAATCACCAACAAGCAAACACAAGTGTCGGATGCGTACAACTTTGAATGCAACTCCCCTCCAAACCTTAAAGGCAGAAAACTGCTGGAGATGAACATACGTTTTTGTACAGTAGACGTGGGCTTTGTCTGTTATATTTCCACGGCGTGCGCGGTCATGGTGGTCATGGCCGTCTCCTTCACCCACCATTTTTTGCAATGGCATCTGGTCTACGCCTACTACCTCCTGCTGGCGTTCCTCTACAACACAAAGCACAAGGACAAGCGGGCTCATCGATACGACGCCTTCGTCTCCTACAATGCAAACGACGAGCACTGGGTGCTCGGGGAGCTGCTGCCCAAGCTGGAGGACGAGCAGGGCTGGAGGCTGTGTCTGCACCACCGGGACTTCCAGCCAGGTGAGGAGACCTAACCTGAACCGCCTCTTCACCTCCATTAGCATACATGGGAAGACGTATACATGCTGACCTTTGATGCCAGGTGGCCAAAGGTTGCAGAAAATTGGATAATTCACATTATCTCTGAGAGATCTCCAACAAAAATGATTGTATACTGTAAACTGTATACTGTAGGCCTCATTATTGAACATTTTGCAGAAAACCTGTCAGCCCTCATTCTCAGTCTTCAACATAGCTATGATTTGCTCCCCAATGATGGAGCACCGTCCACATGTAGCACAGCCCAATGGCCAAATTTATGAAAATGAATGAAGCTAGCCACTGGAAAACAGTCAGCGCTGCAAGACACTCATAACATGATTTGTCGAAAAGGTATATACTATGAACAAAATATTGAATTAGGACTAACACTAAATATTTTAATGAATGAATGTATGAATTGGGGCTTTTTAGTAGCAGTGCAAGGGTGGGAGGGGTCTACCTTTGTTACACTTGACTATTCAAACCCTTGCACCCTGTGCAAAAGTCGTTCTTTGACACATTCTTACCATGTTTTATCCCATGATTTATATACATGGACTTTTTGAGGGAATTATTCCTTTAAAGTTTTGTCAATGACCAATTTTTCTTTTCAGGCAAACCCATCATGGAGAACATTACAGATGCCATCTATGGCAGTCGGAAGACCATATGTGTGATCAGTCACGATTACCTGGCCAGCGAATGGTGCTCCAGAGAGATCCAGGTCGCCAGGTAAGGTGACATGCATCCATTGACTCAAGATTCAAGATTTGTATTTGCCATTTGCTACAAATAAAACGGAATGCGTACTACCCATTCCCTCTGCAGTATACATTTCTAAAACACAATCCTATAAAAAATACAAAATTTAAAAAAAGCATTTAAAAGCATCTTAAAGTGCCAGTAGTGCAGACACATCATCAATACAGTGCAGTACAGTGCAGAACAATGCAGTAACTGTAATGAGTCCAATGTTATGATAGTGGCAGCACTCCTAGCAGTTCAGTAGGTCACTGCCTGTGGATAAAAACTATCCTTGATAGTCCTTGTACGGATGCTGCGGAACCGGCGACCAAGACGGTAGGGGGGAGAAAAGATGGTGCCCAGGGTGCTTGTTGTCCTTAGTGATGGACATGGCCTTCTTCAGACATCGGGTCCTGAAGATCTCCTCAATGCATGGAAGTGCACACCCGATGATCTTTTCCGCTGTCCTCAGGACCCTCTGGATGTCTTTCTTGTCCTGTGCAGTGGTGTTGCCCAGGACCACACAGTAAAACCACTGGTCAGGACGCTCTCTACAGTGCCACAGTAAAGGTTTACTGGCCACCGTTTGCCTATCTCCTTTTCCTGAGGCCCCATAGGGCATAGAGGCGCTGGATTGCCTTCTTTAGCATGAAAAAACACAAGAAAAGTGAGAAAAAACAAGTAAACTAAGTAAACAAAATCAAGGTCTGCTGTCCTCCAGAAGCTTGTGGAGTTCCTCTTGGTCTATGGATACTATCTACTCCTTCCCGCCCGGTGAGCCAACTGGGTGTTGGGCTCTTAGTATTGACACTTACTTCATCAGTCTTTTCTTTGTCCCCTTGTCCAAAGAACCCCTGTTGGACGGCTACAAATTACCGTTGTATCCTGTTGTTTCCGGCAGCGGAAAGCTGCCTCCTGGCACTCAAACTGCTAGCTCCTGAATCATGTCTCCGTTCTGCATATGTGGTCTAAACTTTAAACATCATGTTCAGACAGAAGGACGGACCAAGGACCATAGGAAGCATACTCTGTTGGGGGCTCTCATGTTCTATCTGCCCTAGTGCAGTGAGATGGTTGAGACCCAGCAGCGCTGACTATTTCTTCACTTCATTTCTTGACTTTGTTTCTTTCCTTTGTTCTGTCGTTAGAATTCAATTCTTTATTTGATAACCCGACTGGTGTCAGATCATTCAGACTGCAAGAGTTTCCACCACACCTCCTAGTGAAGGCCTGCAGAACATTAACCTCCACCATCCTCCCTCTGAATGGAAAGTGCAACGGACTAAGGTCCAAATTAATCTTCTGTGTCAGCGGGTATTCAGATATCATGCAGACATGCTGACACGCTCTAACCACTACCAGAAATGTGCAACCTGCCTTGCAACCTTGGTGGTCATAGCATTCTTCAATTAAAGTTGCTGTAGGTAAGATATAACTGCCACTTGTTTAGAGTAATGTGTTAGAAATGGCACAGCAATCCAATTTAGATTAGATTAAATTTGATTCAAATGTATTGTTAGTGTACAGTACAGCGAAAACAATTTGGCATCTAGCCAGAGTGCAAATGTTGCAGTAATGTGCATGGTAATATATCAATAGAAAAACTCTAAAATTAACTAAAATTCACAAGTGGACCTTTAATAAAAGGTTTGAGTACCCCTGGTCTAGCCTATTCATCCTAGACAAAACTGAGCTCAATTTAAGATCAGTATGACATTTTGACCTTTCTTAAATTCAGCTTCTAAAAATAGACTTCTTGTCTCAGATCAATGATCAATCATTTCTGTCACTGCACTGATTTGATTTGACTTAACGACTTTTCCTCTGGGTATAGCTCACTAGTTACACACAATCTCCTGATGGTTTTTAAAATGTCTGGGTTTTACAAGCCCTCACTAACATCCACCACCAAACTTGGTTTCACCAAGAACTCCTTCCTTCCTCCCCTACTTTTACAACCATTAGCCGCCACTGACCTACAGCACCTTTAAGACCTCAGTAGTGAGGTTTACCCTGGATGACACCTGTCACTTTGTAACACAAGCAATCCAGTTTAACAGTGGGAATGTGCCCACTCCCTTAGTATTCACATATATCCAATCAAAGACATGAGGCCAGCCCTGTAATGCCATCGATAATGTCCAAGGGTGGGGGTCTGTCTCATTGCGATGGTCTTGATGGAAGACCTACTTCAGTTCCATTTTGTCCCGAGCCAACCTTCACCTAGGAAAGGTGAAGCCTGCCTTCACCTAAAGGAACAACAGTTAACAGTTAAATGTTAAATGTTAAAAAACAACTCTCTCCATTTCCATTTCCCCAGCTTCCGTCTGTTTGACGAGCAGAAGGACGTGTTGATCCTGGTGTTTCTGGAGGACATTCCCATGCAGCAGCTGTCTCCGTACCACCGCATGAGGAGGCTCCTGAAGAGACAAACGTACCTGAGCTGGTCCCGAGCGGTCGCACACCCAGACCTGTTCTGGGAGAAGCTCCGGCAGGCCCTGGAGACCCGGGAGGACCCGGCCGGTGAGCACCTACGGCTCTGCGTCGGGGACGGAATCCCAGGAGAGAGACCGGACCAGTAAAAAGCTTAATGGGGTGCATGTATCTAGAGACTGGTCTATTGGAAAGGTTCTGGTTAAGATCGCAGTGTACCTGTAGGCATTGGTGAGATAGCTAACCCCTACCTGCTCCGTATTAACCTGTACCTAAATTAACTGTAACACGCTTTGGATTAAAGAGTCTGGAGAGCCAGGTCTTCAGGAATAAATAGCAAATTAAATGTGGGGTAGCAAGATTTATGAAAGAAATTCCATCTTACTCTTATCTGCAGAATGTTTCTTGGAAGTAGACTACCAAATCCTCTGACTTGCAGTTATTGGACCAAGCAAACACGTAACATAATGGACAACGCCATTCACTTGTTTGTTATTAAGGGTCATCAAGTTGTGCGTTGAAACATTTTTCATGTTCCATGAAATCTGTTCAATCTCACATCATTTCAGTCCATAAATTTCCTTCTAATCTTTCCAGCCGATTGAATTGGTGGAGACCATCCTGGCTATGTAACCAATCGGGTGACCGAATACAAATTGGTCTTATTGGACTTACCTTAGTGGTAAGTCCCTAATTGGCATACACTTACATGTGGTGATAGTGCCTATCGTCAATCCTTCAGACAATGAGTAATTACCGACTACACAAAAGCGCGAGAGGGGCGGGTCTTCAGACGAAGGCCCTCCAATCCTGCGTATTCCCCAGGCGGAGTTCATTAGCTGTCTTGACAAGATATGCCCCTAGGTGTATCGTAAATCCCTCTACCATCTTTTATTGTTATTTTATGTTTTATATCCTGTAAATAATCTCTATGCCTGACTTTGTCTGTGCATGCTGCTGTATAGCGCCCCCTAGAGGCCACCGTGTGTAACTAGGGCTGGACATTAACACCGGCCACCGGCCAAATGGCGGTAGAATTTTGACATGGTTGGATGGTGACCTTTTGGTAGATTTTTATTATGAACAAAATAATGATTGTAGTTTCCAAAAGGCATCTGAATTAATATATTTTCTTTGAGGTGATACTACATGATAGTTCACCTCCCATGGGAGCACACTGGGTGCTCCTTCCATTGGCCCAATCACTTCAAAGGGGCGGGTCATGTAGAGCCCTGGGTTATGTTGGATTGATTGATCAGAGTTTCCATTTCCATTCCTTTGGGGAATGTTCAGTGTGCGCTCTATTGCCATTCTTTCTTTCATTTAAGATTGAGAAGTCCTAAGAATAAATAGTTGATGTAATAATTAAGGTGTATTGTATGTGTGTATGTAATGTAATGTGTTTGCATATTCAATATCAGCATAAGATTCCTATACAGTTTTTGTTTTCTTTCAATATTTAATAGTATTCATAAAACACATATTTGTTGTTGACAGAACAAAGTAAAGGCCAACATGTGTTTATATATATATATACATATATACATACGTGTATATATGTATATATATATATATATATATATACATATATACATACGTGTGGATACAACTTTCTCCATAAAGAATCATTTTGTTGACAGTCTTTTTTGCCACACTTATTTAACTTCACATTGGTATCTTTGGTGATCAAAATGTCAAACTAGTGTAAAGTTCCACTTAAAATACAACCAAGGGAACCTATAAGAAAAAGTACAAAAGTGTTCATTATCCATTATTCATCCTACATGTTCATTATTCATCCTACATGTTCATTATTCATCCTACATGTTCATTATTCATCCTACATGTTCCTTATTCATCCTACATGTTCATTATTCATCCTACATGTTCATTATTCATCCTACATGTTCATTATTCATCCTACATGTATATTATTCATCCTACATGTTCATTATTCATCCTACATGTTCATTATTCATCCTACATGTTCATTATTCACCCTACATGTATATTATTCATCCTACATGTTCATTATTCATCCTACATGTTCATTATTCATCCTACATGTATATTATTCATCATACAGTATACTGAATAATTCAGTTCAATTCAATTTCTCTTCTTCCTGTGAAAACAACTGAAAAGGTCACTTTAGCTGAGCCACAGGCCGGTTACATTAATGTCCATTGAGTTTGATGATCTATTCTATTATCTATAGAATTATATTATTGACTGTAGGCCTTCATGTCCATAGGACTACGGATACTCACTTCAGATCAGCTCAAGGGTTCGGCTCTCGGACGGATCGGCACACACTTTTATTGTGGGACGGTGGAAACTGTGAGGAGGAAGTACAGGGTAGGAAAGGGAACGAGGAAGGAAGGAAACACACTCCCTCAGATATGAACCCTCAGGGTAGGAAAGGGAACGAGGAAGGAAGGAAACACACTCCCTCAGATATGAACCCTCAGGGTAGGAAAGGGAACGAGGAAGGAAGGAAACACACTCCCTCAGATATGAACCACCACACTGGAGGCCAAATGGATTTAAAACCTTTTTTTAAATAACTTTTAAAATAACGTTATATTTGTTGAATATTCTGCACATTTAGGGTAACATTTAATGTCTATCAATATCTATCAATCTATCAAATATCTATCAAATCTTTAGCCGTCTTTCTTAGGGCTTCTAGTGTGATAGATGGAAGCAATAGAACATGACACTATAACTCAATACACTAAGGATTCTCTTGTGAAGGTCTTAGTCACATGACAGCTGGGATGTCACATGACCCATGGATGGTCTGCAGCGTATAGTGGGTCAGTCCTTTACATGGCAACCACTGTTTGGTGTAACTTAGACAGCAGCTTGCTACACACACACACACACACACACACACACACACACACACAAGTTAAATACACTATAATATACTTCAATACAATAACACACACACAAACAGGTGTGGGGGAAATGTAAATGCAGGTTGACGCTGCCCCCTAGTGGAGGCAGGGTGAATAGCCATTGTGACATGCTCAAGTTGCAACCCAGATGTACACAGGGCTTCCTGGTGAATAATAATGCCGTATAGGAACATCCCATCTGGGTTGGTCTCTCTTACCTGTATCAATTTCCCAGGTGTCTCTTTAGAGCTTTAGCCCCGTCATCCCGTCTCCGTTGCGGACGCTGTGCGGCGTGGGGCGGGCCGGCCGCTCCCACCCTCTGCGGATCAGCTCCAGCCGGTTGCTGAGGCAGGGAGGAAGCAGCGCGGCCCTGACCAGCAGCACGGCCAGCGGGAGCAGGCAGGCCAGGATGAAGGAGGGGGGGGTGTACCACACGTACCGCCTGGGGTCCACCCACCCGCTCCAGCCCAAGACCAGGGTGTGAGCTGGTCTCTCTCAAACGTACCTGAGCTGGTCCCGAGCGGTCGCACACCCAGACCTGTTCTGGGAGAAGCTCCGGCAGGCCCTGGAGACCCGGGAGGACCCGGCCGGTGAGCACCTACGGCTCTGCGTCGGGGACGGAATCCCAGGAGAGAGACCGGACCAGTAAAAAGCTTAATGGGGTGCATGTATCTAGAGACTGGTCTATTGGAAAGGTTCTGGTTAAGATCGCAGTGTACCTGTAGGCATTGGTGAGATAGCTAACCCCTACCTGCTCCGTATTAACCTGTACCTAAATTAACTGTAACACGCTTTGGATTAAAGAGTCTGGAGAGCCAGGTCTTCAGGAATAAATAGCAAATTAAATGTGGGGTAGCAAGATTTATGAAAGAAATTCCATCTTACTCTTATCTGCAGAATGTTTCTTGGAAGTAGACTACCAAATCCTCTGACTTGCAGTTATTGGACCAAGCAAACACGTAACATAATGGACAACGCCATTCACTTGTTTGTTATTAAGGGTCATCAAGTTGTGCGTTGAAACATTTTTCATGTTCCATGAAATCTGTTCAATCTCACATCATTTCAGTCCATAAATTTCCTTCTAATCTTTCCAGCCGATTGAATTGGTGGAGACCATCCTGGCTATGTAACCAATCGGGTGACCGAATACAAATTGGTCTTATTGGACTTACCTTAGTGGTAAGTTCCTAATTGGCATACACTTACATGTGGTGATAGTGCCTATCGTCAATCCTTCAGACAATGAGTAATTACCGACTACACAAAAGCGCGAGAGGGGCGGGTCTTCAGACGAAGGCCCTCCAATCCTGCGTATTCCCCAGGCGGAGTTCATTAGCTGTCTTGACAAGATATGCCCCTAGGTGTATCGTAAATCCCTCTACCATCTTTTATTGTTATTTTATGTTTTATATCCTGTAAATAATCTCTATGCCTGACTTTGTCTGTGCATGCTGCTGTATAGCGCCCCCTAGAGGCCACCGTGTGTAACTAGGGCTGGACATTAACACCGGCCACCGGCCAAATGGCGGTAGAATTTTGACATGGTTGGATGGTGACCTTTTGGTAGATTTTTATTATGAACAAAATAATGATTGTAGTTTCCAAAAGGCATCTGAATTAATATATTTTCTTTGAGGTGATACTACATGATAGTTCACCTCCCATGGGAGCACACTGGGTGCTCCTTCCATTGGCCCAATCACTTCAAAGGGGCGGGTCATGTAGAGCCCTGGGTTATGTTGGATTGATTGATCAGAGTTTCCATTTCCATTCCTTTGGGGAATGTTCAGTGTGCGCTCTATTGCCATTCTTTCTTTCATTTAAGATTGAGAAGTCCTAAGAATAAATAGTTGATGTAATAATTAAGGTGTATTGTATGTGTGTATGTAATGTAATGTGTTTGCATATTCAATATCAGCATAAGATTCCTATACAGTTTTTGTTTTCTTTCAATATTTAATAGTATTCATAAAACACATATTTGTTGTTGACAGAACAAAGTAAAGGCCAACATGTGTTTATATATATATATACATATATACATACGTGTATATATGTATATATATATATATATATATATATACATATATACATACGTGTGGATACAACTTTCTCCATAAAGAATCATTTTGTTGACAGTCTTTTTTGCCACACTTATTTAACTTCACATTGGTATCTTTGGTGATCAAAATGTCAAACTAGTGTAAAGTTCCACTTAAAATACAACCAAGGGAACCTATAAGAAAAAGTACAAAAGTGTTCATTATCCATTATTCATCCTACATGTTCATTATTCATCCTACATGTTCATTATTCATCCTACATGTTCATTATTCATCCTACATGTTCCTTATTCATCCTACATGTTCATTATTCATCCTACATGTTCATTATTCATCCTACATGTTCATTATTCATCCTACATGTATATTATTCATCCTACATGTTCATTATTCATCCTACATGTTCATTATTCATCCTACATGTTCATTATTCACCCTACATGTATATTATTCATCCTACATGTTCATTATTCATCCTACATGTTCATTATTCATCCTACATGTATATTATTCATCATACAGTATACTGAATAATTCAGTTCAATTCAATTTCTCTTCTTCCTGTGAAAACAACTGAAAAGGTCACTTTAGCTGAGCCACAGGCCGGTTACATTAATGTCCATTGAGTTTGATGATCTATTCTATTATCTATAGAATTATATTATTGACTGTAGGCCTTCATGTCCATAGGACTACGGATACTCACTTCAGATCAGCTCAAGGGTTCGGCTCTCGGACGGATCGGCACACACTTTTATTGTGGGACGGTGGAAACTGTGAGGAGGAAGTACAGGGTAGGAAAGGGAACGAGGAAGGAAGGAAACACACTCCCTCAGATATGAACCCTCAGGGTAGGAAAGGGAACGAGGAAGGAAGGAAACACACTCCCTCAGATATGAACCCTCAGGGTAGGAAAGGGAACGAGGAAGGAAGGAAACACACTCCCTCAGATATGAACCACCACACTGGAGGCCAAATGGATTTAAAACCTTTTTTTAAATAACTTTTAAAATAACGTTATATTTGTTGAATATTCTGCACATTTAGGGTAACATTTAATGTCTATCAATATCTGTCAATCTATCAAATATCTATCAAATCTTTAGCCGTCTTTCTTAGGGCTTCTAGTGTGATAGATGGAAGCAATAGAACATGACACTATAACTCAATACACTAAGGATTCTCTTGTGAAGGTCTTAGTCACATGACAGCTGGGATGTCACATGACCCATGGATGGTCTGCAGCGTATAGTGGGTCAGTCCTTTACATGGCAACCACTGTTTGGTGTAACTTAGACAGCAGCTTGCTACACACACACACACACACACACACACACACACACACACACACAAGTTAAATACACTATAATATACTTCAATACAATAACACACACACAAACAGGTGTGGGGGAAATGTAAATGCAGGTTGACGCTGCCCCCTAGTGGAGGCAGGGTGAATAGCCATTGTGACATGCTCAAGTTGCAACCCAGATGTACACAGGGCTTCCTGGTGAATAATAATGCCGTATAGGAACATCCCATCTGGGTTGGTCTCTCTTACCTGTATCAATTTCCCAGGTGTCTCTTTAGAGCTTTAGCCCCGTCATCCCGTCTCCCTTGCGGACGCTGTGCGGCGTGGGGCGGGCCGGCCGCTCCCACCCTCTGCGGATCAGCTCCAGCCGGTTGCTGAGGCAGGGAGGAAGCAGCGCGGCCCTGACCAGCAGCACGGCCAGCGGGAGCAGGCAGGCCAGGATGAAGGAGGGGGGGGTGTACCACACGTACCGCCTGGGGTCCACCCACCCGCTCCAGCCCAAGACCAGGGTGTGAGCTGTGCCCAGCAGCAACGCCATGTAACCCACAGACCTCTGGGAGGAAGCCAGGAAAGAGTGAGGGAATTTTTGCAAAACATGCTCTCCTCTGCTGAGGATGTGATCAAAATGTATTTTTAAAGTTGTTTTTCCACTGCTGACTGGGAACTCCTGCAGGCCATGTTGAACTATCCCCAGTGGCAGTATTAAGACCTACTCATCACTCATGTCATCTTTGCCAATGTTCAAACTGGAATGTTGAGTTTTATTTTAGTTTCGTAAAATCTAAATTGCTATTAATACATCCACACACACACACACACACACACGCACACACACACACACACACACACACACACACACACACACACACACACACACACACACACACACACACACACACACACAAACATACACATTACACACTTTGGACAACAGCGTCTGCTAAACTAATGTAATGGAATATTATTATAGAATTAAATTCCTGGCTAAACAAAACACAGAACCACGCCTTTTCCCCGCATTCACTGCTTCCTGCTGGTAACAGATTACTGCTTTCAATGCTCACAAGATACAAGATACAAGATATTTACACCTGTTCACGCAACACGCAACGTGACATCAGATCACACCCCGGTTGGGAGGAGAACATCTTAGGATTTTGTTCATTTAGTGTTTTAAATTTTTATACATGCTAACAAGACCCTTTATGTGTCATCTCTACTCTGTGGAATCTCTAAAAGTGTACTTTTATTATGCTGGTCCTGTCACTCAGTCTCTTCATCCTCAGACGTTTACAAAGAACACCTTGCTCTCCAAGCTAAGTTTGCTATCTTGCTACAAGTCAAGTGGAAGATATATTTAAAGGGCCCCTATTTTACCACCAGGTGTGAGTGGGATTAGCCATTTCAAGCCGTTTCAAAATTGTCATGCCACTAAAAATGACCTTGACTCAGTGACATCACAGTGTGAGTGTGCCAACCCAGTAGCCTGTACCAACTGGAAGGCTGCTTATCTATCCATCATACACCTGGACGGACACTCCCACATGTCATGTGAAAATGCCCTTAAAATCTAAATCTTACAAATGTGGTGTGTGAGGTTCCATCATCAGCTACTTTCCTGATTCATACAATGCAGTTCCATAGGATCCACTACGCCTTTGCTTTTAAACGACTGGCCAAGACGCATGGAGAGAAGCGACACAGAGCCGTGTGTGGACCACCCTCAGGTACCTGAATGCAGGTGAACTCTCTCCAGGAGAGGCGGTCAGAGACGGAGGGCAGGGAGGAGACGGCCAGCACGGCCAGCAGACCCAGGCTCAGGATGCCCAGGGAGATGTAGATCTCCATCCGCCACACGTCCTCCGACACCCAGGAGTCCTCCTGGTTCTTCTGTACCTGAATCCACCAACACCGCAGAGTTAATGCAATTGGTGTCCGCTTATCTCACTGGGATCAGTAAGCTTGGATAGTATTGAGGGTTTTTCGAGCTGTTCACTACAGTCCCTTCGGCGTCTGAGAAGTTGTTTACTAATGTCTATAATGCCTGTATGTGTTGTTGTTCTTTCCATCCAGTAGGTGGAGCTGTGTAGGCTGTACCGATTATCAGGATCTGTTTAGTTTTTTTAATACTGGGACAATATCTGGCGAAGTTAGCCGATCCTGGATCACAACATTAAATATCTCTTTATTACGGGTAGGGAAGCAGGAAGTTCAACCTTACATGCCATTTGAAACAAGTGATGTATGGTATGAGCAGTGGGACCACATTGTAGCTGGAACACAACTCCTAACATCCTAACCGACCAGTCAGCACAACCTCATGCGGTTGTGAGGTCACCGTGTTTTGAGTTGGAAAAGTCAAGTAGGAAGGTATTCCAATTGCTAATGGCCGTTCAAAGAAGGGATGGCGTTCAATCTGTTCCTACGTTCCTTGGCAGTGCTCCTTTCATTTCAAACCATCTCCACTTCTCTAGTGTCTGAATGAAGAACAT
Organism: Muraenolepis orangiensis; assembly: GCA_027704905.1. Taxonomy (NCBI): domain Eukaryota; kingdom Metazoa; phylum Chordata; class Actinopteri; order Gadiformes; family Muraenolepididae; genus Muraenolepis; species Muraenolepis orangiensis. Next base: position 2,328,718 of record CM051020.1, read on the forward strand.
AAACAGTGGGTGATTTTCCCACTTTTCTCAAACTACATTACAAACCAAACTCCACAGAACAAAAGCTGGTTGTGAGTGAAACTTGTTTTCCTTGACCAGCACAGCATGACAGACACAAAGCATGGTTATACTCTGGACATGTAGAGTATTAATATGAAGGATATGATATATATATGATTCATATGAACATGAAGGAAACCAAATCCATTCCCAATACCTTATTGGTTTGAAGGATCATACATTCAATTCACTAACCAATGGGACACTGTTTTTTGTTGTGCAGACCTTTCTCAAAGAAAGAACGACACTCTTATGTGGGGACTAAATTAATAATTGGCTTTGGCGTTTTTACGCTTGCATTTGTCAACTTGACATTAGGCCATCCAGACTGAGCTGTCTCGATGGCTGTTCTATCCAATCAAATATACATAACAGCATCCCGTTATCGATTTAATACACATCCTTAAAGCTGCTAGAGGCAACATTTGAGTGTTTTCAGAGTACAGAACAGGAGAAAAAAAACATCTCAATCACAAATGCAGTTTCCTGCCTGCCGACCACCCACCTGTTGGTAGGCCCAGTTTAGCACTCTGTACCTGTAGGACCTCCTCATGGGGTAACAGAGGCTGTACAGGGCATGGAGGCAGGCCAGGGAGAAGGACAGCACTGGGGCCAGGTGAGGCTGCTTCAACCAGACTCTAATCAGTCTGATTGGGGCCAGAGAAACACAGAGAAAGTCATTTCAAAGACACAGAGAAACTTCTCAGTACTTAAAATAAATTAAACTAATTGGTTTCATGTTTTTGAATGTCTTTTAAGCAGCTATCTCTTAAGCGTCAGTTAATAGCTCCATACTAAGGAGGAGGAGGAGGAGGAGGAGGAGGAGGAGGAGGAGGAGGTGAAGGAGGAGGAGGAGGAGGAGGAGGAGGAGGAGGAGGAGGAGGAGGAGGAGGAGGAGGAGGAGGAGGAGGAGGAGGAGGAGGAGGTCTTACCTTGTAGAAGTAGTTCTTACTCAGCGCCAGGTAGGGCTGCAGGACCTCCCGGAGGAAGGTGTAGATGAAGGTGACGGACAGCAGTGCGGAGGTCACCCTCAGTGGAACCCGCCACTCGGGAAGAGGGGCGTGTCCTCTGGAGCCCCCCTGAGCTCCAAGGCGGTCGAGGGCTTGAGAGGGGCGGCTGAGCCCTGTCCGGGGCACCCCTGGCACTGACAGTCCTGGAGGCAAGGATGCAAGGGTGTAGGGGGGTAGGGGTTGGTAGGATATGTGATGGTGAACATAAGTGTGCGTGTATGGTGCTATGGTGATATTTACACGCCCCAACCCTCCCAAACATATTAAAGATAAGTACCTGTGATTCATAGCATGTTTCTGCCATGTCGACCATTTCCTGCTGCCGGTCGTTACTTATATGTTTAATTACAGAAGAAGTAGGTTAATTATAGGTTTAATAACAGGAGAAGTAGGTTAATTATAGGTTTAATTACAGGAGAAGTAGGTCACATAACTCCAGAGCACAGAGGGGGGTTTCATTCCCTGTCGGCATTAAGAGGAAATCAGAAAGATCAGATTAGGACAAAAGTTTCCATCCAAAAGTAACTCAGACAACCTTGGAATTCTGAATTAACAGCAGGAATTCGGTCAACAACAAAAGGGGGATTTGAAATGACAAACCCCCCTTTGGTTGAATGAATGAATGAATGAATGAATCCTGTATATGAATGTATGCACATACATTGTCTGAATGTGAAGTAAATTAAAGTAAAGTTACCTTTGTTTTTACTCCCTGGTGCAGGTCTCTTGAAGCTGGATTGATTTGGAGCTGGAAGTTGGAACAGCTGATCGATCACCCCCCCCCCCCCCCTCTCCGATGTGTAGGCTGTTTACTCTGATGTGTGCGTGTGACCTGCAGGCAGACTTAGGTCATCCTCTTTAAGCAAACAGAGAGACTACAAGAAAACATTACAACCAAAAGACACATTCGGAACGTTCAGAACATTTAGAATGAACGGAAACCGACATAAGGTACATTAACAAAAAGAGTTAGTCCGCAGGGCTGACTTTGGGAGAGAGAGATCTTTCTTGTGTCCTTCTCCCCTTCACAAACCACGTCTCTCTCTCTCTCTCTCTCTCTCTCTCTCTCTCTCTCTCTCTCTCTCTCTCTCTCTCTCTCTCTCTCTCTCTCTCTCTCTCTCTCTCTCTCTCTCTTCCTCTCCCTCTCTCTCTCCTGCTCCCTCTGTGTGTGTGTGTGTGTGTGTGTGTGTGTGTGTGTGTGTGTGTGTGTGTGTGTGTGTGTGTGTGTGTGTGTGTGTGTGTGTGTGTGTGTGTGTGTGTGTGTGTGTGTATGAGTATGAGTATGAGTATGGACTTGCTGGCCGACAGGCCTCAAGTGGTGAAGATTGGAAACCACATCTCATCTACTCTGGCCCAAGGCTGCTGCCTCAGGCCCTGGGCTGGACTCTCTGTACACACATGACTGTACAGCCACACACAGCAACAACAGGATGATCAAGTTTGCAGACGACACCACAGTGTCACGGGTTGGTGCGGGGAATGAGGAACGGGGACTTAGGAGGTGAACCCACAACCAATGGCTGTCACGGGTTGCCGGGGAGAATGAGGAACGGGGATTTCGGAGGTGAACCCAAATGCACGACACGATGACACACGTATCAAAATAAAGATTCTTTACTGATAAATACAGTAACACAAAAATCACTTACATGGAAACGCATGAAGCTCAAAAGCAAAAGCTAATTACCAAAAACCTGACGGTGGCATGACGTGGAAACATGAACGAGTAAGAACTGTAACATGAAGTAGTACAAGTCTCAAACCGTGAAACAAGTACGAGTCTAACAACCAACGAAACAGTATATATATAATGAACC